>CM041294.1:30403235-31003235 GCA_023052935.1 Piezodorus guildinii | reverse complement strand
TACAATTAAAGTATACAGTGTATCTGGCCAAAAGACCAAATGATCATGATTAATTCTTATATACAATGGTGTAAGAAGTAATAAAATAAAATAAAAAGGAATATATCTATACAATAAAACAAAAGAATAAAATAAATAAACTTCTTCAGATGCATACATTTGCTGAATAAAACTAAATTAAAAAAGATCTCCTATTAGGAAATAAACCAAATTTAACTTGATTCAATTCAAATCAAACTTGATGACCTAAGTAAGATTTTAAACTTTTAAAATTAATATAATTTTCCAATATTGTAATTATATATATAATTATATTTTAAAAATGTTACTAATTTGAACATAAATCATTTTTAATAATTAATAGTTTGAATATTAGGATGTTTTAAGTTTGCCCTTGGCTAATATTGTTCGTGATTAGTTACAAACTTGATGGGACTATCTGTTAATTAATTGATTTATCCAGCTTAGCAAGTAGCTTTGACAAACTTAGTGAATAATTAGTTTAACATCGAAAGGTTAACTTTGAAGTTTTAATTGATTATTAATTTACAAAATGTTCAGCATTATTACTTTCACTTACTATATATAGTAAGGGGAAGTAATGCGATCGTGAAAATTTTCGAATTCCAGTTTTCAACGGAAATACAAGTTTTAGGGTCCCCTGAGTCCAAATAACCAAGTCCCGCAAAAAGGTCTGTGTGTGGTGTGTGTGTGTGTGGTGTGTGTGTGTGTGTCTGTGTGTGTGTGTGGTAACTCCCGGGCGGAAACGGTAAGTACTATGAAACTAAAATTTCATATTTAAGACAACTATACGCCCGAGACGTGACAAAACTTTTTTCATCAAAATGAGCCTACCAGAAGAGGCACTTTATACCATGCATTTTGCACCTTTTTTTCGATTTTCTCAAAAACGGTTCCGACGATTTTAATTAAACTCGCTATATCGATGTAAAATTTAATGGGCTTTAATATCATGTAGGTTTTATGTAGATAAAAATGGTCTGACAGGGCTTAAATGCCGATATTTTAAATTTTCTTCCCCTAAAGTACCTTTAATTTTGTAGATTCATTAATAATAACTAGATTATCTTGTTAAAGCTGATAAAAAACTGGTAATATATATAGATTGAATAAATTCGATACCCAACTAAAGGAGAAAACAGAAAAAATATTTTTTAAATGCAATTTTTCGTTTTTGAACGTAAGAGCAGTAATATACATGTATGATATACCGTTGGAAAGCTAAAGATTTTAGAAAAATTATCATCTCATACACAAGCTTTTAAAAGTTAATAGAGAGTGATGAAATGAACATAAAACTTACTGATTAATTAAGATAATAATATAATAGGTTTTTGAATCAAACACATGTTTCTATAGACATTTAATTTAATTTATTACTTTCACTTACTATATATAGTAAGGGGAAGTATTGCGATCGTGAAAATTTTCGAATTCCAGTTTTCAACGGAAATACACGTTTTAGGGTCCCCTGAGTCCAAATAACCAAGTCCCGCAAAAAGATCTGTGTGTGTGTGTGTGTTGGTAACTCCCGGGCGAAAACGGTAAGTACTATGAAACTGAAATTTCATATTTAAGACAACTACACGCCCGAGACGTGACAAAACTTTTTTCATCAAAATGAGCCTACCAGAGGAGGCACTTTATACCATGCATTTTGCACCTTTTTTCGATTTTCTCAATAACGGTTCCGACGATTTTGATTAAACTCGCTATATCGATGTAAAATTTAATGGGCTTTAATATCATGTAGGTTTTATTTAGATAAAAATGGTCTGACAGGGCTTAAATGCCGATATTTTAAATTTTCTTCCCCTAAAGTACCTTTAATTTTGTAGATTCAATAATAATAACTAGATTATCTTGTTAACGCTGATGAAAAACTGGTAAATATATAGATTGAATAAATTATATACCCAACTAAAGGAGAAAACAGAAAAAATATTTTTTAAATGCAATTTTTCGTTTTTGAACGTAAGAGCAGTAATATACATACATGTATGATATACCGTTGGAAAGCTAAAGATTTTAGAAAAATTATCATCTCATACACAAGCTTTTAAAAGTTAATAGAGAGTGATGAAATGAACATAAAACTTACTGATTATTTAAGATAATAATATAATTGATTTTTTAATAAAACACATGTTTCTATATAAATTCAATTTGATTAATTCCTTAATAATTTCACGTATTTTTATCTCTAACTGTATTTGAAAATTTGATTTTAAAAATGGAGGTAAGTGAAAGTCGTGTGTTGCCCGCACCAGATTTTTTTTTGTTATGAAAAAGTAGGGAGAAATATAATACTCTTTTGATATACTTTACTGTTAACTTTATATTTTTTCAATTTATGTTTCATATCATTTGAGTTAAAAACAAACGACAAATATTTTACCTAGTAATCTTCATATTCGTTTCATCAGAAGATAATGGTTAGAGATATGCTTTTCAAGCCTTTTGCTAATTTTGATCACATTAAATTTCCTTTTTTTTTTTTTAAGTGGTTAAAATTTAGAGCAATTATAAAAAAGGTTTCTCAAATTCTCAAAAACTATTCATCTTCAAAATCATAGAGTACGTCTTGCAAGGGTATTTTCACTTACTATATATTCTATTTATAGTTAGTGAAAGAAAAACCCAATTAAAATTAAACGATCTTACAATCGAGCTTAACTTTTGTGTAACACACAGAACATGGATACGAAGTCTGATTTACTTTAATATGTTTATTACATATTAGTATATTTATCAAAATTGTTCAGATTAAGATGGTTTTATAGAAAATCTGATTACTTTTCAAATGATTCTGAAGATAAATAGTTTTTTAGAATATGAGAAATATTTTTTTCGATCGTGAAAATTTTCGAATTCCAGTTTTCAATGGAAATATGCGTTTTTTATTTTCTTTCTCTGGAGTACCTTTAATTTTGAAGATTTAAAAAAAAAAATCACTATATTATTTTGCTAGCATTGATAAAAATGCATAAACATAAAATCTGAACAAATTCAATATTCAACTAAATGGGAAAAGGACAAAAATATTTTTTTATGTAATTTTTGTGTTTTTTAACATAATATTAGCAATATAGTTGTATAATATACGGTTGGAAAGCTCAAAATTATAGATTTTTTTAAATTTTAAACACAAGTTCGTAAACGTTGATGAATCCACTTAAAAAACCGATAAATCTGGTTGATGTAGATAATAATATTATGGATTTTTTAATGGGAGTAAAATACCTTAGTTACACCGTCCTATGGAGGGGACATTAAAAGGGGTTCACGAGCCTGTGCGACTTCAGGTACTTGTTAAAGATCCCTATCCTAACAAAACCTGGATAGGCAAAATTTACGACTCTCTGTAGCATCGTCTGATTATCCATAGTAGCATAAAGTGACGTTAAATAAATAAACAAACAAACAATAATGTAATGGGTTGTTCACTAAAATCTAAGCTTTTTCGAAACTCCATTTCATCGAAAAATTTAATTAATTTTTTTAACTTATTCAAATCTTTGTATCATCCGTATTAAAAAATTCTCAAATTTATTTTGAAAACGGAGGTAAGTGAAATTGGTGTGTTGCCCGCACCAGATTCTGTTTTATTTATTTTATTTTTGGCTTTGGTAATAATAAATTGAAAAAAATTAAACGTGGCTTATTCTTCGGTTCTTCGCAAACTATTTCTTTATTAAATTATTGGACTAGAGATAAAACGTTAAATTATTTGAAAAAGAAATGAAAAGAAGTATGAAGAAAAATACCATTTAACCGTTTCAATATTCTATTAATTTAAGCAGTTAATTGCTCGAGAAATATTACAAAATATAATAAGAGAACCCTTTTAATCACTTATTATTAGCATCACTAAAAACTATTTACGTTAATTATGAATTCTTGGAGAGAAATAAGGCTGAAATGAAGCAATTATAACCAGCTTTCAGCAACTATTAGATTCTTCCTTTGCTTTGAAACCTTTGAGAGTCTTGGATATTACCTCGGCAAAGAGTGGGTGGGTTGCGAGTGGGAAGGAAATTTTATACATCCACTCAACAGTGGGACGAAATGTAACTCTGTCTCAGTGAAATGTAAATTAGAACGGACTTAGCTTAAACCGGCAATCACACCGCTGGGATTTCCCTTTGTCACGGTTAGACACTCTTGCCTGTATTCCTTTGAATAAAATATTAGCAATCTGTTCTTTCTCATACCTTTCTATTTTAATGATGAAAATAGATAACGGCGATTCTCTGATAACATTAATTTTTGAGTTACCGTTTCAGTTAGAGATTTATATAGCCTTGAATAGTCTACGATGACAATGTTTGATCCATTGCTGATTTAGTCCTCACGAGGTAGCAATCCTTCTATGACTAAAAATATTCCCGATCTAACCTACTTTTACTTTCAATCCTTGCTTCCTCTTCGATTTCTGATTATCCTAGGAGATAGTTTAATTATGTGCCGAAGTTTCTGCCTACATTGTGGTTCTTCATCTTATTATTTAACATTAATTGTCATCATTTATTTATCATCATCAACTCAAGTGACGATGTGGATAACTTGATTAAATTAGTTAAGAAAATACATTTATTTCTCAAAATATAACAATTGCTAGTAAACATATATTATTTCAACTTATTTATTTTTATTTTTATTTTATTTTATTTTTTTTATTGCGAAACACCCCTCGAAAGTATATAACAAAATAGAAACACGTTAAATATATCAAAATGTATACAACAATTAATATTTGCTTATTAATTTATTTTATTATTTTATTTCTAATTATAACTGAATGCTTTACCAAGAAACTCACTAAGGGCATAATAACCTATAAGTTGATTGCCCGACAAAATAATAATAATAATAATAATAGGCTTACCGAACCCGAAGGTTCGAAGCCGATACCACAATATTCCGTCTACACAGACTCGTCCAAAGTTCTCCGTTCAAGCCCAAGCCCCCAAGATCAGCCTTAACGCAATCCTCCCATCGACGTTTCGGCCTACCTTTCGGACGCCTACCAGTTGGATCAGTAAATATCAACTTTCTCGGAATCCTTTCATCACCGAGCCCAACAATTACATTCACAGGTTACAAGTTCCGCAATTCAGCGTTGTGCAATCTTCTAAACTCCCCAGTGCCCTCGTCTCTCTTCGGACTAAATATTTTACGCAGTACCTTATTTTCGAAAACCTTAAGCCGTTATTCATCCTTCAAAGTAAGCGGCCACGTTTCACATCCGTAAAGAACCGTTGGAAAAATAATTTTTTTAAAATTCTAACCTTTAAGTTTTTAGATAGAAGCCGTGAGCTAAGTAACTTAGCAACTGAATTATAACACGCATTTCCCACCTTTAACCGGAACTTTATTTCCTCCTGGGCTTCATTTTTTCTTGTTATCATTAAACCCAAATACTTGAATTTCTCCACGTGTTCAAAAGTATGCCCTGATATATCAATATCACCAAGATCGCCACCGTTTCTGCTACTAATCATATATTTCGTCTTATCGGTGTTTAATTCGAGTCCTATTTCTTTACCGCTTTTTATTAACACACTTGTATTTAGTTGTATGGTTTCCGTGTCTTCACCTAGCAGTACCAAATCATCGGCATACCCCAAAACCGGATTCTTGTCACCCATATTTAAGTCTTTCTCGGTACACATCACCTTTTCTATGACATATTCTAAAGCTATATTAAACAAAACTAGTGAAAGGGAGATAGATTCCGGTCGATTCCCCTCCATCAAATCTTTGGCCGGCTTAAGATTGACGTTCGACCTGATGGTTTGCGTACTCTGTCTTCTCTCGTATTTCCCCTAATTTTATGAAGGAATCTGATTTCTGACGCTTGTGTCCTTGATTGATGTTTCTTTGTCAGCGTCCATGATTCTGATGAATGCGTCGAAATCGGAAGAAATGTTGTTCTGAACACAGCCACTTTGGTTTTCTTCTCCATCTCTCACTTCGTTATTAATTTTCAATAATTCTCTTGTTTACGTCAATCCAACCTTTTTTTTTTTTTTTTTTTTTGTTGCTATATGTTCCGAACTATTAAGGGGGCGCTTAAAAAAGTGTTAATGTCACTTCGTGAAGAATGTTGTTTCTTATTGTTTTGATTATGATTTCTTTTTACGCCTTATCTCTTCTGTTATAACCCACCCCCCTCACACATAATCGTCAGTTTAATAATAAGTTACTTTAATTTTTTTCTTATTATGAAATTGTCATCTCAATTTAAATTTTATTTTTTTAATTTTAAAGTACTAGTTCCTATCTCTACCTATACGCTATTATCTGCTTAATTTGCATAACTTGAATTTGTTACTGACGAGTAGTTCCTTATTCTAATCTTCAAATATTTTCATACCTATATTATTATTTTTTATTACTGTTTTTTTTTTTTTCATATTTTAGTACAGTTGTCTTATCTTGTAATAACTTATTATTTTTCTTTTGATTCTATTGGTTATTATATTGTATTTGTTAGCCCTAATAAAGGCCCACAATCTGGCCGAAATGTCGAAACAAAAATAAAATAAATTTGGTTTATTCTGTGAGTTTTCTTAGTAAACGCATCCTCATCAAGATTTCCCATGATGAATTAATTTATATATGCATATAAATATCCGAGAATCAGACTATCATGATTTTTTCCCTCAGAAAGTTACTTCACTCATCTTCAATTTAAGTTAGAGTAAAGATTTTAACGTTTCATATTACATGAAAAGAAAAAACGAAAGACACTAAACCAAAGAAGTAGACTGCTGCACACACTTCTCAGACGACAATCAAAACTAAAATTAAGACAGAAACTTGCTACTTACACATACTTACTAAAACCAATATGGTCATACGCCTCTCAAATTTTCGGAGCTGCAAAAAAGACTCATATACAAAGACTTCAAACTTTTCAGTCAAAAATACTTAGACGAATTACGCAAGCACCTTGGTATGTTTCAAACACAACTTTACATACAGACTTACACATGCCTACCGTCAGCGAATACATACGAACTCACTACTCTCGATTTCACAACAAATTACTAGGACATTACAACCCTCTCAAAGAACAAATGGCAACAACCAATATGCCCCACAAGATCAGGAGAAGACTGAAAAGGTCATGGATGAGAGATCTTCTATAATCTTTTGAATTAAAACATGCCACGGAAGAGATACCACTGGGTATTGTCATCTTCCTCATGCCTGACATGCCACTTTTTATTGTAATAAATCTGACAGACAATCCACTGATTGTTATATGTATTTATAAACAGGTGTGGATAAAGAAATAAAGTTATAAAAAAAAATATTACATGATACAGTAAGCATTTGTTGTGCCTATACAGCTCGAAAAGAACAACCAAAGACAGGTGCTTATTAAAATTACCCTATGTTTCTTTTTTTTTATTTATTTAAATCCTCCCCGTATTTGTTATGAATTCATATTTTCTTCTCTAAATGTTAAACTTTGAAGCTTGGATTAAATAAAAATTACTTTTGAAAAAATTGAGCTAAAAAAAAAATCGATATTATCCCATATTTTATTTATAGAACCATAATTATTCTTGAGCATAGGAGTGTTTAGAAAACAAAATGGCAGATAGTTTTAACAAATCGTCAAAATATATTATAATTGAAAGAAAACTGTCTTCTTATCTTTTAACACTATTGTTTACTTTTATTTCTCTTCATTGTCAGGAAAATATTTTTTCCGAATTTATAAAACAAATTTTTCACCTATTTTAAAACAGAAAAGAGCTTACTTGTTTAAAAATAAAAACATTCTGGCCCCTTTTCTTATCACGTTCTAGTAATTGCACGCCTCTTTAGTCAAGAGATAAAAACAAATCTTTTCCTTCAAACTAGAAAATATTCCTTTAACTAACAAGGTTATTGTTATATGATAAGTAAAAACAAAAATGTTTTTGAAAGGTTAAATATAATATGACATTATTAAATGGATTTATGATAAACTTATAACAGAAGTCATCAATTTATTATTGTTGCAATTTTTATTTGCATAATATCTTAAGTTGTTGACAGTTTTTTTTGAACGGATAACTGTGTTTTAGTTTTATGAATTCTTTTTTGAAAATTATTTCCGTTACTACTGGATTTATATTAGCTATTAAATTATTTTTTTTATCATTATTTGCAATTATGGTATTTTATTTTCCACACTTCATTAGCTGACTTCTTTTCATCCCTTAATACCCATATTAATGGATCGCAAACTTAACAAAATGGTTTAACAAACTCACATTTTGCTATTTGATATTAGCGAGAAGAGGTCAAATACCGTCGTATGCAGTAGAGAAGTAGGCGCTTAGCCATCCTGTCCACCGCGAAGTAATGCTTGGTTGTTGGCAAGCAGTTTCGCGGTGTGTCATCGCAGAGAATGTAGGTGGTTTTTAGTGAGTAAGAATCTCACACTGTTGTGGATTCAGTTGTTCACTTCGTCTTACGAAAGATCTTCCTCTACAATAAAAAAAAATAAATAAAAAAAAAAAAAAAACACACACACACACACACTATGTACATATGTATAATGTTTATTCCCCTTTCTTTTTTTTTAGTTCTGTTCGCTTCAAATTTTTTGAAAATTAGTTACGAAGTATACAAAAGTTTTGATTTTTCTAAAATTAATTTTATCGTTGATCAATACAAGTAAATAAATAAGGATTCATGAAGATAATGGAGAAATGCTTTCTTTAAAACAAACTGAAAAAGCACTGTTTAAATATATTGGTTGGTTGTTATTGTTGAATAGTGAGACATCATACCAATGAATCCTTAATAGACATATTTTTTGCATTCATGTTCTAGGTAACTGTGATTACAGATAATTCTACTGATTTGCTAGTTTATGTAATATTTTATTCATTTAACATTTCATTATTTTACTGTGACTAATGGACAGGGGAGAATCCAAAGTTTTGACTATCTAGGTATAATTAGGGTGTTTAACGAGTACCTGAAATCGCACATGTACCACTATCTTACGTCCCCTCTGAAGGACGGCATAACCAAGGATTTTTTGCTTTTTTCGAATCAGTGATCTTGGACAGATAAGGTGGTATACTAGCCCCTGCACCATCTTTGACCCTCTGAATCAGGTAATAAATTTGAGACCAGCCATATCACATAGTCTCTTTTCATTGCATATCAAAAATATTTAAAAAAATATAAAAATAGTTGTGAACACACACTAAGGGGATTAATGATTAAATAAAAATATGTGTACTATAAGAACAATGATACTAGAAATCGATGGATACATATATTTACATTAATATATTTTAAAAAGAATATCTCTTAATTGACAACCATAGCGATATTGGTGAATAATTCCTATGTAGTTCAGTATGATATTTTCAGTCAATATGGACAACTACCTATAGCACTTCAGTGTTTACTTAAATCAGTAGGTCTCGAGGCAATTGACTTCTAAGCCATCGGAGGAGTATCATGATTAGAAGGTGACGTGAGATGGCGGACAAGAGGGTTTGAGCGACTGGTAATGTGGGATTGAAGGAGATATATCTACTCCGCCCTAATAATCATTTTAAAATGTGTATATATATATATATATAATATATATATATATATATATTTCAAATAAGACGTTTCCACATGTCTATTACAGACAGAAGTTCAGCACAACGCGACCTACAAATGGTCCGAGGAACGTAGGTAAGGAGTTCAGCAGAAAAACCAAAGACTACTGGCCCAAATGAAAAGGTAACGATATCAGCAGGAAAGCAACCGCCCAACAATCAATCAAGAACACCAGGAATGGAAGACAACAGCTGTGGTCCTTAGATGGCCAAAACGAATAATTATAATTTTCTACTTATGAAAGTGCCCAAATATAAGATATTACGAGATTTCCTCGCCTACCTCCAGCTCTTTTATCGTCATAATAACTATTAACGGGCTTAATTGTATTCTATTGAATTCATTTGTATGGACTTGTCGATTTACAATTCGTCATTATAGTTTTGCTCATTTAAAAATTTAATCTTCGAAACTTGAAGTGAACCGTATCTCATTAACACGTTTTATCACGTATACCAGTTGATAAAAACGGCACCCTGTACTTCCGTTACCGGATAATACGCAAATTTTTCTCTACGAAGCTATATACAATGTCCTCACGTGAGTACGGCTACCGTGAATCCAAACTGTCCAATAATGTGATATGCTATATCCAACCTAAATGATGACATTAAGACACATTCTTTCTTTCTTAATGAAGTCCTGAGTCACAGCACGGCCACGGATGTTATCGTTTCCTCCTCTGATCCTCCGCAGCACTCTTTGGATCGCCGAAGCGATTTCCTCCCATCAGCAATGCCTTCTGTGTCGTTGACATCCTTCGCCGTCCTTGACCAGAACTGGAGGTCGTCAACCCTTTCATTGATACCATTCCTCGCTGTCTGTGTAATCCAATTCAGTCTCTATTACCAAGTCTCTTGCATCTATTGCTCCAATTCCGCCTTTTACATTACGACACGTATTGTTTTTCTTCTTTTGCACAAGATCATTGGTTAATAAAAAGGTGCGATAATGTGACACTAACTTAAAAAGTTTAATTATATCATCAAAGTCACATTTTGTAATTAAATGAAATAACATAACGTTTCAGTATAGTACTGACATTTTCTATCCGATTTATAATTATTTATTCTTCGTTTAAGCAAAACCTATGGGAGATTGATGCATTTAAAACCTTTTTTTTTTTTAACCATTTAATATAGCGCACTATTTTTATGTTGTCTTCTTATTGCCTTGATAGATAGTGTTGTTAATTAAAAGAACTAGATATTAAAAAAAAAATAAAAAAAAAAAATACAGTACCACTACAACCTATGAAGAGTTTTGGGCTCAGTACATGTAGAGATTCGTACTGTTTCTAGGCCAACGGCTGTGCAGTGAGGAGATTCGGCCACTCAGGGTTCTCTTTATCGAGGCTGGGTGTGCCCCCGGAGGCTCTCCATACCCCAGGATCGCCCCCTCTCCCCCGAAATAACAGAATAAATAATATTCCGCCACAGCCGGGATTCGAACCCAGGACCCGGAGCACAGTAGACTAGCGTTCTAACCACTAGACCACGTCGCTCCCTTATTTAAAATAAAATAACGTAGGAATATAGAGCACTGGGGTACTACTCTTCATGTCCTGAGCTCCTGTCCGGCTATAGTAGGATAATTAATTATTTTTTTATCACATTTGAGAAGATCCTGGCGTTGAATCTTTTTCTCTAAATTATCTCCTTCCGAAGCTGTTGTTCTAGAAACTATTTGGATCTCTACTATGTAATGAAACCAATACAATAGATTGCAGATCATTTTTTCATATACTATACTATTCTATCGGAAAACAGTATCCAAAATAACAAGAATAATTGTAATAACATGATTATATAATGTGCTATATCACCTCTGAAAAATTAAATAAATAATAATTAAAATATGGTGAAGTGAAAATGGTTGACTGTGTGTATATATGGGAGAAGTTAGGTGAGGATGCAGTCAAGTAAACACACAATGAAGTAAACTTAATATAATGGTGCCGGATTGTAGGTATAATATAAGGAAATTATCTAAAACTAAATATAATGAAATTATTATAATGTTTCACATTTTATGATAATCTTGACATTTTGTACATCGTAGATTTGTAATTTTTTTTTTTTATACTTAAAAAATTTTTTTTTTTTATAAGGTTTCACATTTTCCATACTGTAAAGATTTTTAAAATTGATTTTTTTTAATTTTTAATTTTCTATTATCTTATTATTCACCTTTTATTTATTTTTATATATTGTGTTCTTATCTATATTGTATTGATATCTTTTGTTTTTATAGCCCTGAAGAAGTCCTATAATTAAGGCCGAAACGTCGGCACCATCAAATTCATTTTCTACTTAATTGTGTGTTTATTTGACTGCACCCCAACTACTTCTCCCAAATAATAAAAATAAAATAAAATAAACGATACATTCATATGGATCACCATGGATTCGTACTGTTGTATACCGAAATTCGTCCTGCAAGGAGGTGATAACGACGTGATAAACCGCCAGATTTGTTTTCCAACGATTTGTGTACCCACTTTATAGAGGATGGTTGTGCACATGGAGGGATATATTTATTTATTTTTTTGTTTGAATTTTAATATTTACCCTACAACAATGTTTAAAGAACGCATACATCGTGTGCTGAATAATTATTTACCTTGATTTTTTTTTTTTTTTTTTTTTTATTCGTGATTTTATTGGTATCTCAAATATCTATTTATTAAATTTCTAGCTCATTAAAATGCTTATAATATTTTCCATAAAATATATTAAATATTGTATTTTGAAATATAATGTTGAAAATAGTCCTATAAGGAAAAAAATAGTATGCTGTTTTATAGCAACCTAATGAAGTTGGGCAAAATTACTTTTTTTGGCAATAAAGTGTATCATCTATCTTCTCCATACAATGTAATAAATATGCTACCTTGTATATTTTCATTTATTGAAAAATTGTTACTGTAAGGATTACGAATCAGGCAATGATGGAAGCCAATTCTTAATTGTTTAATTAATATTGTTAGAATAGAGTAGAAAATGAACTTTATTCTGGGACATAGTTGCTTAAGAATAACATTGTTGTTACAAATAATGATAGCACTTTTGGCCAGAATACATCAAATAGATTGAATTATTTACATAGTATATATACTCGTATATATATACAAAAAATAACAATAATGATAATAAGTAATAATAAAATAATAAATAGAATGAGAAAACAAAAACAACTAATTTTCTTATAATCATTTGTATGAATTATTTTTTAAATTTAAAATTATTTAAATTTAATTTGTCTTCTATTATTATTACAAATGAAATCGTTCAATCACAATAATCTTCTAATCGTTTAGTGGCAGACAAACTGCTCTGAGAATGTCTTAAGAATCCTTCCGCCAGAAAACTTTTACTAGGGGATAAATTTAATGCCCCTGGTGTTGGAGATTGTTCCAGCTTTGGAAGAGAGAACAAAGACGTTATCCTGGTTAGAGTTGGAAACTAAAGACTAATCCGTGTTCCAAACACGTCTTCTAAACCCTTGGAAATGCCCTTCTAGTACCGCCTATAAGATTCTTTTAGTGGCCATAACTTAATTTAACACATATGCTACGATTGGGTGAGTGAGGATAGCTGATGATGAAGGGATGAAACATTGGCTATGTAATTTTAAGGAATATTTAGCATTCTTTCCTCTTTTAGTATTTTCCCTTGTAGATTTAAAAAAAATAAATTTATTAGAAATTTGTAGATAACTCCAATTTATTGGATAGGAACCAACATTTTTAAAAGGTCAAGCCCGAATTCTTCTTTTAAGATAGAGAAATATTACTTTAACAAAATAGTTTACATCCAGGAAAGAAATCTGGCGTTAAATACGAATAACAAAACTTTAGCTTAATGTGATTATAATTATTTTACTTTAATTTACCAATATATGAAATATATAGTAAGGGGAAGTATTGCGATCGTGAAAATTTTCGAATTCCAGTTTTCAACGGAAATACACTTTTTAGGGAGAACCACTTATACCATCCATTTTGCACCTTTTTACGATTTACTCAAAAAAGGTTCTATCGATTTTGATTTATCTCTCCATATCCATGTAAAATTTAATATGATATAAATTGTATGATAATAGTAATAGTCCGACTGGGCTTAAATGGCGATTTTTAGTATTTTCTCTTTCTCACAAAGTGCGTTTAATTTTGTACATTTCAAAATATTAACCATATCGTTTTTTTTTTAACATTGACAATAAACGAATAAATATACAAGTTGAACGAATTCTATGACCAACTAAAGTATAAAATAGCAAACATATATTTTTATGTAATTTCTGGTTTTTTGATGATAACAACAGTAATATAGATGTTTAATATACCGTTCGAAAGAGAAAGATTTTATAAAACATATTATCTTAAACAGAAAGTGGAGAGTAATGAATAGGGCATACAATTATTACTGATTATTATTTTTTTATTTTATTTTTTTAATATTCATTTATTGAGAAATATTACAATCTGTTTCAGAAAGAACAATAGTAATACTGATATGAGACCACATTTATACAATATATACAAAAAATAATGATAAAGTCAAATTACATAAAATAGAAAAATAAATTCATAAATATATACAATGAAAAACAAAACAAACAACTACCTATAATTGACATAAATACAAAGTTAGCAAATAAATTAACATCATACAAACAATGGTAACTATACACAATATATATAACTGCTAAGGGGACCCCAGACTGGACTTTTCCCTCCACTTGTGGAGGAAAAAATGGAATCCAAGAGATCCCAGCGCCTCTCTCTCAGCCACATCACTGGTCTTAGCCAGTAGAAGCTGAGTTAGGGCGCAATAGCCACAAACATACAGTAAATGAGTGGAGGATCTGAGCAGTGTCAGAACTCCAGTATAAATGTTTACAGAACTTCGCGGAGCCACTGCCGTTTCAATCTTCGTGGAGGATTGTAGGGGTGGGTGGTGCTGGGGAGGGATTGAGCTGGAGGATGAGGATGATGAAGAAGGTTCTGATGGAATTTAGAAAATTTGGATGGTACTAGGTCTGAAATAAATGGAATATTAACGTCGTGGTGTAAGGTACAGTTGGAAACATAATAGGGAGCATTAACTATTGTTCGTAGGACTTTGGATTGGAAGGATTGGATACGTTTGATGTTAGAATATTTAGCTGTTCCCCACAGTTCAAGTCCGTAGGTCCATATAGGTTTAAGTACTGTCTTGTATATTAGTAATTTGTTGTCAACTGTAAGATGAGATTTTCTGTTTAATAGTCTGTATAACTGGCCAAATCGGCGGTTGAGTTCTTTGATTAATACTAACAATTTAATTTTGGTATATTATGTAATCTAAATTATATGTTGCTAACGAAACAGAATGCACATTTTATATGAATAAACTTAAAACTGTTTTCTATATATTTTTTTTTTATATAGTTATTTGTGCATTAGTATCAAACAAATAAATCATGTAACTGTGTTGTAAGAATACCTGCCATGAATAGCCTTTAGAAGAACTACTCATTGATTGCTCTTCTATAGCTATTTTAAATGAATAAATTCCAAGTCCACCTTCTTTTCAATCGTCTCGGAGGGTTATCAATAATATTTGAGAAATCTAGGTTACGGGTAAGTGGGTTTATGTGGATGGGGAGTTTGAAATGAAAAGAGATGTTATGTTCATTATGCTGATTGATTTGAGTCAACATAAGGGGCGTTGAGCATTTAGCGAAATATTTAGAATACCAAGGATTGAATACGAGAAGCTTTATATGGTTTAGTAAAGCCTCAAACCTCAATTCAATGTCAAAATAGGTTCGATTATAATGACGTAAATGAGTTTTTTGTAATAGACTGTAAGTTTTGAACGTTTCTTAAAAAAGTGTAGTAGTAATCGGGTTCTATTGGATTGTAATATAAGTTCGTAGCGTTTTCACTATTTCATGTTAATCCTCTCTGTGTTTTTAAAATCATGTTTACATGGTCAATAATGTTTACATATTCTAAAACAAGTATGAGGCAGTGTGATGCTCTTGCAATTCTGCTCTTCAATATGGATCTTGAAAAAACTGTAAAGGATTGGGACATTCAAACCTATGGCACAATATTCAATAGTTCCGTCCGGCTCCTATGCTGGTTATCAACGCTTCCAAAACAAAATACATGGTAACATGACAAGAAGCGATTCCAAGAAATGATGTAATATTAGGCGCTCTTGTCTTTAAACGTGTAAATGAGTTCACATATCTCGGCTGCAATCTAAACACCTTTATAGGCTAAAAACGATAGGTTAAGATCAAAACAAGGATCAAGCGATCCAATCGCTGCTTCTTCGGACTTAGTGAGTTTCTCAGGAGCTGATCAATAGGTCAAACAAAACGATTATTTATAAAACGCTTATGCGGCCAGACTGAGATATGGTTCAGAGACTTGGAATATCCCCAAATCAGACAAGCAGTTTCTCATTTCATCCGAGTGGGAAGGTTAAGATCGGATGGTCATGTTCCTTGTATGAGCTATACGGACAAACTGAGGAAGACAATGTAAGAAGCAGTGCGTGGAACAAGAAGACCCTGCCAAAACTACGTTGGAAGGATGGAGTGACTCAAAATACTAGCGCCCTTTTTGGCGTTCGAAATTGGATGGTCGCTGCACAAGATCGGGAGAACTGTCGGAGGCTAATCCAGGAAGCCGTGACCAAGAAATGGGTTGTGCGCCAAGGAGGAAGAATTTCCAAAAAGAAAAATCCGCCGCACAGACGGTTAACAAAATTTTCAGTGTGTATGGCGATGATGCCATAAGAGAAGGAACCATCCGTAATTGGTTTGCTTAGTAAAGAACCGAAGATATTGACTTGGAAGACGCAAAGCGCTCGGGTCGTCCTTCAACTGTTGATGATATGGCAACATGGAATAGATAAAAATGGGGCGTATATAATTGATTAAACATATTTACAAGAATTTGATATTTTTATTGAAATCGCCAGTAAAACAGCTACAAATATTTTTTATAATCAAAGACGAACATTTCGCTGTCGGTACAGTCTTGCATGACGATTCATTTAACTTAAACTCATTTAGTCGGAATTTGGTTTCATTGCGCTTCCTTTCTTGATTAAGTAAAAACAATATTATATATATATATATATATATATATATATATTTGGGATGTGTGTCATGATTAAAATATTTTATTTCAGCTGCTCACCAGACAGAAGTACCATTTTAGATAATGGAATAGCTTCTTCGTGTCTTCAGATATCTCTTCCAGTCGTTTTCATTTGATTTTACACTATACGTAAAAAAAATTATAACCTAATAAGACAGAACTTTCTGTTACATCGATGTTTGTGAATTGTGACATGAAAATATATTTTTTAAAGAAAATTTTAAATTATCTGTATCTTATAATGTATAGAGCTTTTCGAGTTGCTGTCTTCTCATATTTTGTATTCCCAGATGAAGAGTAAACGGCATTATTCAATAGAAGCCTTACAGCTTATTCTGTATAAGAAATTAATTCGATACAACATTGTATGTGCTAAAAATGGTTTTGACTCATGTTTTGATTAAGTAATAAAGGATGTATCGAAAATTAACATAACTATGGGAAAAATCCTAGTTATATAGTTGCAATAAGGAGACCGGAATATGAAGATTATGACACTATAGCCATTAAAGTCTAATAACAGTTTATTTTATTTGAATTTATTATTTTTTTTATTGAGAAAAATAACACAGCTGCAGGAAAGGAAAGATGTATTAATTACGTAGATCTTTTTCTTGCCATATTGAAACTATAAAAAAATAAAGAATAAAAAAAAATGACAGAAGAACAATGTTGAGGGAATTTGTCATTCATGAATATGTACTATAATTAAATTTTGACCATGGAAATTCCTAAACTTATTGAGTTATTATAGGTATGTCGATGATAAAGCAGGACACAGAGATCGCAGCGCTTCCCTCGCATTTGTAATGTCTTTCTGGACAAAGTGAACGTGTCGAACTGTAGATACCCGAGACTTAAGAAAAAAATCTATTGCCAAAATCCAATAACTTATTTACAAAACGTTTGGACTATTAGGGAGTGGCGTGTTCTACTGAATAGAGTCCACTGTTCTCCGGGTCCTGGGTTGGAATCCCGGCTGTGGCAGAATATTATTTATCCTGTTAATTCAGCCGAAAGGCGAACTTAATGTATGGAGACCCTCCTGGGGCTGACTCAGCCTCTAAAAGGGTGTACCAAAAAATTTTGAGAAAAACCTGAGCGTGCGTGATCAAGGTCTCATCACCTCATTGCACAGCTGTTGGCCTAGAAACAGTCTATGTTCTGAGCCCAAGACCCTTCATGGGTTGTGGTTGGTACAGGTTTGGGCTATTTACGGATGGCTGGAAGGTTAACCTTTTCCTTAAAAAATAGAAAAAAAACCTTAAAACCTAAATGAAATTTGATATTTTTAATGTAAGTTCGTAATTATCTTCCTAAGTTTAAACTGGTTTTATTTTCACCTTTTTATCCCTTGTAGATCTTCGTCTGGCTTCATTACAAAACGGATTATGTACGGCCTGCATAAATGCAGGGAGAGCTAACGTAATTAATCAGAATGGGCAAGACAAAAGGTGCCCAAAGCATCCCGTAATCGCTGTAATTCCATTTGGTGTTGTGCAATTATCGATCCTAAATGGAGGGGAATCGATTTAAACGTTAAGGTAGACAATAGGAGATGCTAAGCAGACCCGGAGCAGACCTGGGCGCCCGGACAATACTCTGCCCACGCTAACGATCTCGTGGGCTCTCGTTAGCATTCAATAACCCGAGTTATCAACTTGTTATCCTCGGCTGCATTAACTCGTCTTGCCGGAGGCGCGCAAGATCATAATCAAGCATGGATTTGAGAGACTTGGTGAAATATTTAACTATGCCTTCCTGAATACTTCGTCGATTCCCAGTAAGAAATGTCATGACAAACATCGGACACGTCAAAGAATTGTTAAAAGGCTTAGAAATGATAGTAATAATAATAATAATAATAATAGGCTTAGCGAACCCGAAGGCTCGATGCCGATACCACCAAATTCCGCCTACACAGACTCGTCCAATGTTCACCATTCAAGCCCAAGCCCCCGAGATCAGCCTTAACGCAATCCTCCCATCTACGCTTCGGCCTACCTTTCGGACGCCTACCATTCGGATCAGCAAATACCAACTTTCTCAGAATCCGCTCGTCATCGAGCCCAACTACTTTAATCGCCCATTTGAGTCTACGCGATGCAATCAGCTCAATTATATTCACAGAATACAAGTTCCGCAATTCCGCGTTGTGCAACCTTCTAAACTGCCCAGTGGCCTCATCTCTCTTCGGACCAAATATTTTACGCAGTACCTTATTTTCGAAAACCTTAAGCCGTTGTTTATCCTTCAAAGTAAGCGACCACGTTTCACATCCGTTAAGAACCGTTGGAAGAATAATAGTTTTATAAATTCTAACCTTTAAGTTTTTAGATAGAAGCCGCGAACTAAGTAACTTAGCAACTGAATAATAACACGCATTTCCCACCTTTAACCAGGACTTTATTTCTTCCTGGATTTCATTTTTTCTGGTTATAATTGAACCTAAATACTTGAATTTCTCTACGTGTTCAAAAGTATGCCCTGATACATCAATATCACCAAGATCGACACCGTTTCTGCTACAAATCATATATATTGTCTTATCGGCATTTACCGGTGTTTATTAACACCCTTGTATTTAGTTGTATGGTTTCCGTGTCTTCACCTAGTAGTACCAGATCATTGGCATACCCCAAAACCAGAATCTTGTCACCCATATTTAAGCCTTTTTCGGTACACATCACTTAGAAATGATAGTACAACTATTTAATATTTGAGGTATACCCGTATTGTGCGACGGCTGCCAAAGGAATTGTGGGGTTAATTAAAACATGGGGTAGAGTAAAACGCAGACTAAAGGAACGAGGAAGGAAAGGCCTCTCTTTAAACACAAATAAAAGGAAGAAGCCCAAGGCAATCAATATAATATTTAATGAACAGTCACTTGCGCAAACAGATGATTTTACATATCTGGGTCTCATATTAGCAAGGAATGGAAAAGTCGATGAAGATGTCAACAACAGAATTATGAAAGAAAAAAATATTTACTTTCAGATCTAGTGCGAGTGCAATGGCCGCAACTGTAGTTCAACTTTGTTGTCGATCCGCATTTACTTTCAATCCTTAGTGGTGTTAGCCTACGGATTACGTCCAAATTTTATAAACATTATTGTTAAGTGTTTATGAACATTTCTATTATTCCTGATTGGGTGAGTGCTTAATTAAATCTATTAATAGTGAGACGTTGTGAACCTAGCCTAGAGTGTCGGCCACGTGGTGGGGCTTCCCGTTACCTGCCCGCTTCCGTACTGAAGCTATTACTCACTAGAGCAATCTCTTATCAGATCGTTGGTAGCGCAGTCGGCTGGAGCGCTGCATTCAGTACGCAGTATCTATTCGTGCGCGAGTTCGTAACCAGATTTTTTTTTATTTTTTTTTTTTTTTATTTATTTTTTTTATTTAATTATTTAATTTTCTTTTCTCTAGAAATGTTTTCCTTTTATTTATTTTTCTATATTGTATATAATTGTAAATATTCAGAGAGTTAATTTTATTTATTTTATTTCTTAAAAATAAGTCGTAATGTCTTCTGAAAAAAATTCGTGCATGGACACTGAAGATGATACCGCTTTCTCTGAGGTGAGTGAGACAGACTCACAATACCTCAAAAGACGCACTCTTCAAAAACGCCAAAGGAACCTGACTCCTGGTTCTCCTACAAAATCGCCTAACAAAAAAAAGAATAAAAATACTAAAACGAAACAACAGTCTGAAAATCGAAGTCTACCTTCAACCAGCAGCAATCCACCAATCTTACCAGCCTTACCGACTAGCAATAAATTTGAAGTCCTCAAAGATCTACCTACTGAATCATCTGTACCCAGCAACTTCACGGACCCAGAACCACCACCAATATTTGTCAGCAATATTGTTGACTTCATGAAATTCGGAAAGGAAATCGCCAATTTAATTGGACAAACAAATTTTAGATGTTTCTCAAGAGTCAAAGACATCAAAATCTGCACAAGCGGCAAAGAAAATTATAAAAAAGTGGTTAGTCACTTGACTGCTAACAACTATGATTTTCATTGTTTTCAACTCAGAGAAGAAAAGCCATTTAGGGTAGTCCTAAGAGGACTACACAGCACAACACCTACGGCTGCCATCAAGCGGGACCTCGAAGAGTTGGGACACAATGTCAGGAACATTTCTTGTGTGATTCATCCTCAAGAAAAGTACCCACTTCCTTTATTTTTTGTCGACCTTGAGCCAGCACCTAACAATAAGGATATATTCGAAATAAATCGCTTGGTATACTCAGTTATCCGATTCGAGGAGCCTAGACGGAGAAATGAAATAGTGCAATGTACTAACTGCCAACATTTGGGACACACAAGAGCATATTGTCATCATCAGTCTCGATGTGTCAAATGTGCAGGTCCGCACGCATCAGGCACCTGCCAGAAACCTCGAGACACACCAGCAAAATGTGTTTTATGTAACGAAGAACATCCTGCAAATTATAAAGGCTGCATAGTCTATAAAACTATGTTTAGGCAAAAAGCTCAAAACTTATCATATAAATTGCAAAGCCAGAGAAATACCGCTCCAGAAGAAGAGATACCCGGTCCTTCACCGAGAACTGATCCTATTCCTCAGAGGACTGCAACCTTCAACCCAAGACCAGCTACCTACAATAGCTCTGTAAAACAACACTCAACGATACTGCTACCTCGCCCTCAACCGCCTCAACACTCAACATCCCAACCTCAAACCTCCTATCATCCTCAACAACAGATTGTCCAACCACAGCCCCAGACCTCTCATTTCCTTCCCCAGACCTCCCATTCTCAGCCGAAATCTCCGAAAACGGACCTCACCCCTAAAAACGCTTCCCAGCGGTTAAGTTACCTCCAGTTATTCCTCCTCCCAAAGTTCCAGTCTCCTCTCTTCCTTCCTTTCAGTTCCCACCCTCTTCAGCTGTACCTTCAAATATAGAACCTATACAACGGCCTCAAAGGAAAATTCAACCACCACCTTCCCAAATTAACACTCCATCCCACGATACCACCAATTATTCCTATCCCAGCCAACACCCATCTGACATAACGTCTATCCTTTCCTCATTCCTTCTCGATCTACAAAATACAATAAGACCCCTCATCACTCTCCTTACAAGACTCCTTTCCGCATTTCCTCTTAGTTTCCCACAATGAACAATAAGACCCTAGTTCTTCTTCTTTGGAATGCCAATGGTTTGAATAATCACCGGGACGAACTTGACATATTTCTTCATGACAATTACATAGACATAGCCCTGATTACAGAAACTCATTTCACTACTCATTCTCACTTTTACATACGTGACTACATTACCTACAGATCAGATCACCCAGACAACACATCCCACGCTGGTTCATGTATCCTTATTCACAAATCCTTACCCCACTCCCTGGTTCCCTCCACTCCAACCGACACCATTCAGTCGACCTCTGTTACTTTATCCGTCCTACCATTTAACATAACCTTCTCAGCTGTATATTGCCCTCCTGCTACTTCTCTCACCTATACCAACCTTGAATCCTTATTCCGATCCTTTGGTCCGCGCTTCATTGCTGGGGGCGATTACAACGCCAAAGACCAACGGTGGGGATGTCGAACGTCCAACACTCGTGGCAGGATTCTTTCCAACGTCACAACCTCCAATAGCTATTCCATCTTGTCACCCCAGAATCCCACGTACTGGCCAACGTCCCTTAAAAAACGTCCAGATATTCTTGACATCTTTATTAGTTCCCAAATTCCCTCCGCTCAAACTACAATCAAATCCCTCGATGACCTCTCCTCAGATCATAGTCCGGTTCTTCTCCTCATGCATTCACAACCAGTTATTAAACCCTCTCTTCCTTCCCTGATTAAAGGTCGCGTTGACTGGGACTGTTTTCGTAATGATTTAGAGATCAAACTTGACTTAAACATTCCGTTAAAAACTAAACATGACATAGACTCCGCCATACAAGAACTTACAAAGTCGATAGAAACTGTCATAGACACCAACACATCGCTTCGCAAAATTGGACATCTTCATAAAACAAACTTACCGAATCACATTCGACTCCTACTAACTGACAAACGTAGGGCAAGGAAAAAATGGCACAACACAAGATATCCATCTGACAAAAAGCATTACAATCACCTGACAAACAAATTAAAAACAGAAATAAGAAAATTCAAAATACAAAACTTTCAGAACTTTACAGAGAACTTGACCACTTCAGACAAATCTTTATGGACAACAACCGCAAAACTGCTGAAATTTAAAACCTTTAATCATCCTCTCCTCACTAAATCCCAAACCTGGTCGAGATCCGATGAAGAGAAATCACAAATCTTTGGTGAACACCTTTTCAATACGTTTAATCCGCACCCTGATATCCTTAATCCCAGCCATAGTGAACATGTTGAAGCAGAACTAACTGTTCCTCTCCAAATGTCCCTTCCTCCTAAGGCCTTTCACCCTTCCGAAATCATTAATATCATTCAAAGATTACCATCCAAAAAAGCTCCTGGCCATGATCTCATCACATCCCATATCCTGAAACAGCTTCCCAAAAAAGCCATACTCTTACTCACCTACATATATAATGCCACACTTCGTTCTACCTACTTTCCTGATCCTTGGAAATTGTCCATTATCAAAATGATTCCTAAACCTAAAAAGTCTCTAGAAAATCCATCATCCTACCGTCCTATATCTCTTTTGCCCATCATGGGCAAAATACTGGAAAAACTCCTCCTAAAACGTCTATATCCAATCCTTGACATTCATCACGTTATTCCTGACCACCAGTTTGGATTTCGCTCATCCCATTCCACTATACAGCAGTGTCACCGTGTGGTGGATGTGATATCTTCCACATTGGAGCGCGGAATGTATTGCACTGGAGCCTTCCTCGACGTGGAACAGGCTTTTGACCGAGTTTGGCATCCAGGACTGCTCTACAAACTTCGTCACTTCCTCCCTCCTACCTACTTCTTATTAATCCGTTCCTACCTCACAGATAGAACCTTTAAAGTAAACCATAACCTTTCCTTCTCCGCCATATTTCCTCAGAACGCAGGTGTGCCCCAAGGTAGCATCCTGGGTCCAATCCTTTATACCATATATACAGCTGATATTCCTACTCATCCTAGCACTGTCCTCACTACATACGCCGATGACACATGTGTGTTATCTGTAAACAATGACCCAACTATTGCTTCCCAAACTCTTCAGTCTCACATTGTTTCCATTGAAGAATGGTGTCAAAAGTGGAGGATCAAAATAAATCCTACTAAATCCCACCAAATTACCTTTACCCTGCGCCGCAAACCTATGTCTGCCTGTCCCACTATATCCTTTGGCAATATTCCACTCACCTCAGTTGAACAGATCCGATACCTTGGACTGCATCTTGACAGACGACTTACTTGGAATCCTCACACTAGACTGAAACGACAAGAAACAGCTCGCAGATATCGCTTATTACAACATTTACTTGACAAACGTTCAAAACTTCCCACCTACTACAAAAAACTAATTTATATTACCATACTTAGGCCTATTTGGACATATGGAATTGAACTATGGGGATCCACCAAGCCATCAAATTCCTCTCGCATCCAATCCTTGCAATCCAAAATCCTCCGAAAGATCCTAAATGCCCCTTACTTTGTCACCAATAAAATAATCCACAAAGACCTGAATATCCCATTAGTTGCAGACTTAGCCCGAATTAGATATACTTCCTTTCACTCCAAATTACCACTCCACCCAAACCCACTTGTCCGCAATATCTCATCTCCTTCTATTCCTGATCATCCTCCGAGGCGGCTGAAACGACGATGGCCTCGAGACCTTCTTGTCTGAAAAACCTTTGAAGTGCTACCAATGGGTAGATTCTTCTCACGCCTATCATGTCCATATCTCATGTGTGAACAGTCACATTTACTTGATGTATTTTTGTGTTAATACAGTTGTAAATATCTCTATAATAAATAAATAAATAAATAAAACTTTCAGATCTTCAACTCCATCCAAAGTGAGAAGAGAAGTTGGAAAGGATGTTAAAGGAAGAATATATAAAGCAGTTTTTCTTCCAATGTTGCTCTATTTAGTGTATTTTATGTTCAAGACATGTTCCGTTTTTGGTTTCCTGATTCGCAAACAGTCCACTTATCGTTGACATGGATAAGTCTTTTGGCTGTGGGTCTGTAAATTTCATTGTGTAACGTTTTTTTCATCCTTAGTTGGCATACTCTGGCTATGTTGGTGTTGCTCGAATATTTGACGACAGTTTTAGTATAACATCTGTCAGTAGGAGCTACTGTTATATTACGATGTTATACGAGTTATATTGTTTTAAATAAAAAAAAATAATGTTGTTAATAGAGTACGCCATCAATACTCCAACTCAATTTCGCACTGACTGGAAAAAGGAGTAAATTATAGATCTATGGTTTATTGGTTCAATTTTGAGAAGGGAAGGGGGTATTTTTTTTTTTTTTTTTTGTCGATTACAAATGTTCATTATTAATAATCATTTATACTAGACCTCTTTACTGTTATATCTTCTTTTCTTATGATCATATTGACAATAAAAAATGAAAATTCCTGATTTCAGAACACATTTATAACACATTACATTAATTTGCTTAAGTTATTATTAATGATTTCCACCTACCATTAATAAAAAAGGTGAAAGAGTAAATATACATGGATCGCATTTGGAGTGAATAGTGAAAGTAAGTTCGGACTCGTTTTCTTATTCTCTCATCCTTATGTAGTTCTAAAATAAAAGTTCAATTGGTTGAATGGGTGGATATATCTCGCTGTTTTTTTTACGGTAGAACTTACATAATATCCATACGTATGTGTATATATATGATAGTATGTTTTTATATATAATTTAGAATATTCCTGAATACTATGCTTCCTAAACTATGTTCACAATCGGAAGCTTGGACCTACAGAGCTAACCTTATGACCTTAGGATCAATAGCAAACATTACGTGGTTATTGTTACATTTCATTTCAGCTTCTTTTTTTTTATGTAATCATATAAATAGCACCGTCTGTAGTCGTATTTTTTGAGCATTCTGAGTAATATACATACCATATACTGGGTTGTTTCAAATGAAATGTCCGTTTTTATAGTTTCTGAAATACATGAAGAATTTTGCAGATCTCTCTTGTTTTCTTCCGAATGTTTACATATTTAAAGTAAAAAGTTACTAATTCTCTACCTTCGTATTATAAATATTAGCTTTACAATCAATTACCCACTTTTTAGAATACCTCCAAATATGAACATGGAAACACGGGATTTTCGAGTAATATTTTTGTACGAGTTTACACTCGGCCATATAGCAGCTGAGGCCGCTAGAAATATTTGCAAGGCGTTTGGGGAAGGGAGTGTTAATGAACGAATCATTCCCCGTTGGTTTGCTAAGTTTTCTGCTGGGGATACCGACTTGGAAAACATGCCCCGAGGAAGACCTCCGTCCGTAATAGACAACGATGTCCTCAAACATACAGTAGAAGGAAACCCCTACCAAACAGTTAAAGGACTCTCAGCGCAACTAAATGAATATACATATATATGGATTGTTACATTAACATTTTCACTAAAATGTCACTTTTATGATCTGCATTTTTTCATGAGTAATAGGAAGTGAAAGTAAAAAATATTATTAAAAAAATCACCTCTTAATTTTCATATTATTAAAAAAAAAAAAAACCTCTTAATTTTCATAATATTGAAAAAAAAAAAAATGTCTTGAATTAGTAACATCAAATCATTGTTCTATGAACGCATGTTGTGAACCAGAAATTATCAAATTCATGACCATCTCGCTATTGAGATTGGTAATATATGCCTTATGTATTTTTCATTACCTGTATAGGGGTGCGAAATGCATTCATGGGAACCTATTAAGGTTCCAAAGTCATGATTATGAACGAAACCTGTAAGTCCTCCATATTCATAGGCGTTTACAAAACCTATATCCCTCAAACACCTATGCATACATTTTTCATAATGATTTAATTAATTTTTTTTAACGAATTCTTGTTTAAAAAAATGTTAATTGTAAGAAAATGAAGTCAATCTAATAAGTATATCAAAGAAATAAATAAAGTGACTTGGTGGGCAAAAAAAAAAAAAAATATGAGAATTGTTTAAAGGTAATGTTATTGAAATCTAAGAAATTCGGCAATATTATTGAATTTTATATTATATTGTTAAAGATATTACTCCAAAACTAATGGATATTAATATATGTAGCTTGACCTATGATTCTTTTTTTCTTGTTTTTTTTTAAAATATATTTTATTGAAATTTACAACTGTATAGGAAAACATCTAGTAAATATGCTGATAAAGAATAGTGTACATGAAAAACATGAAGAGAAGCTGCCCATTGGCAGCACTCTAGTAGTCAATCTAAACAAGAAGGTCTCGAGACCATCCTCTTTTCGCCTCGGAGGATTGTCGGGTATTGAAGAGGAAGCAAGGATTGAAACTAGTGGGTTTGAGTGGGAGTGGAGTTTGTCATGAAAGGATTGATACCTGGTTCGGGTCAAATCAGCTACAAAGGGAATATTAAGGTCTTTATGGATGAGCTTGTTGTGACAAAATAAGGAGCGTTGAGGATTATTTGAAGGGTTTTGGATTATAAGGATTGGATAAGGGAAGAATTTGATGGTTTAGTGGAGCCCCATAGCTCAACTCCGTAAGTCCAAATAGGTATGGTCATGTAGATGAGTCTTTTGTAGTTAAGTGGAAGTCCCATAATCCTAAAAAGTTCAATACATTTTTTATATTGAAATTTACAACAGTAAGCAGGTTTGATTATAACGCATGGCTTGAGAAGAAACTACGCTCTACTAATATTTAGTTGATTACATTATATATAATGCAAATATTATGGTGCTCAATAAATAAATTTGGAGCTGTTTGTTCTTGTGGGTAGATCACTAGTTTACTGTTCTCCGGGACTTGAGTTAAAACTCCGACTGTGCTAGAATAATTATTGGATCTTTTATTCAGCTATGGACAACCTTGAAGCAGGGGATCCTCCTGGGGCCAACCCAGCTCTATAAAGTGGGTACCCCAATATTTGGAAAAACCTGACGGTTGAGCGTGATCAAAGCCTAATCACCTCATTGTACAAATCTCTTCGTGTACTTTTTTTTTTATTCATGTACGATTTAAATGAATTACCTTAACTATATTACTTATGTAAAAAAATCTTATTTTTTTAATTTTAACAAATTAAAGTGATACTATTAATATAAATTAAACAAGAGCAGTAGTAGTAGTTTCAATAAATAAAGAAACTAGCATAATATATGTCTTAAACTTTCTGATCAGAGATATTAACTTAATTAAAAACAAAATATATATGAATAGAACTTCAAGAAGCATTATGGTGTGTTGGTGGATCACGTATTTTTCTCCGTTATCATTGAATAGTCTCATATTATTATATGCATCGAGTTGGTCATTCTTTCCCACGATTTCCCTTCTTGGAAAACACTTATTATAATTAAAGAATATGCTTTATTGCTTGTTCTATAGTAAGTTGTTTCATTTACTTAAAAAAATAACTCTTTATAATTATAATTAACTTTTTATAGTATTTTTTTTACTGTTTTAATCTGCCTTTGTCATATTATTGTGCAGTTTTAGACAAAGGGAATACATGTTATAAAAAAAAAAAATATTGTTCTACGCATAATCGTTATGAATCTGAATTCATGCAAAGTATCCTTCTTAAGACTAATGAAACATCCACAGTACGGATTTACTGGCTAGTATGCATGCATTTGACTGACAGGTGCTTGCACAAGATGTCCGACTGGATCCACTTCTCTCCAACATGTATTCGGCTTAGAATTGCTCTCTGATACTTCTTAACCTAATCAAAAATTTCTACCAAGAAGGTTATCGTTTTAATTATAAAACTTTTCTTTCTTTTGTGAGGACGTGACAGAAATGCAGTTGCAAGCATTGGGTTAACTGCATGAATATTTATAGAGTTATTCTTAGCATTGCAATTGTTTTTAGATAACTTAAATATTATTCTGACATATTATGCACTGCATTTCAAGGTCGAAATTAAAATAAACACTTATTGGTTACATTCCACTTCCAATCAATAAATGATAAAATATTTTATTCTCAAAGACGTTCAAAATAATATCCTCATACTTGATATTCATGTTCTGTGCACGTATATAGTCTAAAATATAAAGTTTTTCTAGATTTTTTCACCAGTTTCGAAACCTTCAAAACGTTTGCCTTAGAAAGCTCAAAATAGATTAATTTTTAATTAAAGGTCTTACATTGTATTCCGAAACAGAAATACACGACATATTAAATTTGACTAGTAAATTCATATAATTTTATACATGACCTTTGATCAATACATTTTTGGTATAGTTTAGTTGCGTAATAAAAAAATAAAATTAGGTACTTATGCACCATTAGCACGCCATGAAACCTACCTCCTTATCTCCGTTATCTGGTGTAACTTCCTGTTAGGACTTGTCGGTTTTGTGAATAGTCTGTTATTATTTTATTTATTTTTTTTTTTCGAAATGAATAGAGTGACAATTTAGAAATTGCCGGCTACAGAAGAAGAGGCTGTTAAATATCTACAAAACCATGGAATGATTCTGAAGATTAAATATTGTCCAGGACATGAAATGGAAATCTCATTTTTATAATATATTCCTTTTTCTTCTTGTGTAATCACTTATTTTCTTCTCTTCCTATATTTTCTAAACCAAATGGGGGTCATCTGTGGTGTAGTGGCTAGCACAACAGCCTCCTATGCCCTAGGTCACTAGTTCAAACTTGGTAGGTGACCCTATAGTTTGTTTATGAGAAGAAAAATTCGTTATGCTGTACTTCGCTTCGGAAGGGACGTATAATGTTGGTCCCGAGTCTGTGCGATTTCAATATCGCAGTACTCGATAAAGATTCCTATCCTAATAAAACCTGGACAGGCAAGATTTAGGACTTCCGCTGTTACAGTAGTGCCGGTAAATGAATGATCAATCTTTCCAAATTACCTTTACCATAAGATTTGAAACCAAATCCGATATGATCAATAAATTTTTGGTCTAATTTAGTTACCAGTACTAGTAATATTAATAGTATTAATAATTTACTACCAGTATTAGTAATAGTAGTATTACTAGTATTTAAAATAGAAAATTAAATAAATAAATAAAATTATATAAATGACAGAGGTAAGAGACACAAAAGAAAATAATATAATAAAAGAAATAAATAAGTTTTGTGATTTCATCATAGATTGTCTTAGATGTTGCACTGAGTGTTAATGAACAATTGTTTAAATCATCGTGTGGTTATTTTATCGATTTGTTTTATAAAAAGATGCCTTTTTCTTCTAGCAGAACTAAGTCTTTATCTTTTGGTCCCATATCGACTACATCTGAATAGCATATGGCGCGGGTTTTTAGGGACTTGACATGTTTCACAATTAGCATCGTTTTGTATGCTTATTAGGTTTAGATATTTCTTGTTTAGTACGGGGCCTTACTAATTGAGAAATTGCTTTACGATCAAGTTGCAATTCCTTGGAGATCCATGGTATCAGGCTTTGAGTTAGCTGGGCTTGTTCATAAAACTTAACTTTAGATTGTGTCTTAGGGCCGGTTGCACCAACAGCCTGTGTTAAAGTTAACTTTTGGTGTTAACTAACCCGGGGTAAAAGCTAATCATGATTAAAGTTTTTGTCCAGTTTCACCAACAAATTTTTAATTCGAGTTAGTTAACATGGGTTAGCGCGGGACGTCATCATATTCGTGACGTATTTAACAACTCCTAACCCTCTAGACAGAGACAGTTAGATTATATTGAAATGATTGTTTTACTCTGCCGATTAATATATATTAATACCATAATAGATATAATTAGTTGACCGTTGAGAATTAATAATGAAACATTTTAAGATCTATTGAATATCAAGGAAGCTGGATTGTATTGTGAAATCAGACAGACAATGATTATCTAAATGGAATAAAAACTATAGTATATAAAATGTTATTAGATGTATTCGAAAAAAATAATAAATTAAATCTAGTACAATGAAATTAAAAATGAACCCAGGACAAAAAACCTTAACGTTAATAACAATAAATTGATCAATAATAAAACAAAAATTGATGACAATATGAACAATAAATAGTAAAACCTAAACAAAAAACTATAACAGATCTTTACCAGAATGAAAATAATAAAAAAACAATTATAGGTAATATCAATAATGCGATAAATATAGACATGATAAGTGGAAGAAATAGAAATATATACCATTATCAAAAAATGCAATTTATACCTCATCTATCCAAAGAAATTAAGAGAACACTTGTTGAATTTAATTCCCCACAGATAAAATTAGGACTATATAACCATAATAAACTAAGTAATCATTTATCAAACATTAAAGATTTTACCACGCGAAAAACTGAATGTTATTTATAAAATAAATTGTATAGATTATGATAAGATATACATAGGAGAAACCTCTAAAAAGATCACAACTAGAGTCAAACAACACAGCAATAATTGTAAAAATATAAACACTACAGCACTTGCACAACACAGTATTCAGCTTAATCACAATTTTGATTTTGAAAAACCTACAATATTGGATATAGAAAAACAATCGAATCTATATATAAACAAAAATATAAAAGATACCATAAATTATAACAGATTGAAAACACCTCTCACAAGCAGTTCTTGCTACAATTGGGAAATTGAAATTTGTAAACCTTACCTTCGTGACTTATATTTAATAATAAATCAGTGAATACTTACTACAGTAAATAGTATGACCCTAATTCATCTGGGGCCAAAGAATATGTCAGTTAAATGGGTATTTTTTCCTTAGTGTTAATTCAAAAAACAAAACAATTTTATGACAAATTTTTGACAAAATGTTAATCAAAAATGGATAATTTTTTAAATTTTAAATGAATTTCGGGTAAATATAATTTTTTTGTAACATTGTTATACATATTTTTGGTAATGATTTTAGTTAATATTTAAAAAGTTATTTTATAATGTTAATTGATAATTTTTTGATGTATTTTAGTGAGTCCTGATGATGGGGAAGGCCCTCGTAATCTTGGCTCGTTTTAAAGTTAATTGTAATAAACTGTTTTTGGAAGATTTAGAAACCTACAAATTATTTATTATCATTTTTCATTCTTCCAATTAACCTATTTTTATTATTAATCAATTTACTGAATTAGAGGGAAAAAAATATGTAAATAAAATACAAAAATCACACTTTATTGATAAATACAAACAAATAAATTACCACTTGACAACAAAAGAGGGAAAGGTTAATTGATTTAATAACACACATTGCAATTTATACAAAATTATGTCATTTCCTTACATCTTGAAAAATTTGTGTCGACAAGTGCTCTGCGAATAGCTATATCACTTTCACATATAATTTCTGATGGTGAAACAACATCAGGAAAGTAATCTTCTGGTTCTGGTACGTTGTAGATGTCCTGGGTTTCTATTGCAATGTTGTGGAGGACATCTACAGGTACAATAATATTTAGGGCTTTTTTTGGATCCATTCGAATTCCATTGGCAAGGCAAGGAAATCTTCTTTCCATAAAACTGAACGCTCTCTCAATGATTTTTTGATTTTGTGTGACAATTGATTTTTCTTCAGCAGCATTTGTTGGGTTTAAAATTGGTGTCAGTAAACATGTTTTGCAGCCATAACTACTATCTCCTAGAAGCCAAAAATCTCCAAATTCTCTTGACTCAAATCTCACTCGTAATGCACTTTAATTGAAAATCCAACTGTCATGCACAGAGTCAGGATTTTCAAGTTCCCATCGCACACTACTTGTATATTTAATGAAAACCACCCTTTTCTATTTCAAAATAGTTTTGTATTAGCTCCACTTAGACACTGGATTTTAATATGAGTGCAGTCAATCGCACCAATTACTCAAAGAAAACATTTTATCCTGTAGAAATCTGACATTGTTTTGTTTTTATCAACTTCTGTTATGGACATTTTAATTAAATCACTTGACTTCCTGGCTATTAATGCTGTTATGCGTGGAATAATTCTATAAAATGTAGATTTATCAATATTAATGATGTCGCTAAGAACCTGCTGGTAACTACTAGTAGCATAATACCTCTTGAGGTTAAGTAGAATATGATGCAAAATCATTAATATTAAAAATGTCAATCATATTTAGCACTGTTTCTTTTTTAAATCTATACCTTCTTATGAATTCCACATCATCCTAAATTTCAAAGGGATTCCTCCTTACTTTGTAAAGCTTGTTCCTAGGAAGTATATATATCAGTTGCATTATATCTTCATCTGATGTTGAATATTTATCTGAAGAGATTGTGTTCATTTTTCCTCCGTGTATTGGGATAAATGTTACGAAAATATTCAATAAAAAACGAACTAAAACAGACACAAACAATGTTTCAAAGAGTAACTGGTTTGAAGGTGTTATTGGGATGTTCCTGTTTGTAGGATATGAAGCAAAATCATTAATATTAAAAATGTCTATCATGTTTAGCACTGTTTCTTTTCGAAATCTATACCTTCTTTTGAATTCCACTTCATCATAAATTTCAAATGGATTCCTCCTTACTTTGTAAACCTTGTTCCTAGGAAGTATATTTACCAGTTGTATTATTTCTTCATCTGATGTTGATGAGTATTCATCTGAAGAGATTGTGTTCATTTTTCTTCGGTGTAATAGGATAAATATCACGAAAATATTCAGAAAAAAACAAACTGAAACTGACACAACAATGTTTGAAAGCTGAAGTAACAGTAGAGAAGGTAACATTGACATCGGATAATCGAGGTAGGAAGGTGAATTAACTTAACACCATCACTTAATTTAGAGTTAGGGCTAAGTATGATTGGTGCAATGGAATTTCTGCTAACCCGTGATTTACTTATCCAGATTAGTAAAGTTAAAGTTAAACAGGGTCCGTGCAACCGGGCCTTAGAGTCATATCGCTCCTGCCATTCCCTCATTGCTTTTTTTCTCTAGAAATTTTAAAAGGTCTAGAAGAGATATTTTAGCATTTTCTTTGTAGGTTATTTTTCACCTATAGCTCTATCTGCCGCCTCATTAACTGACATTCATTTATGACTAGAAATCCATTGGAAGTTTGAGCTGTTGCTGCCAGTTCTTATATCACGGATAATATCTTTTTTATTTATTTATTGTAATTTACAACATTATTAAAAATCTGGTGCGGACAACACACGACGTTCACTTACCTCCGTTTTAAAAATCAATTAAAGAATTTTCAAATACAGTTAGAAATAAAAATGAGTGAAACCATTGCAGAATTAATTAAATTGAATTAATATAAAAACATTATATTGTAATCTAAAATAATCACTTAGTTTTATCGGCTTTTTATCAATCTTTATTAAATTTTACAAGTTTGTGTATAAGATTATATTTTTTCAAAAATCTTTCTCTTTCCAACGGTATATTATACGTCTATATTGCTTTTCTTATGTTCAAAAACAAAAAAATGCATTAAAAAATATTTTTTTCAGTTTTCTCCTTTAGTTGTTTTTCAAATTCAAATTTCAACTTACATATTTAGCTGTAATTTATCAATGTTTACATGATAATTTGGTTATTTTTATAGAATCTACAAAATTAAAGGTACTTTAGGGGAAGAAAATTTAAAATATCGGCATTTAAAAAAAGAAAAAAAATCTGATGCGAGCAACACAATACTTCCATCTACCTCCGTTATCAAAATAAATTTATATAGTTTTTAAAAATTATTAAATACAGATAAAAAAAATCTAGTGCGGGCAACACACGACTTTCACTTACCTCCATTTTTAAAATCAATGAAAGAATTTTCAAATACACTTAAAGATAAAAACACGTGAAACTATTAAAGAATCAATTTTATCTTCTTTTCATCACACTCTATTAACTTTTAAAAGCTTTAGTATAAGATAATATTTTTTCTAAAATCTTTAGCTTTCCAACGGTATATCATCATCATCATGTATTATGTATCATGTATCATCATGTATGTATCATCATGCATGTATATTACTGTTCTTATGTTCAAAAACAAAAAAATTGCATTAAAAAAATAATTTTTTCTGTTTTCTCCTTTATGTTGGTATCGAATTCATTCAATTTATATATTTACCAGTTTTTCATCAATGGTAAATATAACATAGTTATTTTTATAGAATCTACAAAATTAAAGGTACTTTAGGGGAAGAAAAGTTAAAATATCGGCATTTAAGCTCTTTCGGACCATTTTAATCAGAATAAAACCCACATGACGTTTAAGCCTATTAAATTTTACATCGATATAGCGAGTTTAATCAAAATCGTCGGAACCGTTTTCGAGAAAATCGAAAAAATGTGCAAAATGCATGATATAAAATGACTTCTGGTAAGCTTATTTTGATGAAAAAGGTTTTGTAACGTCTCAGGTGTATATTTTTCTTTAATATGAAATTTCAGTTTAATAGGACTTACCCTTTCCGCCCGGGAGTCACCACACACGGACACCCACACACACAGACCTTTTTGCGGGACTTGGTTATTTGGACTCAGGGAGCCCTAAAATGTCTATTTCCGTTGAAAACTGAAATTCGAAAATTTTCACCATCTCAATACTTCCCTTTACTTTATATAGTAAGTGAAAGTAAAAAACACAATGAGTAAATGTGCATTATAAAGAAAAAGTCTTGAAAAGGAACTACCCAGTGGTAGCACTAGTTTAAGGCAGTAGGTCCCGAGGCCACCTTCATTTCAGTCGCCTTGGAGGGTTATCAGGGATATCTAAGGAAGATAAATTACGGACAAATGGGTTTGTGTTCGCAGGGAGTTTAGAATGAAAAGAGGTGTATCTACCACGGGCTATGTCTTGAACAAATGGGATGTTTAGGTCGTTATGGAAGAGTTGATTTGTGACAAAAGGGACATTCAAGATTTTGCGAAAGATTTTGGATTTTAAGGATTGGTTTCGGGAGGAATTAGATGGCTTACTAGAGCCCCCAATCTCGATTCCATATGACCAAATAGGTCTGATATTAGTGATTTAAATGAGTCTTTTGTAATTTACTGGAAGTTTTGAACGTTTGTCTAGTAAGTGTTGTAGTAATCGATATCTTCGAGCAGTTTCTTGTCGTTTTAGTCTTGTGTAAGGGTTATGGATATTATTTAAAGTTATATATGAGGTTTTTTGTTTTCGCGGACATCTTTCAATAATTTGCATGAGAATGCTAAGTCTGTGAAAATTCGTATCACTTATTCTGAGCTGGTTTCTGCCTTGAAAATTATCATCCATGATAGCTATATTCCTGAATTTTTCTTAATCTGCATGTCCTACTCCACTGGTTCTTCAAGTTGTACAATATATTAAATGAAAAATATATTTATCTTTCATAATTGGATAACCAGATTATCCGTCAGTTTAGGTCTGATTTTACTCTGCTACTCGTATATGTCATTATTGAACACGGTTGAAAAATATAAGTTGTAAATAAATTAATTTCACTCAGAGATAAACAATATTACACAGCTCATAATAGCCGTGATAATATCTGTAACAGGTTTGTCTGGTTTATCCAACCGGTCTCAGTCACCTTAAAACATAACACGTTATTAGAGTCGGAAGGTATCATTAAAAATTTGATGTGTCGGACTCGAAACTCGAGCATTACAACATTTTTTTAATTGAAAGTTTTAGATCGAAACGGGAATCTGCTTAATTTCATTTTTTCACTTTATCCATTAGTAGATATAACCTAAAAAAAAAAAAAACAAGGATTTAATTAGTTAATGTGTATTACTCATATGGGGAGCAGCGTGGTCTAGTGGGTAGAGCGCTAGTCTACTGTGCTCCGGGTCCTGGGTTCGAATCCCGGCTGTGGCCAAATATTATTTCAGCCGGGGAGCGATCCTGGGGTATGGAGAACCTCCTGAGGCACACCCAGCCTCTATAAAGTGGGTACCCAAAAATGGGGAAAACCTGGCAGCTGAGTTTGATCTCAGCCGAATCATCTCATTGCACGGCTGTTGGCCTTGAAACAGTACAAATCTGTATATGTACTGAGCCCAAGACTCTTCATGTGTTGTAGCGGCACAGGTTTTTTTTTTTTTTTTTTTAGTTATTACTCATATAAGTAGAAGTGAAACTAGTCTTTTAACTGGACCATATAATTTTATATTCTATAATATTAAGATTATATGATCAGTGAGTTATCTCCATAATACATTTATATTTGACTTGTAAGTCGCCCCTGCTTCGATCGGGTTAAATTCAATGTGGTGTTGTTTATGTCAAAAAATGCACTGTTTGTCTGATTAAGAGTTTAAGCGAAAATCGCCTGATGATTTCATAAATAGATAGAGAAGATTAAAAATGAGTTAATAGAAGAAATATTATAGACTGACTTTCATGGATAACATTACATTTAGAAGATTCCAATGTATAAATAGTATTACATAAAACGTATAATATGGAATCAGCACACAAGACTGAAACGACAAGAAACTGACCGTCGCTTTCGCTTACTTCAACACTTACTTGACAGACGCTCTAAACTTCCACTTATCTACAAAAGGCCCATCTATATCACTATCATAAGGCCTATCTGGACGAACGGAGTTGAGCTCTAGGGCTCGACTAAACCATCAAATTCTTCCTGTATTCAATCCTTACAATCCTCAGTGCTCCTTACTTTGTCACTAATAAACTCATCCATAAAGACCTTAATATCCATATGTTGATGATTTCGCCCGAACCAGTTATAAATCCTTCCATGACAAACTCCACTCCCACTCTAACCCACTAGTTTCAGTCCTTTCTTCCTCTTCCATTACTGACAAACATCCGAGGCTTCTGAAAAGAAGATTGCTTCGAGACCTTCTAGTTTAGAATACCCATTGGAGTGCTGCCAATCTCCATGTCTTTTTTATGTATTTTCTCTGTTAGCTAATTTCCTTGATGTATTAACTTACAATTATAGTTGTAAATTTCAATAAATAATAATTTATAAAAAAAAATCATAAAAATTATACCTTCTTATACCAGCGAGATTATACTTTTGTACATAAAAATAAAAACAACAGAAATATCAACGGTTTCTATTTTATTCTGTTTGTTATTATTATTCAAATAATGTATTTAAAATACTTATAAAAAATAAAATTTATTTTCCATGAAATTCCTTTTTAGTTTATAGCGAATCTTCTGTTTTCATGAAATAATCTTTAAATTAGAAATAATTAATAACAATGTAATTGTTTGGGCTTATAACAACTTTCCATTAATTTAAAAGAACGTTTTTACGATTTGGTAAGTCATATTGTTACATATCAATAACAATACGACCTACCAAAGACGTAATACTTACATAGTGTTTGGAAGAATATAACTACGATACTGTATGGTGGCAACATTGATTCACATAACCTCCATCATTACAAACATTATAAAAACATTTGTTAATAAGTTTATTGTCTAATAACGACATTGTGTTAACCTTTACAACTTATTTTATTGAATATTAACATTTTTATCAAATATTGCGGGACATTATAACTAAATGTCTATATTATAACTCATAATTCAGAAAAGATTGTTTGACGATTTAATCCCAAAAAACATAATTTTTCCATTTAAAGAAGCACTTTATTGCAATGTATTTTACTCATTACCATCAGAAATAAAATTCCTTAAAGGCTATTGAAAGGCGTATCAAAATCCTTCGCGTGGTTTAGGAGAAGTTAGCGGAAAACGAGAATCGAGTTATCATTTTTTATAGAGATTATATATTTGATTTGTATGTTTGATTTAAAATTCTGTTAAATGAATTGGATTCATATTTGTATATGTTTCGTTACTCTTTCAATTATTATTTTATCGCTGTCTATAAATTTTGATATAAGTCTAGTGTTTTTTAACTTTTTATAGTTTATCTGAAACATCCCCTGTCCGATATTTTATATGACAGATGCGTTTCAATTTTAAATCTGATTGGATTTCCACCTGGCGACACGGCACTGTGAATGCCGAAAAGGTTTTATTTCAATTCCTTCGAAAGTTAATGAATCACACACAGTGAAGATATTAAAATACTGCTTTTATTATCAGAACAAAATAAATATTCATAATACAATAAACTGTGCTGAGGAGTTAGGGTGACTACAAGTGTACATTCCGAGGTCTCCTTCTATGAGTGTGACACAAGTAAATGTTACAACTAGAGTGATGAGTTTTGAGGATCAAAAGGTATATATAGCAAGGTTTTGTAGAGGGGATGAGGAAGCGGCAGGAAGCGGCACAACAAAGGAAGTACTTCCAGATGTTGGGTTCTGTGTCCTAAGTACAGGTATGTGTTCTTTGTCGGTACTTGGCCTGTCCTTTCTAGGTTTATGGGTGACACCCTCAGGTATAGAAAAGGAAGTTATTAATAATTACTGTATATTATTTATAAGTTAAGTCTCATTCTATAACTACTCTCCCCCTTAAGCACGAAGCCCCTTGAGTGCAATGTTTAAGTTTGTCAGTTAATATTGTTATGATATAGTAGTCCATCAGATGGAGGTTCTGGATAGGAAAGTGTATTGTAGGAAAGGATTCTACAGGAATGGGAACAGTGACATTTTTCCAAAGTTTACAATAATTCTTAAGAATATAAATGTATACAATAAAAACTTTTAAAAAAAACTTAATTACAATAATTGATGTTACATACAATAATTAATTAGTTTTACCAATCGTCATTACATTATTCCTATAAAAATTTATACATTGTTAATAGTCTTGAAACTTATAAGTACAATTATATAAAACTAAAATTTCTCATTATTATCTATAAATAATTAAAAACGTAACCATAACACTAAATTAAACAAAAGCATGAACTATGTTGTTTTTTATTACAATCTATAAAACGTTTTCTCAATTTTTATATAAACATTTTTTTTTTTTTCTATGTATCTTATAAAGTTATTATTACCTATATATAGTTCTAAAAATAAATTTCAAATTAGTGTAAACAATTGACAATGAATATTAACATTAAGTGCAACCATCAATATAATAAACAATACACTATTATAATTTTTTTTATTTAATTTATTAACAGTACCTGATTATTGTTACTATTATTTATCCCCTTTTTTTTTTTTTTTTTTTTTTTTAATAATTTTAAAACTACATACATCTCGGACCGCTATCACTGTTGAAATTTTCATCTGGTCTCAACATCCAGAGATATATTAAATCTTTTCTAATGGGTTTTACCATTTTGGGAATATTTCCTGAGGAAACCTTTTTTCTGGAATTCTTATTTGATTGAGGGGATTTCATTACCTCTTTCGTTTTAATTATAACATTCTGTTTATGTAAACTCGGAGTATAAGTTGATATTTTGTTATTATAATCGAGAGATTTATTATTTTTAAATTGTAATTTATCTTTATTAATAGCCGGGGGCTCCTTAGACTGGCTTGTCCTGTCATCATACATAGATTGTTTGTTATGTTTAAAGTTTTGATTTGACAATTTGTTTAATTTAACTTTTGATTTAGCACCAAATTGATTAATTTTTTAATATATTTTTTCGAATTCCCCTTTTTTTTTTCTTGTTTTTTCTTTATTTTTTTTTTCTTTATTTATTTTACTTTATTATTGTTTTTTTTTTTTTTTCACACCTCGACCCGCCAGATAGGTAGTAGAATTTTCATCAGGTTTAAGCATCCAGAGGCAAATTTCATCCTTGCCCTTGGGCCATCTAGAAATATTTTGAATTTCATCTTTTACTTTACTTTTTAAAATTTTGTCAATATCACCAGAGGTAACTTTCTTTTCTGTTAGTTTAGTTTTTTCCCTAAACAAAGAATATTTTAACAACTGCTCCGGATTAACTTTAAAATAGTTCCTTTTTTGATTTACTAAAATAAATGATACATCTTTTATTTTATTATTATTTAATGGCCTAATTTCTCTAACATTAATCTCACTAATACTCCCGGGTTCCTCAGGTTTTGTAAATTTCTTTATCTTTAGTTTTTGTGTTTGAAGTTTACTAACATTAGAAGAATTTTGTTTGAAATTCGGGCTTTCAAGTGATTTATCATTTAAAATAGATTCTATTTTATAAGTAACTTTATCTTCAGATTGGGAAATATTTATTAAGTCTGTATTTGGAACTAAATGAGTTTCAATTGTGGTTATTGAACTATTTTCTTGATAAGATTTCATGGACTCCGTATTTTTCATTATAAACTGTTTTAAACTACTGGATTCGACCACAAATAATTTTTTATTTACATCAGCCGGTTTTAATAAGTTTAAATCTGGTTTTAGCGGTAATGTTTCAAAGGCTATTTTCTTTTCTTGAATATTAATTTTAGGTAATTGTTCAAATTTATTATTTGGAATTCCGGATTTTATTTTTGGCTGTTCGTCAGCGTCTTTGGACAACAAATGTTTTGGTGGAAAAGGTTTATTAAAATTTGTCTCGGTTGGGTTATGATCTTTAAATTTACGTATTAGAATATTTAACAAATCGTCAATATTGTTTAAATCATAAAACTTAATTTCATCCGCGACTGTTTTAGGAAGGTGACATTTGGCCATCTTACATATCCTGAATTCATTAACGATTCTAAATGGATTATTTTCTGCACAAAAAGTGTCTTTAATTTCTTTTACGTTATTTATGAAATTAAACAAAGTATGCGGTTGACCATCAAAGTACGGCATAGGCATATGCTCAAAGTCTGAGTTTCGAAAAAGTAACGATTCCATATTTTTTTTTTTTTTTTTTTTTTTTTTTTTTAGATATTAAAATCTTACTTATGTCTACTATAATTTAAATTTTACTTAAATTGTGCTCAGTAACAATCATTATCTGATTATAAAAAAATTTGATGTGATTTTTATACAGCTTATATTAGTATTAATAAAATGTCATACAATTTAAATGTTATCACAATTAAACAGCACATAAACAGATATATAAAATAAATAATTTTAAAATCTTACTGCGTTAGTTCTTAACATTCCTCCTGGATACCTGTTGAGCAGTGAAGTCCAGTGAGGTTCAGCAGGACATCTCGGGTGAGTATTGTCTTGACTGAAGGAGGGTGCTGATGATCTTCTTAGTTTGGTGTCTATCTTCTTGTAGATTCTCTTCAGAAGTATCTTCGTCCTCTCGGAAACTGCGAAGTCATTCAAAATCTAATTTGATGCTTGCAGTGCCTGTCTCGGGCGCCAGTTAATGAATCACACACAGTGAAGATATTAAAATACTGCTTTTATTATCAGAACAAAATAAATATTCATAATACAATAAACTGTGCTGAGGAGTTAGGGTGACTACAAGTGTACATTCCGAGGTCTCCTTCTATGAGTGTGACACAAGTAAATGTTACAACTAGAGTGATGAGTTTTGAGGATCAAAAGGTATATATAGCAAGGTTTTGTAGAGGGGATGAGGAAGCGGCAGGAAGCGGCACAACAAAGGAAGTACTTCCAGATGTTGGGTTCTGTGTCCTAAGTACAGGTATGTGTTCTTTGTCGGTAATTGGCCTGTCTTTTCTAGGTTTATGGGTGACACCCTCAGGTATAGAAAAGGAAGTTATTAATAATTACTGTATATTATTTATAAGTTAAGTCTCATTCTATAACTGAAGATAATTGAACTTTCTGGTTCGGTATTGCAAAAACTATTACCTACTGTCAGATGAAAAGTCAGATTATTTGTTATATGTGTTATGCGCTGGTCTCTGCCAAGTTTTGAAAACAATATCAGGCAAGAGATAATGAGTATATTTTGTATTTTGTTTGTATAAAACATGTTAATTCCGTAAATTTACAACCAATATTTTCCCCTCGTGTTACTCTATAGACATTATTTTTACCTGAACTGCACACATTTAGTATCAAAAAAAAAAGGTAATCGCATATGATGTGTAACGTAAACACTAAAATTAATACAATTATTTTTCATCGATTACGGGAAGAGCTATAAGCAATATTTAAAGAAAAGTACTAAAGATTTTTATTGTTTTAATAAACAATTTTTCTAAATTATAGCACTTTTTCAATTCCTTTTTGACAATATAATGTAAATGTAGTTCGTTTAGGAAAAAAACGTGACTTTAGACTGTATGGGTTGGTAGTACGAACAGCACATTTTTTTTATGGACCTGTCATTTATATCAAGAAATTTCAGACATTTAGGAATAAGCTTAATAGTTGTTTCACTGACATAACCTCAGTTTCTCTCCCAAGTAAACAAAAAACATACATTTTAATCAGTAATGAAATATAAATTGTGCTTACTTGAAATATTTATTAATAACATAAATTTGATTTTAAAATGTCATAATTCTATTGTTATATGATCAAGATATTCTTTTCGATTTTGCTTTGCTACGATTTAAATATTGACACTGAGCTCATAATAAAGGTTTTGCTTCTTATGTTTTAAATATGTTCATGCATTGCAATTTTTTATTTATATTTACAAATATGGATATTTTAGAGTCAAGAGAATTAAGATATTCATTATATTAACTTTTTATACAGTAAGAGGTAAGTTCTAAAGCATAGTTTATCTACCATGTGCTTACTTATTCATTTGCAACTGATTTTAATTCAATTAAATACTCAAATAAATTATTATAAATATCAATATTTTTGTGCCGGTATTGCTCCAGTAATCAATAACATTCACATAAATTGATATCATTATCCTATCTCATATAGACAAGCATACACAGACCACTGCGCATGCGCCATCTAGAGCATGTTAGTGACGTTACCGTGGTTACAAATCAAAGATTTCACCCCTACCAAAAATCGCATAACTCGCCTAAAGAAGTTTTTACTTAAAAATAAAAAATTAGTATAGAACGTTAGACAAAAGTTGTATAAAGAATCCCTTATAATGTTTTGTCCCACACTTTGCTGGTAGCTCCGGGATATTAACTATTGAAGTTGTTAAATTTAAATACTTTATCTAATCTTTTGTTTCTGTTTTATATTTATTGTTGCATGGAGTAGTTTTGAGTATTATTTTAATTTTTTTTTACCAGAATGATATACGTACACGCTTTCTGTGCGTTTCAAATGTGATTAGCCCATTTATTCCCGACATTCACTTTCATGTCTGTGATACAATCAGTACATAGCCGACTCTAGAGTAAAGACATAAACCATCCTTTTGTCAGTGGTAGCTAAAGAACAGTCTGAATGGAAATTTCGAGTTAATAGCAGAGATTTCGGAGGTGGTGGAACCTCTACGCTATCGGTGAAATTTCTCTTTGAATAGACCTTTCTGGTGCGAAGGAAATGTGTTCAAAAGAATTTATTGATAGAAATGACGTGAATGGCACGGTTCAATGCGGACTATTCGGAACTACCGATATAACATGTTATCGTAATATTTAATTAAAAACTTTAATAAAATCAAATGTTAAGATTGAATAAAATAATAATTAAAAAAAAAACACAAATGAAATGAAGGTCAGAATGTAGATTTTACAATAGATAGCTTCCTCTATTTTTAAAAATAGTAGTGATCATTTATTGTTTATTTCCCACTACCCTTATTTTCATCGTTATTAAAAAAAAAAAAATTAAATAAGTCATATAATATATCTTCGATTTTTCTCTTGGGAAATCGATTTATTGTTTTTTTTTTATTGTTAATATTTTTAGATGTATAGTGAGGGTTCTTTTGGAAATTTTTTGTGGTCCTCGTAAAAAAGTAACATAAACATATTGTGGGTGATAGTGTAAGATCACGTAAGCCTACAACTTTTTTGTTTATTTATTTTTGCGTATATGGTATGCAAAATAATTTATTGTATGTTTTCTATACGTAACGCTTTCGAGTATTTATGATTTCTAAGTTTATTTAACGTCATTTTATACTACAGTGGGTAATCGGACGATGCTACAGTGGTAGTCCTTAATGGATCTTTAGTGAGTACCTGACCTCGCAAAGGCTCGAGACCACCTTTTTACGTCCTCTCCAGGCGGTATAACTGAGGAATGTTTACTCCCACTAAAACATCCTAGAGCCATCTGCAGGTTTGAAACCGTGATCTGGGACATAGAAGGATGTTATGTTAGCCACTATGCTATAGATGACCCCATATTTAGGATTTCAAAATAGAACAGGTTCGTTCTCTCATAGAACCTAAGATACGATAGAATAAAAGATACGGTCAATTAAGATCGTGAAAGCCTTAAGATAATGTTGTTGTTTTTTTTCGTTATAAGCCAATTTTTTAATTTTTTAAAAATGTAAATTAAAAATATAATACTTTCTTACGACGGCTTCAAGTGTCTCAGTGATCTGGATTTAGATGCTTCGGTCCGAACTCAGCTTTCAAGTTCGTCTTTTAATTTCATTCGGTTAATAAATAACTATCTAGAAAAAGTTTGTACCACACAAAGCAAATAAATAGTAATTTTATAACACGTCTATAAATGAAAATTTATAATACTTTTGGGTAATATAAATAAAACGCTTTGATTGTGTGTTTATTGTAGAGAAATACGGTATAAGCGTGTTCAAGTGAATTTTAAATTAATGAAATGATATAGAAAATCAATTAAAGATTAGAATTTATAAACACATTATTCTTCCAACGGTTCTTTACGGATGTGAAACGTGGCCGCTTACTTGAAAGGATGAACAGCGGCTTAAGGTTTTCGAAATAAAGTATTGCGTAAAAATATTTGGTCCAAAGAGAGATGAGGCCACTGGGGAGTTTAGAAGGTTGCATAACGCGGAATTGGAACTTGCATCCTGTGAATATAATTGAGCTGATTGCATCGCGGAGACTCAAATGGGCGAGTAAAGTTGTTTGGGCTCGATGACGAAACGGATTCCGAGAAAGTTGGTATTTGCTGATCCGACTGGTAGCGTCCGAAAGGTAGGCCGAAGCGGAGATGGGAGGATTGCGTTAAGGCTGATCTCGGGAGCTTGGCTTGAATGGTGAGCATTGGACGAGTCTGTGTAGCGAATTTGGTGTATCGGCATCGAACCTTCGGGTTCGCTAAGCCAATAATTTATTATTATATATAAAATCAAAGTAAATATATTAAATATCAGCATCAAAGACATTTTTAATATATTTTGTTTTTAGCTATTTTAACGAAATATCTCATTCCTTTGCTGTTTTTCATAATAGCAGAGTGGTTAGCTGCCCCAAAACTGTTTACTTTTATGACTCCTATTATTCTTGTATAAGTTTTAGAAATTTCCAGAATTTATTAACTCTAAAACTATGTTAAATTCGTCTTTAATGTCGTTAAAGAACTGCAAAATTATATTGAAAATTAAATAACTGAGTACACAAATTAATTAAGAAATTACCATGTATAATTGACTGTAAAATTGTTTATGAAATGTTTTAGGCCGTTCCGATATTTGCCTTGAAGTATTAATTAAGAAGAACCTTCAAAGACATTTTCCTTTAGGGGAGAGTGTCATTAAAAGCAGTAACTCGGTGCAATTAAAAGTTTTAAACCCGCCCCTCTTTGTTTTGTAATGGGGAAGCTAAGTGCTTGTCGTAAACGGAAGCGTAAATTGTTAATGAATAAAATCTGTCGGGTTCAATAAATGTTAACGGTTTATTGAATTAGAAAACATCATGTATAATCAACTAAGAAAAAAGTATCAACTTAAATATAATTTAATATTATTTTACCGGAAATTTCGAAAACTAAATAACTCATAAAAAAAAAAAAAAAAAACAACAACGTTTTGTTTTCCTGAACACTATACTGTTCTGTATTACGGGTGTATGTTATATTTCCGTTTTATAACTTAAACGATCCCATAATATTTTTTGTACCTATAAGTAAGATTTGTTTATAGAAAGATAGAATAGATAGAAAATAATTTTTATTCTGGTACTGGGTCCCTTTAGAATAACAGGTTTGTACAGTTTAAATATACAATATGTCTGGCCAAGAGACAAGATGAACATGATTAACTACTATTTACAATAATTGATGAATTTGTATAAAACACAAAATAAATAAAATAAAAATAATCTTCAGAAGCTAATTATGTTGGAAAAAAATGAGAAATATATGAGATAACTGAATTCAAATAAAAAAAGAAACAAAAAAATTAAATAAAACAAAAATAATTAGTAACATTGTACTATTACCTAGTATTCTTTCAATAACATTAACTCTGAAATAAGGATCTATATCAGACCAAGAATTAATGAATGATAAAACAATTAAAACATAAATAAAAAATACAAATATAAGAAATGAAATCTTCTAGTAACAAAAATAACGATATAAACAACCAAACGTTTATATCACCACATTTAACACATTCAGGCTATTTTACGCAATTTTTGATATTTTACTCACAATTTTAATTTATTTATCTTATTTTTTATTTTATTTTTTTATTTATTTTTTTTTTCTCTTCATCGTAGGTAAGTTAATCGTCTTCTAAAGATGTTTTGGGCAATAATAACCACTCGCAGTTTTTTGCCCTTAAAACCAAAACAACAACAACAACACCTAAACAAATACTGTAAAGATTGAACCAAAGGAATATATTTCATGTATAAAATATGTCAGGCGGCGTCATTTTATAGATGAGATTGATGTGTTGTTTCTTGTTTTATTTGAGAATTTTATAGTTGTTTTTCAATTATCTGCAGAATGAAATTAAAATGTTATAAATTTTGATTTTAAGTGCTTTTCGGGATTTAAAGTTATTTCGTTTTCTATATCTTCCTGATACCCATTTGGTTTAATTCTTATCTTTCCCTTTTCCTATTTCCTCCCTAGATTTTAGAAATTGTGGAGGAGTGTTTAAAAATAAAATAAAAAAATAATTCTTGCTTTCACTTCTGCCTTTATGGTATTCATAAAATAATTATAGGTGGAATCAGTCATTTTTTGAAAAGTTTTTAATTTTGCAAACGTTTCGGCTCAAGCTTGTGAGCCATCATCAGGGCATTACTGAGCCATGTCCAAGCATAAACCCTCTTCTTCTAATAATAACTTTCATCTAACTTTATCTGTTTATCATCTAACCAAATGGAACGCTTAACCAAGTTTTACTATTTCAAAGGAAATCCTTATCTTAATATTTCAAGGAGTGTTCGAATAATTTGTAAAAGTTCTTATTAAACCACGCCAGTAACAGAGCTTTAATCTATTATTTTCTGGATCCGAACTCCGACTGAGGCAGAATCAATCAGCAGTATCGCAATTCTGGAGTATGGAGACCTTCCTGGTTCACACCTAGCCTCTATAAAGTGGGTATTCATAATTAGAGAAAACCCTGAGGCAGGGAAAAACGCGGCTGAACTTTATCAAGGACTAATCGCTTTTTTACTCACCCGTTGGCCTAGAAACATTACGAATCTCTATATGTACTGAACCCAGAAACCCTTTATGGGTTGTAAAGGCACGAGAATAAAGAATTAAGAACTAATTTCAGTATTTTCAGTTACAATTTACTAGACCTTCTGTAAAAGAAATATTAAATATATATTTTTTTTATTAATTATTTTGGTAACAGAAGTTAAGTATTTTAAAGTTCAAGGTTTATTGAACCTTTGCATACTTGCCGCATTTTTATATTCTCAATCTTGTGTTTAGGACAAAATGTAGCCTCACTGACGTTGCTCTACTGCTCTCGTTTTCTGTTTCTGTTTTTTTTTTTTTTTGTTTTTTTTTTATAACAAAATCGTTTCATTTTATTTTTGAGTGATGCCTAAACAAACATTAACGGAATTCATTTAATTTACTCCACTGCTTACGTAATATTAATTTAAAAAATTAAAATAAAGAATTTTTACTACTTGGGTCTTGGGTTTAGTGTTTATAGTGATTCTCACTGTTTCACAATCACACAACAGTCGTGCAAGGAGGTGATTAGTCCTAAATCACGCTAGGCCGCAAAGTTTTTCCCCCCGACTTTTATATATATATACATACATATATATACATATATAGTTTTTTATCAAGGGTAACTTTAGAACTAGACATTTACTGTAGTTGTATGAACCTTAATGAGGGAGCTGTACTGCTTACGTGTTTGTTTGTAACATTATTTAATATTATTGTGTTGTTTGTGAGAGATGCGTAAACGAAAAATAATCTATGGAATCAAACTCAATTAAATTAAAATATTTTTTCAAATTTATTAAAAGCTACTTTAGGACTAAACATTAACATTTACTTTGACATCGTTAGTTAAATACCTTCTGTGGAATAATTTTATAGGTATTATTTCTTTAAAATTTTAGTAGATGGTAAATAGTTAAATTATATGTAGGTATGGTTATTAAGATTAGTTATAGTTTTACTAATTCGTTATGAGCAGCTGTAATTTTTCTCTCTCTGTATGTAACTTCCTTTCCTTATCCGATTTAGGGAAAAATTACAGGCTATATTAGTTGTCTTAAATAAATTTTAATCCGCCAGTCAGAAACGAACCAGTACCGTTTAACTCAAGATTGATAAAGGAACAAAACCTCTTAACTATTTACCATTACGGTCTCAAGAAATAGAATCTTTGAAAAGTAGTACATGCGATAAAAAATATAACCATTCTCGATATTTATCGGGTACTGTATACCCTTAACCTCCCTTTATAATCTCCTTCTTTATTAATTCACTTATAATCAACACATACAATAAAAAAATTACATTTCAACTTTAATTTATACTTATTCATACAGACTTAAGACATAGGAACTCTCTATTCGCGTTTTCATAGCAAACTGCACCGACATAATACGCCTATAACCAACTTGTGTCTATAGCTGAAATGTTTGTAAGAAGGCTGAGAAAAAGCATGATGAGAGACCTTCTCTACGAAACTAAAGCCTAAGAAGGGATGTTGATGGACACTTTCTTCTCTCCTTCTGCGATATTATGTCTGCTGCTCAGTTTTCTCTAATACATTTACTTATAGTCAGATAACTTCTGACAGATGCGAATAAAAAAAATATGGATAAAAAACAGAAAACCTTTTATTTACCTCTAATGTGAGGTTTATCTCAAATTACATTTATCTTTAAATTTAATATACTTAAACGGCATTAAGGTGACATTAGGGGTACTCACTACGTTTGCTATAGCACGCTATTTGTGTTATTTTGTTAAACCCGTCGAGTTTCTACAGTTATTTCCTGTATAAAATTGATGGGTTTAGCACAATAGCACAAATAGGATTATTATAGGATTCAACGCAATAACTAAATAAATTTGAAAAGTCAGTTTTTTTTTGTTTTGTTTTTAATTATTCATATTTCATCTTATTTCATTTAAGTAATCTCAAATGACTCTCTAAAGTGTAATTTTATTTATTTTTTCTCATCTTTCCCTATTACATTGGATCTCGAAACTAAATTGCCAATTCCTTGCCGGTGGATGCATTCAACAGTATAAATTCTCAACAAGTTTTGTTCCGGGTTTCCTTCCCTTATCTTATTAAGTTATAGTAGGTCTCGCTGAATAGAATATTAATCGCTATTGTCACGGTAACGTTATCATTTGCGGGCAGAATTGATATAACTTTTGCGTTATTGTTACTGCAACTTAGCGATAATTTTGGCTCGGCATGAAATGCGTTTATCTCGTTAGATACATTAATTGTTTATAGCAGTGTAAGAAATAACGAGCTATCTATTCTTTTATTAAAATTACTGTACCTTTAAGATATTAAGTTACTATCATTAAAAAAAAAAGAATAATAAACATAACATAATAAAATTAATTATTCGGAAGAAAGATATATTTATGACAAATAAATGGTTCTTAGTTCTTCCTCAAAAGTTAATTTTACACCAGTAGCAATTAGGAGTCAACGTTTCGAGGCCTTCCCCATCTTTAGGTCTCACTGCAATACACTGAAAAATAACATTTATTCTTACAAAAAGTTATATACCAATTTAAAATTCAATTTTAGAGCAAACAATAAAGTTACATAAAATAATATTAACCTGGCGGCGATGTATCAGTTATTAAGATATCCATTTTTTTTTTTTTTTTTTTTTGAGGTAAACAATTATAAATTAAATATTAAAAATGTATTGAAAAAAATAACATATGAAATCTACCCACAATATTCTTTGGCCCCTAATGAATTAGGACTATCCTATAACTGTAAAAATGAACACACTAATATATTATTAAAATCTTGGTCAGTATTGAAAGCTTTATAATTTTAATTTTTTTATGGCATATGCATAATGGAAACTAAGGTGGTTTGAATCTGTTTTAAAATTATTAAATTAAAATTATAGGATCTGTTATATTTTTGTATATGCATATAGATTCAATTGTTTTTCTATATATAATATTTATTTTTCTATTTCTACCATTTTTGGCTATTTGAAATAAAATTTGTGATTCAGTATACAGTACTGTGTTTTGATAATACTGTGGTTTTGATATTTTTGCAATCACAATTATTTTGTATTCTAGTTGTGATATTTTTAGAGGTTACAATCTGTAGAATTAATTTTATATATAATATAAAATTTATCATTCGGTAAAATGCGGTCTTTAATGTTTTGCAAATGATTGCTAAGTTTATTTTAGTTGAATCATATTATATTGGCCTAATTTCATTTGTGGTAAATCATTCCCAATAAGTGCTCTCTTTATTTTATTAGATAGATGAGGTATATATTGCTTTTATGATATTGTTATATTTTTTAAATATTTTTAGCTCTCATCTCTATATATATTGAATCCTGGTTGTGTGTTTCTGTTTTTGGTTTATATTTTCATTTTGGTAAAAATCTCTTATTGTTTTTTGTTTTACTTTTTTATTTCTAAAGATGAGAAAAGTCCCCGAAATGTTGACTTCTAATTGGTACTGGGTAAAATAAACTTTTGAGGAAGAACTAAGAAACATTTATATATCAAAAAAACAAACAAAAAAAACAACACTTAATTTCAGCACTTTCTATTAAGCGTAGTCGCCTAGTGGATTGAATACTGGACTAGTAGTTTCACTTATGCACTGATACTGTACCAGACAAATTTATTTTTTCATTCCTATCGTTGAGTGACTCTGAGATAGGGAACTCTGCTAGGAGGTTGTATTCTGAACCTCTATAAAGTGGGTACCGAAACGTTAGGGAAAAATTGGACTGCTAACGTGAACTCCGTCACTATTCACCTACTTGCTCGGCCGTTGACCAAGAAACAGTATGAATCTCAATACGTACTGAACCACACCTTAATTCATGCACAGCTTAATTGATTTATTGATTTTTCAATACTTAATATATGAACTAGAAAATTGGATATATAAATATTTTACTGAAAACCACTTGACTATAATGTACTTACCCGAAATTGATGTTTCGATATTTTAGAATAATAAGTTTTCTACGATATAATTTCATTTAAGGTATTTATCATTTCACTAAGATGGATAATTTTTAAAAGATGACACTTGGACTCGAATACCAATCGATAAAGAAGTGGATAGATTTTTTTTTTTTATTGTTTAACACTGCAAACCGCTGTATATTCATTTTCTGATTTAAATTAATTTACTTATGTATAAATAATAAATTATACAATACACATGCTTTCGCACTTAACATTGTTATATTTGTAATACTACACTATGTGCCCTAAGTAAAGTTGAGATGGAAAATTGATTGGTCTGTGTCAAGTTCCTCCCATCTCTATTTCGTGACAATTGTATTTATATCAGTTTCTAATTGTTCGAAAATGTTTAATATCAAACTAATATATACTATTTGCTAATAAAATTTAATTTATTCTTCGTAAACTAAATTCGTATCAAACAGTGAAATTAAAGTGTGAAATTCAATAAAGCTCCTCTGTAGGACATAGAACGAATATTATCATAAGCGGTTTTTTATACAACATATGTTTGTATTATAAAAATTTATAAAAAAATTAAAGTTATGTGAAAAGATCTAAAAAGGATCAAATATTTATTTAAATATTTTCTTATATTATTATAGATAATCTTATTTTACGTAGTACTCATTAAAACATCAATTCAATTCCTACGTTTGCTATTTGTTTGATACATTGTACATATTTACTGACATTATACATATACTACTAGATATATTTACATATACTAATAATATATATTGTTTAATTTAAATAATTAAAATATTTTTTAATGAAAAAAAAAAATGGTTTATATCTGAGGAGAGTGGATATAATGGATCGATGTCTCTGACTGCGATAACTGTTTTTTTCTGTCAGCCATCATTTATCAAGTCTTTTTCGTAAATCTCAGCTGAGGAAAGAAATAAAATCAAACGTTAAATAAAGTTGGCTTCCGACAGTTTTTTAGATTTTTGACTGTAGATTATCTGATGACGAAAATATTTTAAAAATGTATTTATTGAAATTTACATTATGCATCTAGTAAATGTTAGTAAATATAAAACGAAGGCATGATACACATGTAGTGAAACTACCTATTTGTAATACTCCATAAAATGTTCGAAATGATAAGGTCTCCGGCCATCTTATTTCAGACGTCTCGAGGATTATCAAGAATGGAATGAAAGCCAGGATTAAAAATACTGGGTTATAGTTGGAAAGAGTCTATCATAGAAGGAATGATACTTGTTCAGATCTAATCAGCGATATATGGAACATTAAGGCCTTTATGAGTGAGTTTATTTTACAAAGTATGGAAGTGAGGATTTTACGAAGGATTTGGATTGTAAGGATTGGATGCAGGATGAATTCGATTTGGGTTTAGTGGGTCCCTAAGCTCAATTTCTAATTTCCAGATAAGCATTATGATGGTCATGTAGATGAGCCTATTGTAGTCAAGAGAAAGGTTGACCGTTTTTCCAGCAAGTGGGTTTAGTTCCAAACTGGTCGTTTTAGTATTGGATGAGGATTCCAAGTGAGACTTTTCTTTAGATATTCTTAGGTGTCGGAACTGTTCAATTAGGGCTAGTTGTGTGTCATTTAAGGTTACTGTAGGACAGGAAGTCATAGGTTTTACTTCGAAGGGTAAAGAATATTTGATAAAATTTGTTGGAATTTATTGTTATTTCCCATTTCTTAGTTCATACTTCTAGAGCTTTGATGTGCGATCGAACATTACAGGAGGCAATTTATGCTTTCCTTGCTAAATAAAGTCCGGGTTCATTGGGTACCTGGTCAGTTAGGCATCTTAGGCAATGAGAGAGCTGATAGCCTGGTGGGAGGGGTTCTGCTCAGTTACCCTCTACACCTGAACCTGTGTGTGGAATAAGCCTCAGCTATGCTAAAGGTTTGATCAAGGCGGCTGCTGGCAATAAATCCAGGCAATATTGGAGGGATACTGGAAAGCAGCACTCTAAGATGTTTTTGGAAGGACTCAGCAAAGAGAGAAGTTGGACACTACTCTCAATGGACAGGACAGCTCTAAGGAAAGTAACAGGATCGTACACAGGATACTATCAGCTTAACAGGCATCTTCAAAATATAGGTTTGGTGGCTTAACCGAGTTGCAGATTTTGAAAGAAGGAAGATGAAACTGCATATTATGTGATATGCAGTTGTCCAGAGATTGACAGGATACGGTTTTACCATTTTGGCGGCGACCGTATTATAGATCCTAAGTTGTTGCGAACTGATTAACCCCTATAGCTTGGTCAGATTCACCAAGGCAATAGGCCTGTACTAACAGTAGATTCGAAGGCGCACAATAAGCCTAATAAGAGGCTGCAGTGCATTAGACAAGCCGAAAAAAAAACAGGATGCAATAAATGGATCGTTATTGACTGATACCATGTTTGTATCACCAGGATGGGTAAAATGGGTGTTAGGATGGGTTGGGGCATCCCGAAAAAAACCCTTTTCTTTCGGTAAGATTTCTTACCAACTTTTTATGCTAGTATAACGTAAATGATTCTCTTCTAGACATGTATATACATCACTACATGTATAGCTAATTAGTAGTTCCGATCTTTTTTGTTTATTGCTTATTTCATAAGTTTACTTGTTTCACTGAGGTAGGTGTGCCAACATGGTTGTTTTTTTGTTTTTTTTTTGTTTGAAGGAGCATTTAGTAACTATTGAATAATGTCGAAAAGATATAGACTAACATTCTAAATTTATTATTCATCAATGAAAGAGTAAAGAGAAATCTGTATATTAACTTATATCTATTACGGTTCAATTCATTATAATGTGTATTATTGAGCAACCTAATTTATCTGGACAGGAAAGTGTTAAATAAACCATTTTTCTCTCCTACTAAATCGTTTTTACTGACAACAGTTAATAAAGTGAATAAAGCCAGGATGGCAGAGTACTATATCTCCGCTTTCCTTAAAATGCCCAACATTTAGTGTCGGTACTAACCCCCGGTACTCGAGGTCCAGAATCGATATGACCCCTTCGGCGCCTTCTCTTTTATTGTTCAAGTGTCTTCGGCGCCGAGTGCTAGAGGATGCTGTGTTGCACGATGGGGTGTCACTTTGCTTCTAGGTTAAATCTTGATTGCCTTCGTTTGTTACAATATTGCTCGTTATACTTATATTGATACTTAAATTGTATCATATTTCGAATTCTCTTATTTTGAGAGATAAGAAAAAAAAATACTTTATTTATAAAGCAACATCCCACTGGACTGGGCTGCTTAACGCACAGCATACTTAAATTTCTTTGGTAATATTTGCTTAAAAATAATTATAACAATAAGTACGTCTGTTATTGATTCGTGACCTGGGGCGCTAAATCGTATCAAATCTTGAATTCTCTTCTTTTGAGAGAGATAAAAAAATACTTTATTTATAAAGCAGCAGCCTACTAGATTGGGTTGCTTAACACAAAACATACTTCAATTTCTTTGGTAATCACTCACTCACTCACTGTTGGGCACTACAGTCCCTGTAGGATCTAGGCCTCTGCTACCATTCTTCCCCATGCCTCGTGATCTCCAGCAAGACTCCTCCAATTTCCAACTTCAAGAATCCATTCTTAGGCACACCCAGCCTTTATAAAGTGGTGCATCGTTCAGTGGCATAGAGGGTAATAAAATGTCTATCTTAAAATATATATAGATTTATTAAATAACATATATCATTACACATAAAAATAAATTATTACTACAAATAAAACATAATACAGTAAGGCATTGATATTAACAATAATACTGAGGTTCCAATTTTCCACATAAAATGACATAAAGGTACCTTTGGACTCATCTGCAAGTTGTTCCCTGGTTTGACCCCCAACTTCCTCCGTCCGTGGCTGGACTTCCGCTTCCTTTACTCTCCGAGCTAAGACTCCTCAGGTAAAAGGCGATCCCGGCTCTATGAGTGGAGGGGTTTGTTTTTTGTATAGTCCTTCTATGAAACGTTTTTGCTAGTAGCCCGGAAACTATTCTATTTGAAACGATTCAAAATTATTTCTATTTCCCCAGTATTCTCGATACATAGTAGGGGGTATAAAAAAAATAAAAAAAATAGATAAAGTAAACCTGGCGGCTGAGGGTGAACTTGTCAAAACCCCCTTCTTCCATGGCTATTGACTCAGCAATAGTATTAGTTTCAAAATTTACTGAGCCCAAAAACCTTAATGGCTTGTAAAGTTGGTGTTTTTTTTTTAATTAAAAACAAACTATGAAATACTGAAACAAACAAAAAAAATCTGGTGCGGGCAACACACGACTTTCACTTACCTCCATTTTTAAAATCAATGAAAGAATTTTCAAATACAGTTAGAGATATAAATACGTGAAATAATTAAGGAATTGATCAAATTAAATTTATGTAGAAACGTGTGTTTTATTAAAAAATCTATTATATTATTATCTTAAATAATCAGTTAGTTTTATCTTCTTTTCATCACTCTCCATTAACTTCTAAAAGCTTGTGTATGAGATGATATTTTTTTTTAAATCTTTAGCTTTCCAACGGTATATCATACATGTATATTACTGCTCTTATGTTCAAAAACGAAAAATTGCATTAAAAAAATATTTTTTCTGTTTTCTCCTTTAGTTGGGTATCAAATTTATTCAATTTATGTATTTGTTTGTTTTTTATCAGCGTTAACAAGATAGTCTTGTTATTATTATTGAATCTACAAAATTAAAGGTACTTTAGGGAAAGACAATTTAAAATATCGGCATTTAAGCCCTGTCAGACCATTTTTATCCAAATAAAACCTACATGATATTAAAGCGCATTAAATTTACATCGATAAAGCGAGTTTAATCAAAATCGTCAGAACCGTTTTCGAGAAAATCGAAAAAAGGTGCAAAATGCATGGTATAAAGTGCCTCTTCTGGTAAGCTCATTTTGATGAAAAAAGTTTTGTCACGTCTCGGGCGTATAGTTGTCTTAAATATGAAATTTCAGTTTCATAGGACTTACCGTTTCCGCCCGGGAGTAACCACACACACACACAGACCTTTTTGCGGGACTTGGTTATTTGGACTCAGGGGACCCTAAAACATGTATTTCCGTTGAAAACTGGAATTCGAAAATTTTCACGATCGCAATACTTCCCCTTACTATATATAGTAAGTGAAAGTAAAAAATATATCCAAAAACTATTTTGAGAAGGAGAGCTGCTGAGAAACTTCAGTCTAGGAGAAAAAGAGAAAAAGATAAATCTCGAAAGGCAGGTCAATAAGATAAAAGTAGGAAGGTTAGGTAGATTGGTAATAGACTAAAAAGTTATAAAAATATGCAAAATACCAGATCCGTGTTACTACCTTTTTTATGTAAATCATTCTGCCTGTAATAAGTAATAGATTACTGTATACACAATATCCTATATCATTTCGGTCTATTAAAGATTCTCAAGGTAGTTATCAGGTATTTTAATGATAGTCTCTTTAAAATTTGTGTTTGAATTTGTTCCAACTTTATACCATTTATGGTACATTCATACCATTTCCCAGTTTAGAAATTGGTATAATGTCTACTTCGAAAAGGTCATCTAATGATAAATAACTAGCTTGAATAAGACATTACAGGACCGGTCTAAGGCAGTCTTTCAAACAACGGAAATACTAGGTACAATCATTTCCTAATATTTATTTTTTCTTTTGTTCTTGGTTTTACGTGTTTTTCACTTCACTAATAGCAAGTAGGAAGGGTTATTCTGTAGGTAACCAAACCTATTCAAACCACAGCGGTTTGGTAAAGATTTACAACGTGAGCCAAACTCGAAATATACTTTTGTTTATTGTATGTTTGTTTATTTATTTAACGTCACTTTATGCTACTATTGCTAATCGGACGATGCTACAATGGGAGTCCTAAATTTCGCCTATCTATGTTTTATTAGGATAGGGATCTTTAACGAGTACCTGACATCGCACAGGCTCGGGACCACGTTTTAACGTCCCCTCCGAAAGACGGCATACCTAAGCATTTTTACTCCCTTTAAAAAATCCTAGGACCACCTGCGGGTTTGAACCCGTGTCTTTTGCAATAAGAGGCTGTTATGCCGATATATACTTAAACATGTCCGGGCAGGATTTAAACCAGTACTTCTGAGTTTGAGTCATTAAAATTGCTGATCCTTATAAATTCGGTCATGCACAGTCTTACGTTGGTTTATATTTGGAATAGGTTCGCTTCTTCTTCCAGTGGCGCGACAAGCCGTGTAGGCCCTGGGCCTCGCGGTGTAATCTCCTAAAAATCACAAGTTCCTCGAGGGTAGGGTCATCACTCCCTACCCCTATTTTTTGAAGTGGCCATCATTTAGGTGACGGGTTTCACATACCGGGCGAAGAGGCTGTGAGTGAATCTCCATTTAATTACATCCTTATAAAAGTCCCGCTGGGACTGAAATTCGATCTCATAACCTTTAGCATGAGAGACTAGCGCGCACTCAGCCACGGGCTCCCAAAGTTTCGCTTAAGAAATATAATTAATATTCGAAATGTAATATTAATAATTTTTTATATTGACACATATTTGAGATCCTCATATCTTCGATCGATAATCTGAACTGCAGAAAGCAAATTATTACCATCTATATTAATTTCATACGCCTTTTTAAAAGTTATGAATATACCTATATTTATTGTAATGAAGGATTCGATAATTTGGGTGGTGCTCAAAAAGTATTATTGACCAGATATGGATTTATTTCGCTTTATTTGATTAAAAAAAAATATAAACATCAATATAAGAATAAAATAAAGAATCGAGATAAGTCTGGAGGGACATAATTTTTTTATTTTATTTTCTCTATGGGATTAGCTAGTATAATATTTACGACAGTCTCTATCTGCTTCAGTATAGATAAACTGAATGCAAAGAAATTAGTTTTTTCTTTTTTATTTGTAATTATCAATACACCTTTATCTGATTCTTTTGAACATTAAGTACATTCGGCGGTATCATTTATTTATTTAATTATTAAGATTTGAAATAGGAATATGACAATCCAATTTATTTTGTATTAATTAATTCAATTGGATTAAAATAGGGCATCTCTATTTTAGTTTTTTTTTTTTTTTTATCCATCTACTTATTTTATTTTTTATTTCTCATTGTCTATAAGAAAAAATAAAATAAAGAATTAGATCATAAAACCCACACGTTATTCCACTTATTTCATGCGTTTTTATTTTATTTCTTAAATGAAGTAATATAAAAAAATACAAATCATTACACAATGGTTGATTATTCCCAAATAATTAGATTACGGTCATGAGTTACGTTATATACTTTATACGTAATTCGGAACGTATAAAATAAAATAGTTATAAAACATGTTTTCATTAGTAGTTGTTTTATTATATTATATATTCTATTTTAATATAAAAATGGTTCAAATTAATTTTTAATAATAATCTTACTTCATTGAGAAATAATCTGCCACTATCTAGGGCTAAATGAAGTCATTTATTCCATATGTACAGAGTAAAAAAAAAAAATGAAACAACAAAATAAGTAAACCTAAATAACAAATGGAAATAAAAATGAAATCTTGGCCACATTCATACCTATGTACAATATTTACATACTGTCCCTGGGAACTCCGAATCGAACCCCTACACCCGGAAGTGAATAGCGAGGCACAACACAAGAAGTTCCCAGCGGCTCTCAGTCAGCTGCTTCACTAGTCTTGCCAGTGGAGACTGAATAAGGGCGCTAGAACCACACACTTTCAGACATAAGTGGAGAAGTAGGAAATTTCCAGCATTCTAGTTGCATATTTATAAGAGAACTTCGAGGAGGGTTGTAAGGATGGTTGGTACTTGATAGGGATTGTTCCAAGGTATTAGGAAGAAGAGTAAGTTTCTGGTGTAAGGTTGAAAATTTGGATGGGATGAGATCAAGGACATAAGGGATCTTGAGGTCATGATGTAAGGTCTTGTTTGTAACATAATAGGGAGCATTGACTATTGTTCTAAGGACTTTGGACTGAAAGGATTGGATACGTTTGATGTTCAAATATTTAGTTGCAAATTATTACACAAAGGTTTATTATTTCCCAATAATTAATTATATTACGGTTCTACAATTTTTATAGCTGTGTAGGCAATGAACTTATAAGTAAGACACTAAATTAATTAAGGAGCTTAAGAAACACCAACCAGCAACACTATCAATTTATATTCAAGTCAAATAGCAATCATCACTTCTAAGTTCAAAACGATATATCTCAGCTATTTCTTAACCGAAAAATTTGGTATTCAATTATTCATACAGCAGAAGACGGATCTTATATAGTCAAGCTCCAACTTATAAGAGGTGTGATTTCCTTTATGATTTTACTGAATTTACAGAAGAAACTGTAAGCCAATGAACACCTATGTAGACGAATAGCAGTAAGCTATGGAGTTAAGTAACGAATTATATATGAGAAAGTGTTATTAAAAAAAATTAGTCTTGAGAATGGAGTAACAACGCCGAAACGTTGATAGATGATGTCAATGGTTATGAAATAAAATAAATAATTAACAAAAAGAAGTTAAGGTATGCTTATTTAAGTGTTAATAATAGATTATTTAATAAAACACATGTCTCTATTAATATTAAATTAAAATAATTCTTTAACAATTTATTTTCGTTTACAAATTTGTTTAAATATTCTTGAACTGATGTAAATAAAGAAGATAAGTGAAAGTCGTGTGTTGCGCGCACCAGATTTTTTACCTAATTATACGATTCACAGTTATTTTCATACAAGTAAAAATATACTTTTACTTTTTTATAATATATATATATATATATATATATATATATATATATATATATATATATATATATATATATATTTAATATTACATGGTGAATAGTGAAATGAATATGAAGAATAAAATGGTTGGGATGGCGCTCATAATAGAATAGAAAATAATATGTAGGTAATAAATAGTTTGTTTGACTATTTTATATCCTTTTATAACCGCCACCCTAAGCATCTCAGAAATTATAAATTGACACTAGAAATGTCATGCGTGTTGCACATGAAAATATAAAATAAAAAAGATGCTTAGTTATTTAGAATATTATTATCTAACTACTCTTCCCTAGTCGTCTAGAATTTGAAACCGACTCCTTTAAATATAAAGTATGTGTTTCCAATATCGCCTTTACCGAAAAACAAACAAAGTGTTGGAGCGTTGCCATTTCTAGAGATCTGAATATTTTTACGTTTTCGATATCCCATAAAATCGAATGTTCTTATTATACAACTGAGTACAGTTGGAATTTAGGAAAAGAAAATTCAGTATCCCATTGTCGTTCAAGAAGTTATATGAAATGACCATACTTATTGTCTTTCAAAAATAAATGTTATAACTCCTATGTAAAAAAAAAAAAAAATTCAAATCATTACAATATTATGTTTATTATTTCCGAATAATTATATTAGGGTATAACTGTTTATATAGCTGTTAATAGACACTTGACTAATGCTATCTATTGAGAATACTGATGGCGGTAAATTCATTATTGGATAATTTCTAATCAATTAAAATTAATCAAGTAAAGAAATACATTAATACTATTTTCTAACTACCGGTGCCCTAGAAAGCAGCAGAGTTAAAACATAGCATTTATCACTGTTGTGAGGACGTATCTACCAATCCACTATACTTGATATGAATTATTATTGGGTTGTGTCACATGAAATTTCCGTTTTCAAGGTAAAGGATTTTTATTAAAAATACGATATGAAAACTAGATAGTTTTATTCGAAGTATTTACCTTCTTTTTCTACATATTTTTCCCAAAGTGGCACCAGCTTTTTTATCCCCGAACTGAAAAACTCTGTGCTTTGAAGTGAAACAAAATCTGAAAACGCACTTTTCACTTGATCATCATTTTCAAAAAGTTTTCCTTTGACGAAGTTGTATAAATTTCTGAACAGGTGGTAATCTGTTGGAGACGAGTCGAGAGAATATGGTGGATGCGGATGAACTTCGTAGCCCAGTTTTTTCAATTTTTGCACGGTATGTTTTGAAACATGGGGTCTTGCTACCGCTCAGTGAGATCATGAGGTACCCGTGTATCGAGGTTTTTTACTTTCCCAATACACTTTAAATGCCTGGAAACGGTAGATGCACTAGCATTTAGTTGTGCTGAGAGTCCTTTAACTGTTTGGTAGGGGTTTCCTTCTACTGCATGCTTGAGGACATCGTTGTCTATTATGTACGGAGGTCTTCCTCGGGGCAAGTTTTCAAAGTCGGTATTCCCTGCTGAAAACTTAGCAAACCAACGGCGAATGGTCCGTTCATTAACACTCTCTTCCCCAAACGCCTTGCAAATATTTCTAGCCTCCTCAGCTGCTGAATGGCCGAGTTTAAACTCGTACAAAAATATTACTCGAAAATCGCGTGTTTCCATGTTCATATTTGGAGGTATACTAAAAAGTGGGTAATTGATTGGGAAGCTAATGTTTATAATACAAATGTAGAGGATTAGTAACTGTTTACTTTAAATATGTAAACATTCGGAAGAAAACAAGAGAGACTTGCAAAATCCTTTATGTATTTCAGAAACTATAAAAACGGACATTTTATGTGAAATAATCCAATAAATTAAAGAATATTAATTTTATTAAAGTCTGATAGTAGCTTGAGAGGAGTCGAGCCAGATGCTGGGGGATGAAAACGAGAAGGACCGCCTAAGACGGATTCCACCTTCTCAGCCTACTAAGTGTTCAAAGTACCTTTTTTTTTTTTGTGATATTGTTTTGTAAAGTTAACAGTAATAAGTCCCACTACAATTTCAATCATGGTTTTAGTCAGTCTAGGCATTGTGTAAATAGAATGGATATGTCATTTATTGAAACCGCTTTAATTAATCTTCCCCTGCATGGCACCTATTGAGATTGGTAAACACGACTTTCACGGAAAAGAACCCAATGGTTCCGAAAATACAATTGATAAATTCCTGAAATATACCAATTCAATTTTCGAGTCTACCGCTGCCTTAGAAAAGCTATAAACAATCCAAAGAAAAATAGTATATCACCACTGTTAATTTAAAAGCAGGTTTTTATTTCTTTATTAACACTGTTATTTCTGCTATTGCTGCTAGTTCTTAACCTATTTCAATAATTCTCTAAATTTTGGTGTAAATTAAATTCTCTATAAAATATCACTAAGTATTTATTTATAAATTATGGAAAATACCAATGTCGCTAAGTACTAAAATTTATATTTAGTCATTTATTAGGAAAAGGGAATTTTAATTTTTTTTTTTTATATATATGAATTTATTTATTTTCTATTTTATGTAATTTGAATATTATTATTATTTTCTGTATATATGTTATGAATGTGGTCTCATATCAATATTATTATTGTTCATTTTGTAACAAATTGTAATATATCTCAATAAAAAAAAATAAAAAAAGTATTCTTTATTCGGGTTATACGTATCTTGAAATGTATGCCCTCAAATTTTAAGGGGGGGATATATTTTTTTTTTTTTGTTTGGTCGATTACAAAGGTTCATTATTGAAAATTTTAAACCGAATATGTTCACATTACGTCGCAACGACCTGAAATTCAATTTTATTTATTAAAATATCCTCACACAAGACTGAAACGACAAGAAACTGCTCTAAGATATCGATTACTACAACATTTACTAGACAAACGTTCAAAACTTCCAGTACATTACAAAATACTCATCTACATCACAATTATCAGACCTATTTGGACATATGGAATCGAGCTTTGTGGCTCTACGAAACCACTTAATTTCCTCCCGCATCCAGTCCTTACAATCCAAAATCCTTCGCAAAATCCTGCATGCTCCTTATTTTGTCACAAATCAAATCCTCCATAATGACCTAAACATTCCATTTGTTGCAGACATAGCCCGTGATAGATACTCCTCTTTCCATTCTAAAATCCCTGCACATACAAACCCACTTGTCCGTAATTTATCTTCCTCAGATATCCCTGATAACCCCCCAAGGCGACTGAAAAGAAGGTGGCCTCGGGACCTACTGTATTAAAATAGTTAGTGAAGTGCTACAACTGGGTTGTTCTTTCTCAAGACATTTTCATGACTTTTTATATTCATTCTACATATTTACTTATTGTATTCTTTAGTATAAATAAATAAAAAAAATTATTAAAATATACAGCTTTGTTATTCTAGGGTTTTGGGGCTCTCTCTGATTTAGATCGAAACTAATGTGCAAGTCGACAGTATGAATAGGACCGGAAACATAAGCATCGATGCCTTTTCACCCTTAAGATAGGTCAAGTAACCCTTAATGTGTTGTAAAGGACTTTAGCAGACACCGGCCCTTTGTAAGGTTTCAAACAATAGAATTGGAAGGAAGGTATTATTGCTAATGGGAATAACCAATTTTTATAGATAATCAATTACTGTCTGTTAATTTGTAGATGATCCTTTTGTAGTTTAGAGGATTTTCGCTGAGAATGTTTGATCGTTTCTCGAGTAACTGTTGAAGTATCCGAATGAGGCGATATGTAGTGGTAATAAAATCTTCAAAAGAGTCTCTTTTGTTGTTTATGGAGTCTTTATCGGTTTGCCTCGAGGGAAGTGACATAAGCGTTTTAGAAAGGTGGCCGGGCGGGATGTCAACAGAGAAAGGAAACGACGGATGATTACCCCCCGGGGTAGGGAAACCTGTAATTGTCCCAGGGCCCGATAGCAACAACAACAAGAGCCCTGCTTGCTATTCCCGGCACGCCGTGCAATTTAGGAGCTCGATTAGGGCCCTCCAACGCGGATCGCCAAGTCCAATTGGCTAATCCCCTCCATTATAAACACTACCTCCAATCGTTCTGTTTCCTGATAGGGATTTCTTTCATCGGATCGTGCCCGTTTATTGCGTGGTTCCAACTATGAATCGATCACGCAAGCAAGCAATGATATATGCTAAAACCTGAAATAAAGCGAGCAGATAAAAAATACTAATGGTTTAATCCATTCGACATCGTCCAGATAATTCTGCTCAGCATTTTTGACATTCATGATTATTGCATTTACTTACCTATGTAAAAAATAAGGGGAAAGCATTAAAACGGTGAAAATTTCCGATTTGCAATACTCACATGAAATACACGCTGTCTAGCAAAAATGACTTTTAATTGTAGTATATTTTTTTCTTATCCCAATACAGACTAAATGATTTATTTGTGTAAGCGTGTTGTACTGTAAGAGCGAGGTTATGGGGGGGGGGGGAGGAGAGGATGGTTAGCGCGAGTTGCTTTAAACACGCGTTGCCTATGTTATGTCATTAATATTTAAGAATCAAAGAACGTACTATTTGTTTTGAACATTTTAATAACAATGAATAACCTCAATACACTTTCTAATAATATTTATAACATATGTTCCGATAATCGATATTAACACTCCCTCACATACGAAACCAGTCCTGTGGCCTACGCTGTCTCGGAGATCTCCTCAATGATGGGTGCTCATCATTCCATTCTTTATTCCTCGTACGATCCAACGCTGGCGCCTCCGGTGAATTTCCTTCTTCTCGGGTTGACGTTATAGGAGATCCGCCTCTCCCCTCCTTATCTTGCGTTCGGTCTAGACGGACATCATCTTCTAATTTAAGTTTACATGTGGCATGAGAGATTTTCCCCACCTTATTAGCAAATATATCTGAATAAGAAGATAACAATTTATTTAACTCTAACTCAGGTGTTTGACATGTTTTAACCGCCCGGATATCTGCTAAGTTGACTCGAATTTCCCGGATCCAGTCCCTTCCCATGTTAGAATCCACTAATTGGGGAATAACAACTAAGTAACCTGTGATTCTCTTGCCTTCACATTGAACCTTGACCTGACAGACGCCTAATGGTCTAATTATTTCGTTGGTGAATGTTCGAAGTCTTATGTTGGTAGGTTGGAGATGTTTATACCCGAGAGTAATCTTTCGAAAGTCTTTTTCGAGATGGTCGTAACGGCGGCACGGTATCTAATTCTAGTTACAGATGCTTACCTTCGATAATGACATTGATTATCATTTTACCCTCAGACCGTCCCTGAAACTGATGAATTTCGTATACATCTCGACTTTGTTGAACTTCAAAATTCTCTTCTATCTCCGAGTCGTCCTCCGTCGATGATATGACGTCTATTTGGTTCTGTTTACTTTTTCCTGGCCGTCCGGTGCTAAGGCATACGCGAGCCAGGTGTCCGATTTTCCCACATTCTCGGCATTTTTTTTCTTGGCATTACAATCCACGCTGCGATGACTCTTCTTCTTGCATCGATAACAACAGCCCTGAAGTTGCTTCAGCTTCTCCCTAAAACTAGCCTGTACTGTGGGAGACCCTCTGTATTGGGATCGTTTCTTCTCCCTGCTCACTTTATTGACAGTAAAATGTGAGCTTCTCATTTGTTGGCTTTCTAGTTTAGCAGTCTCTATAGCAAGAGCTAAATTGACGGCATCATGGACTGTCATATTTTCCCCCTGCTGTAATATTTTTTCTCTAATGTCATTGTCAGTAATACCCGTATAATATTGAGCTCTTAAATGAGTTTCCATTGTTGACTCTTGACAATTTTGGCAGGTGATGTCACAATTATTGGCAATTTGCCGCAGATTAGCAACATATTGACCGATTGTTTCATCAGACTCCTGATGTCGAAGGACAAATCGATGTTGTTCTGCTATTTTGCTGGCTTGCGGACACAGATAAGTTTTTAAAATCTTAATTGCTTCTTCATAAGCTAGATCTTGCGGCTTCCTAGGTGCCGCTAAGGAAATTAAAGTCTGGAATATTTTTGGACTTAAGCTATTTATAAAAATTTGTAACTTACGAGTTTTGGAGGCTTCATCTGCACCATCAAGTCCTTTTAAAGCCAAGAAGTTCTCGAGCCGCAAAACGTAGGCATCGAACGTTTCCTCATGGTCATCAAAAGGTTGAAAATTAAGCCCGTGAACTTGGTGTTTGGACTGTTCTGTAGCCGCAGTTTTTCGGACTTGAATCCGTTGAAGAGCTGCCACCAACGACTCAATAAGTTGTTCGGACATCGCGAGTTCAGAAGTGTAAGTCAACCATCCTCGTCGCCAATGTTATGTCATTAATATTTAAGAATCAAAGAACGTACTATTTGTTTTGAACATTTTAATAACAATGAATAACCTCAATACACATTCTAATAATATTTATAACATATGTTCCGATAATCGATATTAACACATGTGCTTAGAGATATAACAGCCTAGCTACCAGATGACTAATACCTTGAAACAAAAAATCACGAGTTCAACTCTCAAAACCGGAGGGGACTTTTATCTCGGCATTAATCCCCGAGCCAAGATTCATGTGGTGTTCTGCCAGTGGACTGAAGCATTTGCTGATCAGTGTGTGTTGATCAGCGGGTTTAATAAGTATTTTAACGAATCCAGAAATTTTATATGTGAGCCATTTCAAGTTTCTAAAATACATTTGGTATAAAGAAAGCCAAAATAAAGCTCCATGGAATATTTTTTGGTCTCTCTTATTATTACTTCAATGCCAAGCAATAGACAAATTATGAAATATGAGGCATATTTTAGGATTTTGAGTAAATTAATGTTAAAAAATATGGTGTTGAATCTTTACATCACTAACATAAACGATCATAATTACCGTACAAATATATTTGAACAATACATATTTATTGTTTTTTTTTTTTACACCTTGTATATGTTAAAGATATAAAAATTTGAATATTACAAAATAAACAATATACACATATTGTTCAAATATATTTAGTACGGTAATTATGATCGTTTATATTAACTATTAAAAAATAAACTTGATATCTTCAGAGCAGTCATTATGTGATTCGTTAGTTTTTTGACACATTCTCAAAGAGGATATTAAAGGGTCTAACGATACAAGCATAATTCGAAAAAAAAAAATTTACACCTTGTGTATGTTAATGATATAAAAATGTGAATATTATGATTGTTTAGAAACTCCAAGCACACCGCTTAATACACATTTAGTCACGGGCAATAATACTTTAGCAGGCATTGAAGTAATAATAAGAGAGACAAAAAAATATTCCATGGAACTTTATTTTGGCTTTATTTACACCTAATGTATTTTTATAGAAACAATTCTTTATTGAGCAATATTACAATCTGTCAAATTCAGGACATTTTTAATAGTGATAACATAAAACATTCATACTACATTCACACGATATATACAAAACAATAAATTTATATAATAATAATAATACAATATACATATATACAAAACAAAATCAATAAAATATATACAAAAGTCACTCATATCTATATACAATTCACAAGCATACAACACGTGAGTGGAGAATCTAGCCAATGCTAGAACTCCAATATACATGTTACAAGATGTCACGAGGCTACTGCCGTTTCAACCTTCGAGGAGGATGGTAAGGATGTGTGGAGCTGGATAAGGATTGAGCTAGGGGATTAGAGTGATGGATAAGGTTCTGATGAAATTTAGAGAATATTGGTGGTATAAGTTCTAAAATAAATGGAATATTTAGGTCGCGGTGTAACGTATGGTTGGATACATAATAAGGGGCATTAACTATTGTTCGGAGGACTTTAGATTGGAAGGATTGAATGCGTTTGATGTTAGAAAATTTGGCTGTCCCCCACAGTCCAAGTCCGTAGGTCCAGATAGGTTTAAGTACTGTCTTGTATATTAACAGTTTGTTCCCGATAGATAATTTTGAATTTCTGTTCAGTAGTCTGTATAATTGTCCAAATCGTCGATTAAGTTCTTGTCGCTTAAGTCTAGTATGCGGGTTCCAAGTTAGTCTTTTGTCCAGAAGAAAACCAAGATACCGGACTGTGTCGGAGAAAGGAAGCGGAACGGAGTTAAAGAGAACTGGAGGACAGGATTGTCTTCGAAGGGTGAAGATGACATGTTTGCATTTGGATTGATTGACTTTGATTCTCCAGTTGTTACAACAGTCTTCAATTTGAGAAAGGAAGAATGCAATTTCGGGATCTAAGTGAGAATGTATTTTAGAAACTTGAAATGTCTTTAAAAATCTTGTTCATATACTAGGTTAAAAAAAAAAAAATCAAAATTCATTAAATTTTTTATTGGGAACATTTGGTTTTAGTTTTTATTTAATGTTGTTGGAAGGTAATGGTACTAAAATACTATGATACAATTTGATCGATCAAATGCGATCGATCAGTGTTATAGCGATGTAAAGATTTGACGCCATATTTTTAACATTAATTTAGGCAAAATCCTAAAATATGCCTCATGTTTCATAATTTGTCTTTTTTTTTTCCATTGGAATAAAAATAAAAACATTATTCACAGGATAAGTATCGAAAATATATTATTTTGTTAAGTTAAATTTGTCGATTTTTTGCCTTTAAACAATGATTCCTTATCAATTCTGTATACGTCGTAAACTCTTGAGTAAGGCAATTATAAACGCAAACAACTCTAGAGAAGCGGATTATAGATCATTTCTGTCGATTCGAAAGCTCCCATATAGAGTAAATTGATCAAATACTAAATAATGTATGAAATCAGTGACTTCGAAAAATAATTAAAAATATTAAAAAATGTAACCAGAGTACTTTTTTTACACTCACTAATAAAGGGCATTCTCTACTCATAAATGAAAAAAAGAATTATTAATTTATCTTGATTAGATCAAAAGTTATAAAATTTTGGCCACTAAATCGTGATCAAACATTGATTTTAAAAGTCCACCAGATTTTTTTTGATTTGTTCAGAAGTTTTTTTAATAATAGGTCATTAACGAATTTCATTTTAAATAAGAATTAATTACTTACATGACGAATGAGTAAAAATTGAAATTTTTATTTTCTAGTCTTTTCTTATAGGCAGAGATCATCATTTAGTTGGACTTGACGTCAGTTATTCCTTTTTGTCCAACTTCTGACCATTTTAATCGGTATCTCGAGTATTATTTTAGGTCGCAGGAAATAATAGAACTTTTTCAATTTTCTCTTCGACTTTTTGTTGGACGTCTCAATGAAAACTGTGGATCTTCTTCTGAATTTTTCAGATTTCAGGCGATCACAACCGGTCGTTTATGCATGTCTTAACCAGTGAAACTGTTCTTTCTGAAAGATTAAAATACTTTCAAATTTGCCTCTACTTCTGCTGTTAGTCAAGCATCAAGTAAACGTTTAAGAATGAAAAACCCCTGAACGACCGTGATCCGAGAACACAGAAAGGAAATCACGAAGGAAGCATATTTCTGGGAAGGAGCCATAAAAAGAAGCATCTGAGCTCGGAAATAAAGTTTGCTACCACTTGTTACTGCCAGTTCCTTTCCCCTAAATCCGCGGCCATATCCTCCGTTTGTATAACTCTTGTTCCTAAAATCTCCGTTTTGTCTCAGCTTGTTTTAACTTACATTTAGTAGGATATTTTTAATATTTTGCATATAATACTTCTATTTATATAGTAGTCAGTAGATGTAGTAGACGGAAAATATTTAAATTTTATAATTGTTTCTAACGTACAAAATATGATTATATTTTTAATTTCTCTTAATTGTACTGCTATGCTTTTTGCCGACTATTTTCTTAAAGTGAATGTTTGCTCCAAAGAATGCACCTATTATTTTATATATTTCTATCATCTCCTGAGAATTGCGATGGAGGACATCCTAGTGTCTATTTATTATATTGTACAAAAACCTGGAATTCCTTTCCAAAAGTGTCGTGTAGACCAATCTCAATGGGTTGTAATACACGTTCGTGGCGTTTTTTAATATTTTAATTTAATCATATCTATTGCATCTTGACAAACGTCTTACTTGGAACCCTCACACAAGACTGAAATGACAAGAAACTGCACGACGTTTTCGACTACTTCAACACTTACTACACAAACGTTCTAATCTTTCACTTAACTACAAAAGACTCACCTACATGACAATCATAAGGCCTACCTGGACTTACGGAGTAGAGCTTTGGGGCTCTACTAAACCATCAAATTCTTCCCGTATCCAATCCTTACAATTCAAAATCCTTCGTAAAATCCTCAATGCTCCTTATTTTGTAACTAATAAACTGATCCACAAAGACCTTAATATTCCGTACGTTGCTGATTTGACCCGATCTAGATACCATTCCTTTCATTCCGACAAACTCCATTCCCACCCTAATCCTCTAGTTTCAATCATTTCTTCCTCTTTAAATCCCGAAAATAGTCCGAGGCGTCTGAAAAGGAGATGGCCCCGAGACCTTCTAGTTTAAAATATTTTTAGAGTGCTTCCGTTGGGAAGCTTCTCTACATGTGTACATACCTTTATATATTTCACTCAAATTTACTTGTTGTAATCTAAAATTGAATTTAACAACGGCTGTAAGTATCAGTCGTGTATTGCTCGCTCCAGATTTATTTACAACTTAATTTTAACTGTGATGATGAATGTGTGATTATAAATTTTAAACTGTTAGTAAAACATTTTTCTGGCTAATACATAAGTTTTGTAGCTATTTTAAGTATTTTTAAGTTTATATCCAAGGCAGGACCCATTCTTTACACAGTTTATACAGCTGATATCCCATCACATCCTAACACTTTCCTTTCTACCTATGCTGATGACACATGTGTGTTATCAGCCAATGCTGATCCAACTATTGCCTCTCAAACTCTCCAATCCCACATCAGAGACCTTGAAGTATTGTGTCAGAGCTGGAGAATTAAAATAAATGCCAACAAATCCAACCAAATTACCTTTACTCTTCTACGTAAACCAATGACATCCTGCCCTACTGTCTCCTTCAATAATACTCCTCTTGTCCCAGTTGAACAGATCTGATATCTAGGACTCCACCTTGACAAACACCTTACTTGGAACCCTCATACAAGACTGAAACGACAAGAAACTGCACGACGTCTTCCACTTTACTATAAAAAGCTCATCTACATGACTAAAATCCTCAATCCTTATTTTGTAACTAATAAACTGATCCACAAAGACCTTAATATTCCATACGTTGTTGATTTGGCCCGATCTAGATACCATTCCTTTCATTCCGACAAACTCCATTCCCACCCTAATCCTCTAGTTTCAATCCTTTCTTCCTCTTTAATTCCCGAAAAACCTCCGAGGCGTCTGAAAAGGAGATGGCCCCGAGACCTTCAAGTTGAAAATATTTTTAGAGTGCTTCCGTAGGGAAGTTTCTATACATTTGTACATACCTTTTTATATTTTACTCAAATTTACTTGTTGTATTCTATTATACAGTTGTAAATTACAATAAATAAATTAAAAAGGTGCTTTTCTGCATCAGTTTCAACTGAGATTTCTTATCTTTAAATGGTATTAGATAGACCTTTGAAAAGGAATATTTATTTTAAGGCCCCCAAGCACGTAGACGACATTGCTGTTAGATGAGGGGCCAAGTTTGTCGACAATACAATTGTGTTCTAAACTTTATCATGTTATTTATTCATTTTACGCTACTGTGACTCATCGGAAGATACAACAATGGGAGTCCTAAATTTTTCCTGTTCAGGTGTAATTAATATAAGGATTTTAATTAAGTACCCGCCTATCGCTTGTACTCGGGACCGCCATATCGCGCTCTTTCCGAAGGACGACTAATGATTGGGCTATCACTGTATTATGGTTTGTTTAAGATTATTAATCCAATTTAGAAACAATTTTATTTCTTGAATTTAATTTATCTTTTAACTGGTGAGGTGGGGTCTACAGGACCCCAGGACCTCTTTAAAGTTTAGTGAAAACCAGGCATTTCCCGTCTTGACATGATTTGTAATATAGCCCCCTTTTTTAGTCAGTTTTTATCCGGTATTTCTTTAGGACAGTGTTATTTAGGTACCATAGACCCCACCTCACCAATAGTGTTCGGATTTATTGAAAGTGTGTTTTTCAATGCTGAAAGAAATATCTCGTGGTCGTGTTATTTAACGCACATTTTTAATTTTATTAAGAAGCTGGGATCATCTTTATTAAAGGATCACACGACCAGACGGTCAGAAAATCCCAGGCTTTCCCGGTTTAAAGCTCTATCATTATTAGGAAAAAAAACCTGAAGAATCTGACACATATTGTCAGGAGGCCCCTCCGAAGAAAAGAAGATGTTATTTTTGTCCAAGAAACAAGGTTAAGAAGTCATCTATAGTTTGTATTAAATGTGAACAAAAAATTTGTGGACAATGTTCGATTTTCTATTGCAAAAACTGTGCCTAATTTTAGCTGTGCAATATTACTTTTATATTACAATATAAAAGTTTCATTTTTTTAATCATTTTCCGGTTTTTAAATATAATAAACTTTAAGATGAGGACTTGTTGATATATTATTTTACAATTTTTTTCATTGCTTAGAAATAACATTGGGGGAGCGGCGTGGTCTAGTGGATAGAGCGCTAGTCTGCTGTGATCCGGGTCCTGGGTTCGAATCCCGGCTGTAGCGGAATATTATTTATTCTGTTAATTCAGTCGGGGGGCGACCCTAGGGTATGGAGACCCTCCTGGAGCAGACCCAGCCTCTATAAAGTGGGTACCCAAATTAATTGGGGAAAAACCTGGCGGCAGAGCGTGATCTCGGCCTAATCACCTCATTGCACTGCCGTTGGCCTTGGTACAGGGTTTTTTTTTTTTTTTTTTTTTTTATGAAATATTAAATACATTAAAAAAGAAGAAAAAGTATACTAGAATCCATTTAATAATAGAGAGACCTAAGGTGGGGTTATATATAAGTGGTTTTGAAGAGAAATTATCAAGAAATAACTTCATAGTGTCTTATATATATATTGTGTCTATAGATATACCTAAGTGATATTTGTGTGAGCCTTCATGCGCTAATGTGTTTATGCCATATTGAATAGAACTATTGAATTATTACTCCAGACCTGACCACGATATTAATAAATCTAGTTAATATACGGGAGAGAATCTGTTATAATGACATATCAAACACAGGGAGTGGTGCCAAATCGTTTGTTGGCATAGGGCGGTCCCCATGCATCGGCTACAGTATTATTTGAGATACATGCGTCACTCTTTAAATTCAACCCGGTCAGATGTTACAACCATTTTATCCTACTTTTTCAAGATCTACATAACACTATTTTATACTACTATCAAACACGATAGAATCAGTGTATAGTCTGGTTCTTAGCAAAGTATGATTTTATACATTACGAGAGAGATATACTTTATTTATAAACAAAACAAAATAATGCTGCCCAACTTAATTTGGTTGCTATAACACAGCATACCAATTCTTTCCTACAGGGATATTCTTAATATTATAATATAACTATAAATACAATATTTTATTCTTTTTTTACTCTTTTTAAATTTATTTTTCCTGTTTCGTTTTCTCTCTTCCTTCTCTACCGTTTCCCATTTTCTTTCAGATACATAGATCTATCTATACATATACGCCAAAGTTAAAAAAAAAAAATACAACCAATTATGTATACATCATAAAACAACATACTAAAAAATCACACCATCATAAATAAAAAAATCTGGTGCGGGCAACATACGACTTTCACTTTCCTCCGTTTTTATAATCGATTAAAGAATTTTCAAATACAGTTAGAGATAAAAATGAATGAAACCATTAAAGAATTAATTGAATGGAATTTCTATAGAAACATGTGTTTTATTAAAAAATCTATTATATTGTTATCTAAAATAATCAGTTAGTTTTATCGGCTTTTCATCACTCTCCATTAACTTTTACTAGCTTGTGTAAAAGATAATATGTTTTTCTAAAATCTTCAGCTTTCTAACGGTTTATCATATTTTTATATTACTGTTCTTATGTTCAAAAAACAATAATTTCACAAAAAAAAAACATGTTTTCAGTTTTCGCTTTTAATTGTTTTTTTTAAATTCGCACAACTTACATATTTAGCTATTTTTTATCAATGCTAACAAGATAATATGGTTACTTTTATAGAATCTACAAAATTAAAGGTACTTTAGAGGAAGACAATTTAAAATATCGGTTTTTAAGCCCTGTCAGACTATTTTAATCAGAATGAAAACTACACGATGTTAAAGTCTAATAAATTTTACATTGATATAGCGAGTTTAATCAAAATCGTCAGAACCGTTTTAGAGAAAATCGAAAAAAGGTGCAAAATGCATGGTATAAAGTGGCTCTTCTGGTAAGCTCATTTTGATGAAAAAGGTTTTGTAACATATCGGGCGTATATTTGTCTTAAATATGAAAATTCAGTTTCATAGGACTTTTCGTTTTCGTCCACACACACACAGACCTTTTTGCGGGACTTGGTTATTTGGACTCAGCGGACTTGGTTATTTGGACTCAGCGGACCCTCAAATGTGTATTTCCGTTGGAAACTGGAATTAGAAAATTTTCACGATCGCAATACTTTCCCTTACTATATATAGTAAGTGAAAGTAACAATACCACAATTACAAAACACTTATCATCTAAAATCAATACCTTTATCTATACAAAATTATGTTAAAATTTAAATTAAAGTATAAACCACTATATGTAAAGCACAAATGCACATGCATGCCCCTCCAATTATACTTGTTACAGGTAGATGTGATAGTGTATAATTCCCAGAGAGTCGAGAACCACACTTTCTGCTATCCTTGCTACGTCCTTTATATCGACACCTATGTCCTCCATGAAGCTCCTTGTTGAACCTGGTACAGCTTCGTGGGCTCCAAACCAACTCTCTCTCGTCATAGCTCTAGCGGAACTTTTCCTTGAGGAAAGGGATTTTTCGTAGATTTCTCTGTTTACCCTTTCCACTTTACTTCCCAGCGGTAACGCTTCATTATTTCAAGGTGAAGAACATCGGGGACCTAAGAAAATTAGGTGATTGAAAAAAAAGAAAATAAGCAAAATAATTCAGCAATTTATTCTTGAACAGGGCCGTTGATAGAACAATTTATCAGAGAGAAAGATGAGCGAAAGAAAATTTAAAATTACCCAATTTTACTTTATTTAGTATTCAAACATAAAATGTGTTCGCAAAATCCCAATGCTTTACGTAATGATAGGTATTTTATTTTAAATTTTAGTCACTGACCAAATTGTTAAAAACGCTGCAAATTATTACACAGTGGTTTATTATTTCCAAATAGCTATATTAGGGTGTAATGGTTATATAGCTGTTACAGGTAATTAACTAATATGAAAAGCAATAAATGATTTAATGGAAAATGCCATATAAATAGTAGTAATTCCAAAACGATATACCACTGCTATTTCTGAACCAATTTAAGATTCATAACTTTTTTTTTTGTACATAAGGAATAGCAAAAACAAAAAAAAAAAAAAAACTATTGTTATTTAGTTATTTATTAATTCGTACGGCAAACTAGAGGATTTTTAATTCATATCTTGAAACGTAAGCTCTCAATTTTTTTGTTGTTAATTACAAAAGTTTATTATTCAAAATAATTAACCTAACTACTAGACTTCCTTACTCTTCCATTTTCTTTTAATTTTCATTTAAATAAATCAAATTAAAATTCAGAATTCCAGAACATTTTTTAACTACCATCACTAATAACCAAGTTATCAGGGAATCACTTGTCTTGTAAGTTTCGGCTTTACCATATAGGATTAATTTATTTCTTTGTTCATTCGGTTTCTTGATCTTGAAAATCATTTCAATTTTTTTCTATCTTCAATAATAACCGAGTTTTGGGGGAATTACATCCCTTATTATTTGTGTCTTGAATATAAAGATGATTTTTTAAAAAATTGTTTTTTGGCGCTTTACTAATTCTTAAACTCTATACATATTTTCTGTTTATCTTCAAAAATAATTTATTTAAAGAAGTCTATCTAGGTAAAATTCAAATTTATTAAATTTGTATTTTTTTATGTTTTATAATTAATCACGGTTTCTTTATTATAAACCTCTAACGAAAAATTTTTCTATATTAAAATGCGTATATCAGGGTGGAATTAATTTTTTTTTTTTTTTTTTTTTTTGCAGTGTTCTGATCCTAAAACAGTTTGCCTCTATCTTTAAAAATAACTGTGTTACGAGTGTATTTATTGGTACATTTTTCTTGTTTTTAAAATTAATTTCGTCTTGATTAGGAAACTCTCATAAATTTTTTCCCTATCAAATTAACTGAGTTACTGAATTAAATAATTTTTATTCGGCCGCTATTATAAAACTAATCGGGTTATATCAACGTTTAGGTGTTAGGATCTTTGTCGGATGTCCCGGTATTCTTTGTCAAATTTCTAATACATGAATTTATCTAGTTCTGTTGAATATCAAGAAGCAATTAATCATGCTATGCTATTATCATGGCGTTCGATAAAATAAATAAGAAGTTATAATTTCGTTGCTCTATTTTTCTTTAGTTTCGTTAAACTTTTATATACTATAAGATGTAACTTGATAAAATAAAAAATTATGAAGCTTTTATTTTATCAAATGAAAACAATTCTTTACAGGTGTTTAATTTGGCAATCAAGCAGTTGGAAAGAGGAATAGAAATAATTTTACTTCCTTTTATAATAAATCAATCAATTTATTAATTAATTTATATTTACTGTTTTACTTTTTTTCGTTCGATATTATTCATAACTGATTGAAAATTGAATCTTGATTCACGTGGATGTCCTCTGGGGTTCAATACCAATTACGTATTGCCAACAAAAAAAAAAAAAAAAAATCGTCCACTCTTTGATGTTTTATCTTCTCACAATCAGAAAAAAAAATGCTCTGATGAATTGACACAAAAAAATATTTCACTCAGATATTAAAAAAAAAAAGGTATTCTTTAGACTTTGATCTACAAAGCTGACTGATTTGCTGTATAAACTTTTTTTTTTCATTTATTTATTTATATTTACAACTTTATTGTAATACATCAAGTAAATTAGCTATGAGATAAAATACATGAAAAAGACATGAGAGAAGCTGCCCGTTGGCAGCACTCCAGTTGGTAACTAAACGAGAAGGTCGCGAGACCTTCAGTTCTTTTCAGACTCCTCGAAGGATTGTCAGGAATGGAAGAGGAAGCAAGGATTGAAAATATTGGGTTGAAATGGGAATTGAGGGAATGAAGTTTCTTCTTATTTTATATTTGAACTCGGTTATCAATTCATTTATTTTTCATTATGTTCAACACAGTGATTTTCTGAAGATGGTTTTTATTTTATTCTTTTTTTTTTAGTTTTGTATGGTATATATCCATCCATGATTGGAAATATTAGTTAATTATGTTCATTTTGTATGTTGGCTATAAATGTCCTATATTTATTCTGTACAAAACTGTTTTTCTTGTGGGACCCTGTCCCAGAATAAATATCTGGAGCGCGCAACACACGACACTTACTTCACTTACTTCCGGTGTTAAAATTAATTTAAGAATTTTAAATACATTTTAAGGGATAAAAATAAATTGTTTGAAAATTAATCAATTTGAATTTCAATAGAAAAATGTGTTTTATTAAAAAATCTATTACATTGTTGTATAAAATAATTAGTTAGTTTTATCGGCTTTCCATCACTCATTAACTTTTATAAGCTTGTGCATAAGATAATATCTTTTCTGAAATATTTAGTTTTCCAACGGTATATCATACAAGTATATTACTGTTCTTATTTTCAAAAACAAAAAATTTCATTAAAAACTATTTTTTCAGTTTTCTCGTTTAGTTGTTTTTTAAATTCACTCAACTACCATATTTAGCTGTTTTTCAGATATGCTAATCAGCCGATATGGTTATTTTTTTCGAATCTACAAAATCAAAGGTACTTTAGAGGAGGAAATTTTGAAGTATCGCCATTTAAGTCCTGTCAGACTATTTCAATCAGAATAAAACCTACATGATATTAAAGCCCATAAAAGCTTACATCGATATAGTGAGTTTAATCAAAATCGTTAGAGCCGTTTTTGAGAATATTGTAAAAAGGTGCAAAATCCATGGTATAAAGTAGCTCTTCTGATTTTTATGAAAAAGATTTTGTAACATCTCGGCCGTATAGTTGTCTTAAATATGAAATTTCAGTTATAGTTATAGTCGTACAGACTAGCCCATCTCCTCACCTCGCCACACTTAAGTTTGCGACTGAAAATCATTATTTACAACAGCTTCATCCGGCCAGCTCTGCTGTACGGTGCTCCTATGTTTTCTCATATCACACAGCACACAGCGAAGGAATTGCAGCAATTTCAAAATGGGGTGGTCAAAAAAATATGCAGAAGCACTTCACTCTGGAGTCAAAAAACTCTCAATGTCCATACAATTTTGAACATCCCAACTGTGCAAGAGTTTATGAAGCGACGTCAGGTCAAGTTTTTTGAAACTACAAAACAAATTGCGAATCCGCTAGTTTCTAGCTTAGTTGCTAGCTGGTGGAGGTACAGCCCCAAAACGGTGGCAAAATGCTGTTTTATCTCATTAAGTTATTTTAGAATAAGATAGGCTTAAGAGGTAATTTTAAGGACACCAAACAGCCAGAAGCGAGCCCCGTTGCAGATATACTTCATTTTGAAAATAATTTTAAACTTTTAAGAACTCCGCAATTCCTCAAAATGTATGCAAGTTACAGAAAAAGGAATAATTTAGTAACGAAAACGATTAATTAAGAATTTTAAATTAAGGGGATAAGGAAAAAAAAAATATTACTTTCCGTTAACGCGCGAGAGTTACCACACACTGAGACCGTTTTGCGGGACTTGGTTATTTCGACTCAGGGGACCCTAAAATGTGTGTTTCCGTTTAAAACCGGAATTCGAAAATTTTCACGATCACAATACTTTCCCTTACTATATATTTCATATATAGGTAAGTAAAAGTAGAATGACTTTGTATTCTATTCTATTCTAAAATATGAAGTACGAAATTATGAAAAATGTATATGAATTCTTTTCTGGTACAAATTAATTCCATACGTAAACTGGGCGTCTTTCGAGAATTTTTTCTAAAAGATTATTCGGCGTTTAAACTTTAATGAACATATTATTCCTTCTTTCTAGGACAAGTTCTCGATTTCGTTTACGTTACAAAAATTAAATTAAAAAGTACGTAGGTTAAATTAGGTTTATGAGAACCGGGCGATTTCTTTGTACTATTTTATATTCATCATTATATTGAGAATGCCCATTCGGTATCATAAAAATAAAAAATATATTAATAATACATCGATCCATCACACATGGACTATTAAATGTATACAACAGCATACGAAATCTATTTTCGTTCACTGAGTTTCAGTCACAAAATGTTCAGCGGATATTGTTCCAAGGACAAAAGAATCTTTAATGAACCTGGCTATTTTTAAACTGAACTACGTTAGCTACTCATGGTCTGTCGATAACATATCGCAAGTTTCAAGTATTTTTTTCATTATTTTACCTTTTTTTTTCTTTTTTTTAATACAACAGAAAACTAAATTAATTTTAATTATCACTAGTCTCGAAATAAATACCGAAAAAAAAATTCTTAGCAATGGATGTGGCTTAATTTATGTGATCTAAATAAATGAAAATAATATTTTTATTAATGAGCACATTTGACTTCTAATATTTTTATTTAAGCAAAACATTTTCAAGTCCTTATCACCATTTTCAAAACTGTTATTTATAGGTTTAAATTAAAATTTTGATAATGTGGGACAAGACCCGAAACTTAGACTGAATATAATTTTTTTAAAATGATTTAATTAAATAAACATATTGAAAGTGCTCATCTTTTTTTTTTTTAAGAAAACTTCCTAAACCTAAGGGAATAGAAAACAACTAAAATACATTTTAAACAATTATTTTATTTAAACTACGATTCTGTGCTCTTAATTTTTAATTCGTCATTGAAAAATTTAAAAAAAATTAAATTTTCATTCAGCCTCTATTATTCCATTTATTTAGTACCATCCCTTTTTACATTATAACTTCAATACAGCATTAATTTTTAATTAATATTAATAAAATAAAAATTACATTTCTACTGTTAAATTATGAACAGGTTAAACATATTACAAGGTATTTTAATAATCGAATAATTAGTTATTTTACATATTGCGCTGACGCTTAGTGTTATTTCTTTATTTTATTATTATCATTATTTTTGTAATAATTCTGAAGCTATGTAGTTAAAAAATAAATTTTTAAAAAAATAATATGCATTATGTGTGAAAACGTATTTCATTTCTCTGAATTATGTGTGTGCAAACGTATTTTTTAAATTTTATCGGTAATATTAAAACTTCATTTAAGAAGTGATATATGTTAACAGGAAAAGTTTAGAGAATTCAGGCTAAATAATTCGAGCAAGTTTCACCAAAACCATTCCATTGATTTTTTATTAAACAAGAAAAATATATTAAATATATGATAGGTCTACATTGAATATAATATATTTTCCAGTAAGCTTAATTTGTTTAACTTTGTTACTATCATCTGAAACATTTTTTTCTCTAACATAATAGTATTTATCATTAAATGTTCATATTATTATAACATAAATAATACGTTTGCACCATTAAATTACGACAATTTTAATTTCATCCATCTGCATTCATGTTAATACTGCTTTTAATCCTAAGTCTAATGTTGTAGTCAATATAATAAATAGTGTATCGTTGCTAATAATGACTGAATTTAGATTTTTTTTTTAATAGTGAATTTAACCATTTTATATATTACTTATTAGTCTATTGTTATTTATTTCTTTTTCTTATTAAACCTAATTTTTTGTAGTTTAAAATTAAATGCAGAAAACCCAAAATTTAGAGTTATTTGTGAACAATATTGGTTTTGTTTTTTTAACCTTGAATAAATTTTACCGTTGGCATTTCAACTGCATTTAAGGAAGTGATACATCCTGACAGGACAAATTAAAAGCGTTTGGGATAAAGACTTTAAACCAGTTTCACCATAGTCGTTACATCGGTTTTCGATAAAACGAGAAGAATGTATAAAATAGATGATGTGAAGCACATTTGGTCAGAGGATTTTAACGAAAGAGCTGCTCTAAAATATCTACCAAGAATGTCTACATTAATTATGTAATTACTGTTTGTTTTGGAGCTAGGCTGTTTATATATTCCATAGGCTGTCTATTTTTTCGTTGAATATTATTATTTAATTATTTTCGTAAAAGAGAAACTGAGAGAGGAATAGTGAAAAATGTCTAATGGCTTTTAATAATTAATTATTGCAAAGAACGTCCAGAAAAAACTGAATAAAATGTTGTTTTTTTTAACCAATCCCATAAGAAATTAAGTTCGTTTCAATACTTACGTTTCGGCCCCTTGGGCCATTTTCAAGTGTCCAACATGGATAATTACTCCTCAAAAAAGGTACTAACCATTTCATCAGCCTATAGGACGAAAGGTTATTTGTTATTATTATAAGTATCCTACTATTATTAAATCAATATAAAATGTACAATGGTGATAAGACATGATAAGACGCCCGACATGTTACAGCATCTTTTTTATCAAAATAGGCGAATCAGGAGAGCCATTTAATGCTATACATTTTCACATTTTTACTTTTTTCTCAAAAACGGCTCCAACGATTTTGATTAAACTCTCTATATCGATGTAAAATTGAATGGGTTTTAATACGTCAGATTCATTCTGAAATAGGCTAAACAAGACCTATATGCCGATATTTTAAGCTTTCTTTCTCTAAGGTACCTTTAATTTAGTATATTCGAAAAAAATAACCTTATCATTTTATTTTTGTGTTTTCGAACATAAGAATATAGATGTATAATATACCGTTGGACAGCTAAAGATTTTAGAACGAAGAATATCTCATGTAAGAAATTGCAAAAGTATTATTGTAAAGTAATTTATAAAGTATTATTGTAAAATTATTATTAAATTGCAAAAGTAAAGAAATTGCAAATAACTGAGATTGATGAAACCCCGATAAAACTTGCTGATTTTTGTAGATAACGATGCAATAGATTATTTGATAAAACACATGTTTGTATCGAGACATGATTTAATTATTTCTTTAACATATTTACTTTTACTTACTTATATTTTTTATATCTAAGTTTATTTAAAAATAATTAAATTGATTTTAACAACGGAGGTAAATGAATGTTGCGCGCACCAGAATTTTTGATTAATAAAATGTCAGTCGCAAAAAGTGTCAACACTGCATTGACGAAAAAAACATTGCTTATAAGGCGGGAGAAGTAGGTTTTTAGATCGAATCATGTTCATTTTGTTTTGGAAGCTGAAAATTTTCGTGTTGTAACCTATTTCTTCGTCTTTGCATATGATGGTACATGAATATGTATATGTACATTTATGCGTACATATTTGGATATTAATGCCTACCACGACGCATTAACTCGAATCGTATTTATCTATATTGGACGAAAGGATGCTATGAGAACAAATACTCCAGCTGGCTACAAGGAAGCTGCCAATTGGCTCAGCCTTCCGCCTCTTATTTTCCCCCACCGTATCTCTATTATTTAGTGTTTATTTCGTTTCCTATTAGTTTTAAACAAAAAACGGTACTAAGTTAAAAATATATTTTTTGTTTTAATGAACCTTAGGAATTGTCTTTTTTACGTGTATCTACCTAAGAATTTCATCTATCCCGACGCACATGGGAATGTAGTTATTAACGGAGGTACTATGTTGAAAATAATGAATATCTTTAATCTTGAGTAGGGAAATTTTTAATACATAACTTATAATAATGTTCTTATTTAGTTCAACATAATTTCGGAATAATAATTTCATTTTTAAATTAAGCAGGAGTACCTTGGTTAATGGCCGCAACTGCAGTTCTATTCTTTCGTAGCTCTGTGTTTGTTACACTTTCACCACGGTTCTATCAACATGTCAGCTATAAAACTTTGTGAACAGTGAGTTTACTATCAACTAAACACTTTAATATTCACGTATAGTGAGGTGAGTGACTATTTGTACCGATACGCTATATATTATAAACTGATAGCTATCTGGTTGAGATAGCAACGTGGCCCTAATCCTATACAGTTATCTTTATTTTTAAGGGCTAGGCCAAGTTTACTAACTCAGTCATCTCTGTTTTCGTCTAGGACTTAATTTGTGTTTTTAGTTTCATTCATTTCTTTTAAATTTTTAAAGACCATTTTTTTTTTCTATTTGTTATAATTGTTTCTTAGATATGTTTTCTTTATTAATTGTATATAGTCATGTGAATAGTTTAGTTTTTAAGTATTTATTGTATAAAATTTATTTTTTATTTTAATACGCAGGTGTATATAGATTTTTTTGTTTTCTTTTCTTTTATTTTAATTAATAATGGACTTAGATAGAAATACGTCCGGTGAGGACTCAGAGGAGACCCCTTTCTGTGAAATAAGTGAAACGGACTCTCAATATTTGACTCGCCGTATGAAGCGGCATCGGAACTCCCTTCCTCCTGGATCTGGGGGTAATTCACCAAAAAAAAAAAAAAAAAAAATCAAATAAAACTAAGCAGGCGTCTGAGCCAAATATGTCACCGCCAAAAACCCGCAGTAAACTCACTGCAGCCAACACAGTAGAACCAGTTCCATCATCAGCCGCTCCGTCTGTCTTCACAGCGCCATCTACCTCTGCCAGTACGTCAGGTACAGCCAACATAATTTCAGAGTCTCAAGGGTTTTGTGATCCTGAACCCCCACCAATATTTGTCAACAACATACAAAATTTTATGTCGTTTGGTCAAGAAATTGCAGATTTGATCGGACAGCGCAACTTTCGTTGTTACTCGAGAATAAATGATATTAAGATCAATACGACAAATAAAGACAGTTACAAAAAGCTTGTCAACCATTTGAATTTGAAAAGCTACGACTTCCATTGTTACCAATTGAAACAAGAAAAGTCATACGTGTCGTTCTTAGAGGGCTCCACTCATCAACTCCCACAGATGCTTTCAAAAGAGGGATAGAAGAAATAGGCTACAATGTCAGAAAGGTCTCTCCCGTTTTCCATCCAAAGGGAAAATATCCACTGCCTCTTTTTTTCGTGGATCTAGAACCTGCCACAAATAACTCTGAAATATTCAATATAACACGACTGGTATACTCCATTGTGCGATTTGAACAGCCTAGGCCGACATCTACAATAGTACAGTGTACTAAATGTCAAAATTTGGGTCACACTAAATCCTACTGTTACCACCAGGCCCGGTGCGTCAAATGTGCCGGCCCTCATGCTACAGAGACCTGCCCGAAATCTCGTGATGAACCAGCAAAATGTGCTCTCTGTGGTGAAGCACATCCATACAGAGGCTGTTCGGTCTACAAAAATCTACTCAGACAGAGATCACAAAACCCTCTACCCAAAAGTCTGGAACAGAAAAGTAATACATCTGCACCTGTACTGGACAATTTTCCAGAAATTCAGAAACCTTCTGTTAAAATGATTTCCACAGCCAACCATTTATTGTTTGCCAACGTTTCGACCCCCCTTTGTGGGTCATCATCATCATCAAACTGAGTTTCCATTCGCCCACCATGGGTTTTGATGATGATCCACAAAGAGGGGTCGAAACGTTGGCAAACAATAAATGGTTGAAACTACTTAGTTGTTTCATTTAATGACCGCCACCCGGACTAATTCCTTTGAGTAATTCTCAACGGTCAACTAATTACATACACAATGATAAAAATTAAGTTGTTTAATTAATTGTAGGCCTTCTTTTTATTGTTGTGTTTTTTATTTTAATTAATTGAATAATAATTTATTTTTTAACAAATAGAGTTTTAGATTAAATTAGATTTCCTCCTCCATGAAAGTAATCAGTTTAAAATTTCCTAACAGCTGTTCTTTGTTAAATTATTATGTTTACTTGTAAGTTATTTTTACACACAATTATTAATCCTGCAGTCCTCGAAGTCCCATAAAGGGATGTTTTTTTTTACATAACCACTGAACATGTTAGACTGTTTTGGGAAACCCAAAATGGCATTATCCCTGTCACTTAGGATTTCTCCAAATGTCTTGTGAGACATAGCCTTTTGGAAATTTTAACACTGTTCCAAGTACCCAAAAATTATAGAAATAGGAAATTTAGAACAGCCAATAAAACCTTTGGCAGTGTAAAAAAATCAATGAATGTATTAGAGATTCAATTTAATACTTATGATAATACACTGTTTCTTTGTTTTTTCCTTATAATAAATTGTTTATCACGGCAACTGATCTTGAACAACTGCAATTTTATAATCTTTTTAATATGAATTATCAATTTTAATATAAATCTTTATTTTTTAATGTACAGAGGTATATCTATTATGATACATATACACAATATCCTTGAACTTAAAATCATCCCCCTTGGGGAATAACTTTATTATACATATTGAGATATTTACAAAATAGTTAATCTAATATAATATTAATTAAGGCAAGTGAAAAGAAAAAAGATGCAAAAAGATTGGACATGGTCGTTGGAGAATTAATATTTCAAATCAATCATAAAGATTTAAAGATAAATTTCAGAAAATTTGAGTTATATAAAATACGTTAGTTTTATTTATTGGCCAATAGTTACATTCAAAACAAAAAAAAAGTGATAGAAGTTAATAAGAAGTAGTGAAGTGACAATTGTAAAAACAAAGTACAAATAAATATTTACGAACTTTTCTATCCCAATTTACAGCTATTGAATGGTGACAGATTACAATTTATACATATATATTTAGCAGTTAAAACAGCTGATACTAGCCTCAAAAAATATTTTATGAGTTTTTAATAGTCAAAGTTTTGTGTAAACATTGCAAAAACAAATTTTTGAAAATTCATATACAGCTCAAAATCGAAATTTTTATAGCAAGTAGGATTATGACTGAGGTATATAACAAAAAATAATCAAAGATGATCTTTTATTATTGTATAAACTTTTATCATGCTAAAAGTCTCATTTGTTATTCATTTTCGAAAAATTTTAAACCACTTTCTTCACTATTTAGGTAATGAGTTGTGGGGACAACAAATAATCAGTATTGAAATCAAGACCGAGAGAACATTAAGAAGCCCTCCTCCGTTATCAACTCGCAGCCTCAACAACCTAGACGGCAGGCGCCTCCGAACTCCCAACCCATGGCCCAGATTTCCCATCCCCAGCTTGAAGCTCCACACCAACCAACCCCTCCTCATCAGATACCTGTTAGGGTCAAATTACCTCCAGAAAAACCTCACCCAATCCCACCCCGTTCTACTGTACAGCCAAATCAACCCAATCCTCAACCCCAAACATCCCAAAATGCATATCATAGTACCCTCGACTGGTGCAGACTCCAGCCAATGTACCAGCTCAACTCAATTATAATGTACCAGCTCCTTCCCAATCCTATAATATACCCCCACCTGACTTTTACTCCATCCTTAATTCCTTCCTATTAGATCTCAAAGAAACCATCCAGCCACTTATATCCCTTCTCACTCGTATCCTTTCCGAAATCCCATTTAATTTCCAACGATGAGTGTAAAGCCCCTAGCTATCCTCTTGTGGAACGCTAATGGCCTACTCAACCACCGATACGAACTCGACATACTCCTACATGACAATCACATACATATTGCATTAATAACTGAAACTCATTTCACTCAACGATCAAAATTTTACATACGTGACTACATCACTTATAGAACAGACCACCCAAACAACACTGCCCATGCCGGATCATGCGTTCTTATCCATAAATCCCTTCCACATTCCCTTATTCCTACTACTCCCTCTGACGCCATACAATCCTCTTCTGTAATCATTTTAACTCGTCCTTTCCATCTCACACTCTCAGCTGTATACTGTCCTCCTGGTAACACCATTTCCTATAGCCTTCTTAATTCCTTATTCCGATCTCTTGGGCCGCGCTTCATTGCTGGAGGTGATTACAACGCTAAACACCAACGATGGGGTTGTCGAGCATCCAACTCCCGTGGTAGTATCCTTTCTAACGTCACAAACTCCAATTGTTATTCTATCCTTGCTCCTACGAATCCCACATATTGGCCTACATCTCTAAAAAAAAAACCTGATATCCTGGATATATTTGTTACCTCTCAAATCCCTACTTCCCAAGCCGAAATCAAATCCCTGAATGACCTTTCATCTGACCACAGTCCTGTTCTGCTTTCTTTGCATTCAGACTTTGTTCCTAAACCCTCTCCTCCTACATTAATTGCAGGACGTGTAAACTGGGACCAATTTCGATATGACATAGAAAATAAACTAGACTTAAAACTTCCACTAAAGACAAAACAAGATATTGACCTTGCCATAGAAAAACTTACTGACTCAATAAGTAGCACCATAATAGACAACACAACTAACACCAAACCTAATAAACCTCAGAAAAGTAACCTACCACAGCACATTCAGATCTTATTGAGAGAAAAGCGCACAGCAAGATCGAAGTGGCACAGGACCAGATACCCAACAGACAAAACTTATTACACCCAACTGACTAACAAACTAAAATCAGAACTCAAAAAATACAAAATACAAAATTTAAAAAACTTGACGGAAAATCTTACGATTACTGACAAATCACTATGGACGACTACTAAAAAAATCCTGAAGTTTAACGATTTCAACCATCCACTCCTTAATGAAACCCGAACCTGGACACGATCCGACGAAGAAAAATCCCAGATATTTGCTCAGCACCTCTCTTAAATATACAATCCTCATCCTGAAATACTCAATTCAAACCATGTTGAATGTATTGAAACAGAGCTCGATATTCCTCTCCAAATGACCCTACCACCTAAAGCATTTCATCCTTCAGAAATAGCCAATATCATTCACAGATTACCTTCCCGCAAAGCTCCTGGACATGACCTAGTTACTTCCCATATAATGAAACAGCTTCCTCGAAAATCCATCTGTTTTCTTACCTACATATATAATGCTATCCTCCGGACCACATATTTTCCTGACTCCTGGAAACTATCCATTGTTAAGATGATTCCCAAACCCCAAAAGCCGCTCGAACATCCATCCTCTTACCGTCCAATTTCTCTATTACCTATTATGGGTAAAATCTTTGAAAAACTCCTTCTGAAACGAATATATCCCATCCTTGATTCTAATCATATCATCCCTGATCATCAGTTCGGATTCCGAACATCCCACTCCACTATCCAGCAATGTCATCGTGTGGTGGACGTTGTCTCTTCTGCTTTGGAGCGCGGGCTGTACTGCACGAGAGCCTGCCTCCTTTGATAGAGTCTGGCACCCAGTACTGTTGTACAAACTCCGTAAATTCCTTCCTCCCACATATTTCCTGATTCTTCAATCCTACCTCTCTGATAGATCCTTCAAAATTAATCACAATAGTTCCTATTCATCCCTTTTTACACAGACTGCTGGTGTTCCTCAAGGCAGTATTCTAGGACCCATTCTATACACACTATATACAGCTGATATCCCAACCCATCCTAACACTTTCCTTTCTACCTATGCTGATGACACCTGCGTGTTATCAGTTCATAAAGATCCATTTGTTGCTTCAAATACCCTTCAAGCCCACATCAAAGACCTAGAAGCATGGTGTCAGAACTGGAGAATAAAAATAAATTCCAACAAATCCCATCAAATAACCTTTACCCTTCGCCGTAAACCTTTGACTTCCTGCCCTAAAGTATCCTTTAATAACACTCAACTAGTTCCTGTTGAACAGATCCGATACCTAGGACTTCTTCTTGACAAACGCCTAACTTGGAATCCACATACACGACTAAAACGACAAGAAACTGCTCGCCGCTTTAGGCTACTTCAACACTTACTAGACAAACGATCAAACCTTCCTCTTAACTACAAAAGGCTCATCTACATGACTATTATAAGACCAATCTGGACTTACGGAGTAGAGCTTTGGGGCTCTACTAAACCATCAAATTCTTCCTGCATCCAATCCTTACAATCCAAAATCCTTCGTAAAATCCTCAACGCTCCTTACTTTGTCACGAATAAACTTATCCATAAAGACCTTAATGTTCCCTATGTTACTGATTTGGCCCGGACCAGGTATCAATCGTTTCATGACAAACTCCATTCTCACTCTAACCCACTAGTATCAATCCTTTCTTCCTCTTCAATTCCGGATAATCCTCCGAGGCGCCTGAAAAGGAAATGGCCTCGGGACCTTCTAGTTTAAAATATTTTTAGAGTGCTGCCACTGGGTAGTGTCTCTACATGTTTTTCATGACAGTTTTGTATATTACCATCACATTTACTAAATGTATTTTTATTTAATACAGTTGTAAATATCAATAAATATGTTTAAAAAAAAAAAAAAAATTAAGCAGTTGCATATTCTGATAAAATATTTCCGTGAGTAATATTAAAGATTATATCCTCTTCTAACCCTAGGAAAGGGATAAACTTGCCAGCCATTAATAATATAAAAACGGCGATCCTTTCCCACGTTTTGGGTGAAGCAATCTAGTTTTTTCTTGATTTACTGCATTTAGAACGAAATAGTCTTCCTAGCGCGAACCTACATTTTTCGATTAGATTCATAGCACTAGGTCTTGGAGCAGAGAACCCTCATCCTTGAAGTATACGATTGGAGGATTTTTTTTCTCTATATATTATATTCCTTTTGCTAAAGGAGGTCTTAGGCTTTGGATATTACATAAATGATATATATATATATATATATATATATATATATATATAGTTCAATAATGTATCTATGATCTAATTAAGTAACTAGCAAACATAAATAAATACTAATAAAACATGATAATTCCAAAAAAATATATTTTTTTTTTGGAGGGGAGGAAGGGGAAGAACTTTAAAACAAGAAGATAAAATTGTTTTATTAAATTATTATGTTAATATTCAGTTATTGGTAGCCATATTCTGTTTAACGTGGAGCATTGTTATCACCCAAACTTTGTCCAAGTCCCTCCATTTTGTCATTTTACACATGTTTTTGAAATACATTTATCGATGATTTTCATTATATTTTTCATTAATGTTGACAACTAGCAATATTCAAAGGTACCATTTTAACGTACTTTGATGAAGGAAATTTATGAAATTCTGTATTTGGCCCTGTCAGACCTTCTCAAGGTGAATGAAAGGTACACGAAATTAAAGCTCATTTGATTTTAAATCACCTTGAAAATTGTAAAAACGTACAAAATGCATATTATAAAGTAGCACTTACGTCGGATTCGGTTTTAGTTTCGAACAAGTACCGCTTTTGACTTAATCGTTTGGTCACAGAGGATTCTAAAATTTAACTCGAATTCGGAAAGTTGCACGATCGCATTTACAATATTCATCATACCTTCATGGCCTTTCCAAATGGATTTCTTCCCAAACCTTCAGGTAATATTTTCTTAAATCTTTCCTGTGCCCAACCATTAGCTCACAGCAACCTATATTAGAATCTCCTGCATTTAAAATTTTGAATTCTTTCACAGTAAACTAGATCCAGATTTTCCGACTTTTTTATTCTCTCCCTAGAACCAAAATATTTGAACGCTCCTTTCTTGCCCGGTCCTCCAGCTTTTAGAATTCCGTTCAGTTAAACATCCGGCGTGCTCTTCTTATCTGCATTCAAATTTTTTTTTTGATTAGTTTTTCATCAACTTTCCGCTTCTAAATAAGATGCTATCTAACAATATTAAAGAATATACTCTTAGGTTTTAAATATTTTTTTTAAGTATCTTTTGTGTTTTACATGTCATTATATATGCTATTTCTATTTTTGTTATTTTCAACTCTCTTTTTGTTTTTATCATGATCACTCAGATGATTATTTAATTATTTTATCAATAGTAAAATTTATTTCTATGTAATAGTTATTTTGTCTACTTTTTTACTTTTTTTTTATTGTTGAACCCAGCCCTTTGAAGGCTATATACAGGGGTTCTTCGGGCTAGGGGGTGAGGGCGGGGGACAAATGCTTCCCAGCACCGAGATGACAACTCGTAATTATTTGGTTTCAAGATTTGGTTGGTAGGCAACGCGCGTTCAAAGCACCGCTTAGCTACCCCGCCCCGCTTTATTTTAAAGCATTGACTAACTTATATTTCTTGAGCAAAGGTTGAGCTTTAAACCCTAATTTAGCGATAATCCCTCCCTGCTCAGAGCATCCAGTTCTCCGAATACCTTTGAATATTAAAGGTCGGGATGGGAAATATTAGAAAGGGGAGAGCCTTCTGCTGCAAAACTTCTGTAATTGGTTTTCTATTAGGCGGTGGTCAGCGAGGCGGGAAGTTTGACGCCTGGCGGAAATGAACAGCACAAATGAACTTGCTTAAACAGCTCAGAGAAGTTCTCTGATTGGGGCCGACTCCTTATTCCCCTGAGGCTTTCTACAGTCCGCCGTCTGCTCAGGGGAGGAACCATTTGTCGCTGACTTTTCTAGTTCTGGGAGCCTTTGTTTGGTAAAATAATCATCACAGTGGCTCTAGAGAAACACAAATACCTCCTCCCTCTCCAAAAAAAAAAATTAATTTAGAGATAAAAATATATTTTTGAAAAATTAATTAAATTGAATTTAAATATAAACATACGCAGAGCAAGATCGAAGTGGCATATGACTAGATACCCAGCAGACAAAACTACCTCTACCATTCTGACTAACAAACTTAAAGCAGAAATCAGGAAATTCAAAACTTACTGAATACGACAGAAAATATCTCAACTACTGATAAATCACTTTGAAATACTACTAAGAAACTGCTGCAGTTCAAAAATTTTAATCATCCTCTCTTCAATTAATCCCAATCCTGGACCAGATCCGATGAAGAAATATCCCAAGCATTCGCTGAACACCTCTTTGAAACCTACAATCCGCATTCTGATATCCTTCATCAGCATCACCTTGAATCCGTTGAAACAGAACTGGATATTCCACTCCAGTTGGCCTAATCACTCCCTATTTCATAAAACAACTTCCCAGATAATCCATCCTATTTATTACATACATTTACAATGTCATACTTCCGACCACATAATTCCCTGAACCCTGGAAATTATCCATTTTCAAAATGATCTTTAAACCCAAAAAGCCTCTTACCGTTCTATATCTCTTTTACCCATAATGGGTAAAACCCTGGAAAGATTAATCCTTAAAAGACTCTATCCTATCCTAGAGACTTCTCAGATAATCCCGGACCACCAGTTTGGATTCCGCTCTGCCCACCCCACCATCCAGCAATGTCATCGTGTGTTGGATGTTGTCTCATCAGCATTGGAGCGCGGATTGTACTGCACGGGAGCCTTCCTCAACGTAGAACAGGCCTTTGACCGAGTCTATAAAAACGACGATTTTGATTAAACTCGCTATATCGATGTAAAATTTAATAGGCTTTAATACACGTATCATGTAGGTTTCATTCTGAATAAAATAGTCCGACAGGGTTTAAATGATGATATTTAAAATTTCCTTCTTCTAAAGTGCCTTTAATTTTGTTGATTCTATAATGAAAAACAGGTAAATATGTAAATTGAATGAATTCGATACCCAACTAAAGTAAAAAAAAAACTGAAATATTATATTTTAATGCAATTTTTTGTTTTTGAACATAAGAGCAGTAATATACATGGTAATATACCGTTGGAAAGTTTAAGATTAGAAAAAAAAATATTATCTAATACACAAGCTTGTAAAAGTTAATAAAGTGTGATGAAAAGCCAATAAAACTAAGTGATTATTTTAGGTGATAATATATCTCATTTATTTATATATTCATGATTTTTTATGAAATATTCACCTATCCAACGGTATATTATACATCTATATTACTATCCTTGTGTTCAAAAATACAAAAATTGCATCAAGAAATATTTTTTCACTTTTTTTCTTCAGTTGGTAATTAAATCCGCTCAACTTGCATATTTAGGTGTTATTTATCAAATAAATTATTATTATAATGATTAATGGCAAAACGTTTTAAAACATTTTTTTTTTTTTGCAGGTAAGTGGAATGATACTTTTAAATGAATATTTAGAAGTTTATTAGGAATGCAAAGCAGTATGAATAAAGATGAAGAATCTTAAGTAAGATAGATCATACTTATTATATATTTAAGAACGTTTTTATTTTATGATTTCTCTTTATTTATTGATAATTCACAACAATGGTGGTTTTTGCCGATGTAAAATATCACTGTTTACAAAGAAATAACTAATGACAGTTCAGATTTATATTTAGATCTTAAAAAACAAATTTTAATTATAATGTGTAAGATTCAGTGAATAGTTTTAACTTTAAATCATTTCTTTACCTACAGCAATGTATAAATCATATTTTTATTATGTTTCTTTCAATATAGGATATTTTGATGTGTAGTGGTGATAATAATTTATGATGAATTATATCACGTATTAGTGATAAACAACGAACCAATAATAATTGAGATGAAATTAAGGTCTAAAAAGAAAAGTCTTCATTGATTTTAGATTAAGTTTACATTTTATTTATCTTCGGCTTCTTATTATCATATCACTCCTTATTTTCGAATTACACAGCTATATGCTCAAATGGAACAAATTTGAAAATTTCTAATAAAATGATACTCCTTTACAATGATCCGCAAATTATCTAGAATTTAATTCTGTACATCAATTATTTTATTGTTGGTAATCATTTTTAAAAAAATACCTAGGAAAATTAAATATACAAATGAAAAAAAAAATTAACTATAGTCATTTTTAATGTTTTATGTAACTAACAGATATTTTTTTAATGTATTGTAATTCATTTTTTGAAATGAAAATGAAATGAAAAGTAATTTTATTCTGGGACGAGTAGTCCGCTAAGAATAACAAGAAAAGTACAATATACATGATAATTGTCTGGTCGTTTAAGACTTCAGTTTAACAATAAAAGATGGAATTTGTGACAAAGAATAGTTTCATGTATAGATTTTAAATATTACATATGTTGGGAAGATTGATACTTTAGGAGATGGAGAAATAGTTGGTGTTTAAAGTGGACAATGATAAGGATTTATGAATGGATACAGGCAAGGAATTCCAAAATAAGGTAGCACGAATAACAAAGGATTTTTTGAAGGAGTCGAATCTGTGTGAAGGTATATATACAAGTTTATGGGATAGGATCTAGTGTTTACCGAATGGACAGAGGAACAAGTGGTAAGCATATCAAGAATATAAGGAGGTTTTTTAGTTTTGAAAAATCGGAAGTGACTGACACTTAGGAAGTATGCCTACGGCAAGAGGGATAGAGCCAATTCAACTCGGTATACCTTTTAGAAACATGGGAGCGTCTGGGGATTCCACATGTGAATCTGATAAAACAATCCATAAGTCTTTTGAGTCTCATATAGAATTTCTCAGAGAGCCCGCCTTATACGAGGCAACCGCAGTCAAACTGGGGAAAAATTAGCAAAGAGACGAGTAGCATACGGGTTTTAGGTGGGATAGAATCACGAAATCTTAGAAATTGTTTTGGGATAGCGATGAATTTTTAATTGAATATTATGTATGCATAATATATTTATACATAATATGTATACATAATATATTTTATTTAGTGAAATATTATGTATTATCATTTTTAATACATGAAATGACAATACAGCTTTTGTATATATACCTAAAAGTAGTAATTATGTAACATTGTTTCATTATGCATAATTTATCATTTCATGTGAATCAAATCGTAACTCCGAACTAAAAGCAAGGGGCTACGCTAGATTTTTTTTGCAATTTAGTTGAACGAAAAAAAAATCTGTTCAATTGACAATGTTTTTTTACTCTTCATCGCTTTTATCCCGATTGCCTGTTCCAATCAATCTACCACCCACTACATTTCACCGTTTGACTATTGAATATTTGAAAATCATTCAGGAGTTAACTTTTCTGAATTATTTAAGCTAGAGTGGATAGATTTCCGTATCTGTTCATTCTATGTTTATTTAAGAACAGAACTTTGTAGTTAGAACAACAGTTTCTATTCTGATGTGCTGAGTGACCTTAATTAAAGCTGTTCAATAAATTGCATTTACATTCTTGCCACATTTTTTTTTTTTTAATATAATGGATAGATAATCTTAGTTTGTATATACATATATGTTGTTTTTACACAAATACGTTTGAATATAATAATATCAATTTTGAACGTGCCGACACACACAATTTTTTTAATTAATTAATTTTACTGTTTCGGTATTCATTTTCTATAAGTATTAGTGGACCATAAGATATTATGAATACGATATTATCTGAATACATTAAATGTAAAAATTTGAATATCAACAAATATTATTTTACGCTATGATTTATTTGTTTATGGTTAATATATCTTAATTATTGATACCATGGTAGCTGGAAAGTCCACTGAAGATAGATTAGAGCGATTAGCTTTTAATATTTTGATTATTAATTATTTTTGATTATAATAAAGGTCTATTAAAATGATATTTATCTCTGTTATATGGTTATTACCTTAAGAAAAAAAAAAAAAAAAAAAAATATATATATATATATATATATATATATATATATATATATATATATATATATTAAACTTCATAAAATGTTAAAATCAAGAATAAAACAGCATATTTCCAATTTCAAAAATATTTAAAAAAATCTGGTGTGGGCACGACTTTCACTTACCTCCGTTTTTAGAATCGATTAAAGAATTTTCGAATACAGAAAGAGTATATTTACCTGTTTTTTATCAGTGGTAACAAGGTAATTTGGTTATTTTTATAGAATCTACAAAATTAAAGGTACTTTAGAGGAAGAAAATTTAAAATATCGACATTTAAGTCCTGTCAGACCATTTTAATCAGAATGAAACCTACATGACGTTTAAGCCTATTAAATTTTTAAAAAAATCGAAAAAAAGCAAAATGCATGGTATAAAGTGGCACTTCTGGTAAGCTCATTTTGATGAAAAAGGTTTTGTAACGTCTCGGGCGTATATTTGTCTTAAATATGAAATTTCAGTTTCATAGGACTTACGGTTTCAGTCCGGGAGTAACCACACACACACACACAGACTTGGTTATTTGGACTCAGGGAACCCTAACATTTCCGTTCAAAACTGGAATTAGAAATTTTTCACGATCGCAATACAACCATTACTATATATAGTAAGTGAAAGTAATACAGTAAATTACAAAATATATTCTTGAAAAATAAGTCAAAATTATACGGATATAGTAAAGAAATTGAATTTTTTATTTAAATTTTATATAAAATATATATTGTTAACCTTTATCTTGGATAATATTTGCTATTAATATATATAAACATTAGCAAGTATAGGTATGGAGTGAGATTAGAGGTAACTTTTACTTCATACTTGCGTGTACAAAATAATGCAAATATCTAAGCTTTTTAACGTATGTAATAATGAAAGTAAATTTTAACCAAATAATGAATAAATTATTATACTGCATAAGTGACGTATAGAAGTGAAGTTATTGTAATATAATTTCCCTCTATTTATTCAATATGGAAAATTTTTAAAGTACTATTAAAATACAGATATGTTATAAACAAATTTAGAATTTGATATGGATAATTATTAAATTATAATTTGTAAATATTATTTATTTTTATGAAAATATGATTCTAATATTAAATTGGTGTTTAGTTTTTCATTAGTTAATCTGAAGAAGAGGCATTGAAGACCTCGAAACGTTATTAAGGATTTATTAATGTAAAAATAAAAAAAAAGAGTAAGTTCCGAATCTTTAATTCATAATTTGTTTACTCTTCAATATTATTAATTGATTTTAAAACTTTATATATATATATATATATATATATATTATATATATATAATATATATATAAAGTTTTAAAATCAATAAATAATATTGAAGAGTAAACAAATTATGAATTAAAGATTCGGAATATATATATATATATATATATATATATATATATATATATATATACATACATACATACATACATATATAATCTTTATATATAAAAAATAAAACACGTTTGACACGCTGTAGCTCTGTTGGTTTTATCCATTAATTATAGCTCGGATCTAACATTTATCTATAGTTTGTGTATCAGAAATTGAATAGAAAAAATTTTTTGTTATATAAAATTTATTGCTTGGATCTACTGTATACGAACGTTTAGGCCATATATTTTAAGTGTCGGGTCTTTTTGACTCGTTCTGATGGACTATTTGTTGATTGTTTCCTCATAAGAAATATAATGGAAAATTTTTATTTTTTCTCATTTTTTATAATTATTCGTTTTGGTTTAATTTAAATGTTTTCTCAATCTTTAATAATAACTGAGTTATTGAATGATTGAAGAATTATTGAGTATGAGCCAGGTGATATCAACATCAAGGTGGGATCATTATTGTATGCACTACTATTTTTGGGGCGAATTTGAAAAAAAAAAAATACTCTCTCTCTCCTTCTAAATTTGAGGGCTTGGGTTTCAAAATACGTAAAATAAAAAAATCCGTTTGTCTGCCGCGGCTTTTCTTCGAAACTACTGTACCAATTTTTCAAAAATTCGGCACAAAAATCTTCCAACGATACATACTAACTCATCCAACGATGATCCTAACTCCTAGACTTTGATATCCACCGAGGAGTTTTAAAATAACGGTCGATTTGTCATGATTCAATTCAGTAGCTCAGTTATTGTACTTTTGAAGGTAGAGAAAAAATGTATAAGTTTTATTTAACCAAGTAATGGCGAATAATTGTATAAAAAAACGGTAACAAATTGAAATTTTGGATGGAATAGCTCTTAAGTTATTTTTTATGATAAAGAAAAAATTGTATTGAGTTATAGGATCAGGACACTGCGACACATTTAAAAAAAAAAAAAAAAATGTTGGGGTAAAAATTTAAATTTTGCATATATATATATATATATATATATATATATATATATATTAACAATCGTATGATATATATATATATATATATATATATATATATATATATATATATATATATATATATCATACGATTGTTAAAAAAAAATCTATAAATACAACTATAATTTAGTTAGTTTTTGTAGTGATAGACTATTTTTCTTTGAATTATTAATCTTTCCATATTAGTTAATAGCCTTTAAACAGCTATATTCAAAGTTATACTCCGAATATACTTATTTGGAAATAATAAATCATTGTGTAATCATTTGCAGAGTTTCTTTTAAGGTCTGAATTAATCAAATTATTTTTATAAGATGTCAAAGAAGGCCTGTTTGTTCCCGAATCTAATGATAAATATGTACTCATAATAATCTCACTTTGAGCAGTATATTTATGGCAGTTCAGTATTGCTTTTAAAAAATATAACACGTATTGATATTTATGAAATGTCTTATAACCGTTATCAGTTAGCTCTAAAAATCCGCAAACGCGATGTTATCTGTTGGAAGGGCAGGTTCTATCCTCCTCCAGCGGTCATTATTATCTGGAACAGAGATGCTGGAGAGGTTTTATTGTCCGGGACACCTGATGTGCATACCTAATACTTTCTGCGAACAGGCTCTCATTTGGAGTAACGGGTCTCGGAGGGAGAGGGTTTAGAAGGTCCATCCTACAAGATGGCCGTTGAGAATGAACCAAAGCATACACCTGATACCTTCGTGTTAAGGTCATCAGGAGATGTCCTGACTTGTTTCCTTGAACAAGGGCCCTTGTCAGTATTCCATTGAACCCTCTGGCGTAGTTAGTCCTCGACCACCTCTAACAAGGCTCCGTACAATAACCGCAACGAACCAATTATCCAAGTTCGTTTCATTGTTTCCTGAAAATCTAACTGACGTTAGGGACTTCTGATGCTGTAACTGATGTCTATATTCTAATAATAACATGAAATAGTTATATCTTGTCTTCAGGAATCTTTTAAATTGATGTTTAGAGGTTAATTGCATTATCAGTCTAATATCTTTTATATGAAAATGAAAATATCATTTATTTATAGTTTTGGAACTAGAAGAATTTCCATTTTTGTTCCCAAGTTTAATTAAGCATTTAATTATTTTTAGCAGCATTAAATTAATGTTTTGGATTTCCTCCTACCATTTTCAAGACTAAAATAAAACAACACAATAAATAAATAAATCATTATATCAATATATTTTCAAACATCGGAAGATCTCGCATAAATATTAAGGTAGATATCGGTGCTGAATAATCAGTCGAAGACAAAGATCTGAGCAATACCTTGCTCAGATCTGATGTTTTTACCTATTGACTAATTTTTACTAATTTTTCCTTGTGAATTAGTGAAAATGCTGGTAGGAGCAATCAAAGTTCAAAATATATAACCAGACTTCTGAAGATTAGAGAAGATCCCGGAACGTCATGTTGATTTAATAAAAAAGTCTTTAGGGAAGAAATCATTCTGCTCGAATATATACCTTAATAAATAAATAATGTCAACATACAATTTTTTCTGAATTAATTTAAAGAAATACATGTCAATAGCGGAAGCATAATTTAAATATAGTTACATTTTACCTATTAATTTGTATCTTATATTCATTAATAATATTGTAGCAAATTGCTACGTGTCATCTAGAAAGATACTCTTGGCTCACTGTATCGATTTTTTTTTTTAATATTCATACTTTGCACCTTGTTATTATGTTATTATTCTAATTTAAATGTTATAGTTTGTTTTTATTTTACATTATGATGGTATTCTTTTTTATACCTACATATATTTATTATATTTTATAAATTTAGAAGGCAAAGAAAAAAAAAAAACAAAAAACTATATTCTGAGACTGAGGAAAAAAGAAAATTTATATTTATTTATTTATTGAGATTTACAACTGTATTATTGTATTGTAATTGATGATCGAACTAAACTTAAAAAAATATCCTACAAACTGACACAATTTCTGAAGGGACATGGAGGAGCCAAAAGCTATTTATTTCGATTCTGTCAAAAGTGTGACGGTCAAAGCGAGCAGACATACAAACTGATCTCAACAGTCCTACTTAACGGAGACCGATGGCCGCCTTCGAAGTGAGGCCTTCTTACAAAATATTTTTCAAAATTTGATGAATTTGTGGACCGGGTGGACTATGCAGAATGAGACAAATAGCAACAGGCATGTACTGTACATTGCGAGCTGAATTTTATGATTTACGTTTTAAATAACTCGTTATTAATTTTTATTTTATTTAATTTAACTGTTTCTCTTCTTGACACCACGGTTGTTATTATTTTATTTATTAGTTCTTTATTGGTTATCATTTAATACTTATAATCAAGTAATTAATTAGTTAGTAGCTGGTTTCTTAGTTTAGTTATTTAGTATTATTTCGTTAATTAGATATAACAAATGATTTATTTATTAGGTTTTATTTATTAGCTTTATTTAATAGTTATTATTTTACTGTTTTTTTATAAAATATGTTCTGTAACTTAATTTATATTATGAAATAAAAATACGCGTTGTATCGCAAGATGGTACGCGTAGAAATAAATGCACCCACTATACACTAGGGCTACTGTAATGAGGAAAACCGTAAAACTGTATTAGTTAATACATCAAGCAAATTAGCTGTCAGATTATTATGACATGAAGAGAAAATGCCCATTGGCATCACTCCACTAGGTAATCTAAACTGGAAGGTCTCGAGGCCATCTTTTTTTCAGGCGCCTCAGGATTGTCAGGAATGGTAGATTGTTTGTTTAGGTTTTAAGGCGTAAAACCCTAAGGTCATCAACGCCTAGACACTATATGCATATTCAACCTTTATAAAAAAAAAAGAACTATTAGGTAATGGGTGATTGAGAGAAAGAAAGAAAAAAATAATAAAATAAAATAAATAAATAAATAATAAATAAATAAAAAATAAAATAAAATAAAGAAAGAAAAAAAAATTTTATGTAAACAATAGTTTAAAAAGCTAATACTAGTAATGCTAACTGGCTAGGAATGGTCTTTATAATTTTGATAATAATGATTGCTCCTTAAGAAAATCAAAAATTAATTCAATGGTTTTCTCTCTATCACCCAGCACCGCTGAAATATTCGGGCTTAGTCCAATTTTATTCAGGTGTGATGAATAATAAGGGCATTCTTGAAAAATATGCCGAATGGTAAGGGTTCCATCACAGTGCTGGCATCGGGGCACCGGCTGCCTAGCAAAAAGATAAGAGTGCGTCAGCCGCGAGTGTCCTATCCTTAGCCGGGTCAGGAATGGTAGAGGAAGCAAGGATTGAAACTAGTGGGTTAGAGTGGGAGTGGAGTTTGTCATGGAAGGGTTGATACCTGGTTCGAGCCAAATCTCTCTCTCTCTCTCTCTCTCTCTCTCTCTCTCTCTATATATATATATATATATATATATATATATATATATATATATATATATATTTAAAATAAATAAAAAAAGAATAATGATAAGAAATAAATATATATTTTTTTATCAATTCTATTATAGAAGAGTAATTTAAGTTATGAATATATTATACGGAACAGTCTCTTATATTTTATTTATATATTTATTTATCATAAAATATAAAACATGATTATTAAATCATTACGTTTCGAGGTACCTTATGCCTCATCTTCAGATTTTCAAATATCATATTTATTTCCATATTATATCCTAATACAGGTCATTTAATATTATCGTATTATTCATATTAAGTTCCTATATATGAATAATTCTGTAATTCGGATAAAATAATTTATCTTTTCATTGTCACCTATTAATTCTTTCAACATTTTATTGCTATACACTTACAACTATGTATTTAAAAATCTGAAGATGAGGCATAAGGTACTTCGAAACGTAATGATTTAATAATCATGTTTTATATGTTATGATAAATAAATATATAAATAAAATAGAAGAGACTGTTCCGTATAATATATTCATAATGAAATAAATATCGTATGATATTGTACGGATACATATCCTATATGTTGGACATTGTTTCAGGAAACGCAAAAATCTTCCATGAAATTGTTGTTGATTCTTTAGCATTAAATTATGTAACGGTGTATATATATATTCATGTGATGGAAAGATTTTATTAAAATGTGATTTCGGATGAAATTAAATGTGTAATCTAAAGAAAAAACAAATTCAAGTTTAAATACGTTTTAAGAGGATTTTTCCATTTAGATAGAAAAATATTTCAAATATGTCAAAATAGAGATTTTCTAAAAAATGCCCTTTGGTATCTATGGTAAATTGTTGGTCCAATTTTTTAATTTATTTTATTATTAGTTCCATACACTATATTGTACTAACGAAAATAAATGCAAATTGAGTAAATATCAAAGTTATGTATATTGCCTTATGATATTTTATTTATTATTAATATTACGAAATACAAATTTAAGATATTTTGTTTTATTAAGGATGCTGAAATAAAAATTAATTTTGAATTTTATAAAATAGTAAAATTTCCGATTGAAATTGGTTTTTATGCCTATGCAGATATGAAAGATTTCGGTTTCTGCATTAATTTACCTTCATATGCAATTTGAATTGATAACGAGAATAGTGTTATGGTAGGAAATTGACCCTAATTAACTTAGCGTGTAAATTACAAAGCCGTATTTGAAGTGACATTGTCGCCCTCACTAATTGCTATGTAACGTCAAAGATAATTAGTCTTTTGTAAATGGATAATTCGTATACAATAATAATTTATGGATTTCACTGTATAGTAGAATATAAGCTAAATTCAGGCATATAACCTTTATTGTCAATAAATAATTTAGACGAAAGTCCATTTTATTAATCGGGTTTCCATCCCCTTCCCTGAAGAATCTGTGTTGCTACAATATACAATATACATACATAACTAATTATAATAATAATTTTTCATTTATTTGTTTTTTTAGGGTGGGTATTCCCTATAAAAATAGAGCTGGCCTGGCACAGCACAAATAACATCTCAAATTATTACTTTTCTTTTTTAATTTTTTTGGAAGTTTTCTTAATTGGAACATTTAAAAAAGCACATACTACCTTCCATTCATCATCTAATCACTTTATTGCATTAGTCCTTTAACATTTTTTCATCCTAGTCAACGTTTCGGGGTTGTTTTCCCATTTTCAAGACTAAAACAATTTATTTATACTTTCACTATTGAATAAAATTACATTATTTAAATATTTTTCTTTGAAAAATGAAGCTCAGCAATTTGTCATAACTATTTTAAACTAACTAACTTTAATTACCTTATTCCTTGCTACAACATTTTTCATTCTTCACTACATCTCATAGCCACTGCTACTTAAATCCTAAAGTCCTATGTTAAAGGTTAAGGTCCTATGTTATGCAATAAAGTGATTAGATGATGAATGGAAGGTAGTATGTGCTTTTTTAAATGTTCCAATCTCAAATTATATTATTTCATTCTAGTATACCTATATTAGAATCAGATTTTAAAAAAATCACTGGAATTATGTCAATTGGAACAATTATAGGACATGTTCACCATTTTCTAAATTTTATAAAAGTCTTTTTAGAGCTCACTAATACAGACTGCATATTCTGGGGTATACGGCATGTACAATATATTAAGTAAATTTTACCCAGTATAACGGAAAATAGAGGATAATTAATACACATTTATTAATTTTTTTCATTATTTCTCAAAGTAAAATAATTTTTTTTTAAATTTGTAAATGTATGAGACTATGAACTATTATAGATAAATAAATAATGTATTTTTTTTAAATTTAGAAGTAAATGGACTATAGGCAATTTTTTGTTTTCATTGTTCATGTTCTAAGGGGACTTGGTGCCAGAATAATTTTTTTTTTTCATTTCATTTAATATTGATTAATAAATAAAATATTTCACACATTCTCCGAATTTTCTCATACCTCCTCACATTATTTTTTTTCAACTTAATATAAAATTTAATTTATGTATCATCTTTGGAAATTGTCCATGTGATATTCTTCTGAAATATTCCCTTGTTTTTTTTTAATCAAGTTTGAAAGATCTTTATGATATATATATATTTTTTATATACTTATGATGTATACTTTAAAGAAACGACATTAAAAAAAAAAAACTTGAAAATAACTATGAATATAAAGGATTTGTGACTATAGACATTATAACATATTTTACTTAATTGGAACGATCCGCGTTCAAGATTTAACGTTTTATATAATTATCGAAATTATACTGGTAGCTCTAAACTAGTTAATTTAATTTATTTATTTATTGTTTTTATTGGACCTATATGTTTGATCCTTTCTGCATTAAAATTTACGATTTTTTGTTATCTTAATAAATTTATTTTTTGTTAGGGAAGTTAAAGTTTTATTATGGTTTATGATAAAATTAAATTGTACCATTTGTCTTGTTTGTTTTCTTGATCAAGTCGGATGACGGATTTCAATAAAACTTAAAAATTAGAATAGAAACATATATAAATTTTATAAATAATGTCCTTTGTTACCGTTTAAACATTCAAGTAACTTTTTTTTTTAATGAACTCCGACTTATTTAAAATCCCTTCCTACGTGTTATCCTCACGTTACTATTCATCTTTTCTGACATATCGAATATTTTGCTACCAGGCGTTCCTCAAATTATTGCTACCCTCCTGGGTACTCCTGACCGTATAGCACACGATTGTGATCACACGATCAGACTGACCATTTACAAGAGCTGAGTTAGTAACTGGGCGGTAGGACTTGGCACCATGCCCCGAGGTACTGTAGCGTCGTTGGAATTCAGTGTACACGACCCAGTCTCCTAATGGTCACCATAATGTTAACCCTACATTGGTTAATCCTGGAAACATAAAATGCAATCAAATAAGCTACTCAGTGATTATTTCGGAATAAATTAAATTGAATTAGTAAGGTAGCTAATTAAATATATTTTTATAAATATACAAATTATTACAGGTAGCGTAAGTTCGGATAAGGCCTGTACTGTAGCACTGATTTGTTTTGCAACATTGTTTTCTTTGTTTTGGAGTTTTTCAACAATAAAGGAGATCAGAAAAAAAAAATATTACACACTATTTTATTTTTTTGCGAATAACTATATTTGGGTATTATAGTAGCTTTTAAAGCGATAAATGAATCAAAGGAAATTTGCCTTTCAATACAGCTTATTTAAAAGTGCTATATCTCTGTTATATTTTTGAGATTTCGAGGATTCTTATTTGTATTTTATGGAATGTAATTCTCTATCCAATGTAAATAATAAGCAATGAGAAGAAGTGGATTTTCTTTTTTACTCGTTGTTGTTGTTGTTTTGGTTTTAAGGGCAAAAAACTGCGTGTGGTTATTATTGCCCAAAACATCTTCAGAAGACGATTAACTTACCTATGAAGAAGGAAAAAAAAAAAAAGTCGAAATCAATAAGAATAAAACACAACAATAGGAACAATAAACATTATGATTTAATCGAAACTGCAAACACGATGATCAGCAACAAAATTAAAAAAAATATATAATAAAAAAAATAATAATAAATAAATAAATTTAAAAAAATAATAATAATAAAATAGATAAAAATTGTGAGTAAAATATCAAAAATTGCGTAAAATAGCCTGAATGTGTTAAATGAGGTGATATAAACGAATGTTCTTCACCAATTGAACGACACCATCGAAGGCCCGATCACTATCGCTCAATGCCTCTGAGACTTTACGTGGAACGTTTTGTTAAGCGTTATTCGAGTTGTACGTATCTTTAAATTTAAAACCTCAAATTTTAAGGGGGATTTTTTGTCTTCTTTTTTTTGGGGGGAGGGGCGATTACAAAGGTTTATTACTGAAAATAATAAAGATAAATATACTAAACTTCTTTACTATTTATTTTGTATTTTCTTTCAATTTTTATTGAAATAAATCAAATTAAAATTAATGATTCTAGAACACTTTACATTTTTCACTATATTATAACCGACCTAACGAGGAATCACATATCTTAAAAGTTGTGGCTTTACCATTTTAGAATTATTGTTTTTCTTTGTTCATCGCGGTTAGCTGATCCTACAACTCTATACATTGCTTCCTTCTTCTTAAAAAAAACAAAAAAACTGAGCTATGGGCGTGTGTGTTATAAAATTTTATTTATTGTTTTCAGTTTTATACATAATTGCAGTGTACTAATTCTAAAGCTCTAAATAATTCTATCTTTCCATTTTTTATTAGTATTATTTCTTTTCTTTATTGATTGAGGTGTCATCCTGAAGCTCAATACAATTTTTTCTCCATCTTCAAAAATTTTAAATTTTAAATATAATCGGTTGATATAAACGTATGGGTGTAAGGATCATCGTTGCATAGCCTAGTATTTTTGTGCCGAAAAATAAATGGTCCAGTAGTTTTGGAGAAAATCCGCGGATGGCGGACAAACGGATTTTTTTATTATTCGTTATTCGAATTCTACGTATCATGAAAGGTCTCACATTTTGAGGGGGGGGGAGGAGCGGAACTTTTTTCCCCTTCAAACTATTGAAACTAAAAAATGAAAATAGCCCATTAATTTTTTAAAGGATAATCTTAAGGCGAATAGTTGGCCCTTTGCGATATGGAGATGCTGGAGAATTAGGAGGCACAGGGAACTTTATGAACTTTTTGGAGAAATGGATGTCCTAAAGTTTTGAAGCTGGGCTCAGTTGGGCTGGCCATGTCGCAGAAAGAACTTCCGAGAAGAGCATTGGAAACCCCACAGTATTCGAAGAACCGGTAGGCCAAAGCTACGGTGGCTTGATGGAGTGGCGGCGGGCTCTCGGAGCCTGCTATAGATCGGAAACTGGAGAGCGGCAGCTAAGAATCGGGCTTAAAATCAGTAAAAAGTATTCATCAGGTAAAGGCATCAGATCTGAATAATACTCTGCTCAGATCTGATGTTTTTACCTAATGACTACTTTTTACTAATTTTCCTTTTTAAATTGTGTATCAGTGAAAATGTTGGAAGGAACAATTGAAGTTCAATATGGTATAAACCAGAGTTCTGAAGATGGGAAAAGATCCCGAAACGTCAAATGTTGATTTAATAAAAAATTTAAGTTTTTATGGAAGAAATTATTCAGCCCGAATATCTACCTTTAATATTACGCGGTGATTTAGATCTTCCGGCGTTTTAGAATACATTAGTATAATATTTATTTAAATTATTACAAACTGTAAGTTACGAAGCTTTTTTAGCGACTGAAGAATAAATTATTATAACGTTACCGTCATTTGATCTTGTACAAAATAGGGCGGCTTGGCCAACGCGTAATGGTACAATATTCAAAGATAGGCTAAGAACGATTTAATTAGTCTATCAAAATGCCCGAGTTAATTAACTTAGTTGACAGTAACCAGGTCATTAGTACCATTAAATGTTACATTTGAAGGCATTCTAGTGCTTAATTAGTTTATTTGTGTTAGTAGTGTTTTGGACGCATCTTTGTGCTACTGTGGTCTTTCCTCACTTTGTTGCAGAACAATGTATTTTGTAACAAATACCCATCGTAGAACAAGCGACATTTGAAATTTATAACATGACGGTTTAAAACAAGAAAAGAATAATTGAATACTATGAAATATATTTCTTGGAGTGATAAATACTTGTAATGAAATAACAAACAATTTTCTGCTATCTTCATAGTCTTTTTTGATTTATACTTTGTCCTCATTTGTCTATCGATCACCACAAACCAATAAGAATCGAGGAATAAGATAATATTATCACATAGCAAATCAGATATCCGGAAAACCCATGATCCACCCACGTAACCGAATTGAAGCAGATATAAAGGCCACGAGCAACATTCTCATTAATATTGTTTGTAGTCATTGGAGGCAAAGAAATGATTTTATATCATTCATTTCTAAATTATCTCTCTCTGCTTTTTTAAGGATAGTCCGCTTCGTTAAAAATTCTTTTATTATCTTGATTGATGTGTGGCTATACTTACTATATGACAGAAGTTAAAAATAAACCGTTTTATTTAGGAAATGTATCATTCAATTAGTGTAACGATTCCTTGATGCTGCATAAAGTGTTCAAAAATAATGTTCTGTTTATTTTGGAAATGCCTGCCACATGGTGCATGTTTTGGCAGCCTTCCAAGAATACAAATTGAGTGGACTCTTGTTTGAAAACTTGTTAGTGTTTGGACCCTCTCATGCTCAAAGCCCTGTTTATGAGTTATTTATCGAGAAATATTCTCCATAAAGTTAAACACTGTTTTGGTTTATTTACATTTTTAACGATGTTTGCCAGCTGACATACATTTAGCCATTTTTTAAAAATATTTATGATTTCAAGCTAACTTATTTGTATGTAGAATTATTTCGAAGAATCGATGACTCACCCTCCAAAATAACCCTTGAGACCTCTTGCACGATTGATTTTTTTTTTTACTTTCATTTACGTATATATTAAATATATATGTACCTATTAAGGAAAAGTTTTGCGATCGTATGAATTTTTGAATTCAAATTTCCATCGGAAACACGCGATTTAGGGTCCCCTGAGTCCAAATGACCAGTCTGTGTGTGTGTGTTGTTAATTTAGCGGGAAAACGAAAAGTATGAAACTGAAACTTCATATATATATATATGACAACTATACGCCCGAGATGTTACAGCAACTTTTTCCTCAAAATCGGCTTGCCAGGAGAACCATTTTATACCATGAATTTAAAATTTAAACGGCTCAAACGATTTTGATTGAACTCACTATATCGATGTAAAATTTAATGAGCTTTTATATCATGTAGGTTTTTATTCTGATTGAAATAGTCACAAATAGGCACAAAAAAAAAAAAAAAAAAAAATGAGGCACTTCACAGAGTTTAATTTAATTTTAATATTATTTCATTTTTTCTATTTCTTTTGAGTCACCTTCCTCTCCTATTTACATAATTTTGTTTTATTCTCTATTTAATTAATTTATTGATCTTTTTCTATTATATTTGGTTCCGTAACCTAAGTTTCTATTAAATCATGGCAAACAGGTACTGAACATATAGGATTTGGATTCAAATCTTGACGGTCATTTGGATAATCAAAAAAAAAAAAAACAAAGTAAAAAAAAAAAAAAAAAATAGTCGATAGTCATTGGCATACTCGGGTTTCCAAATCTTATTTATTGAAATCTAGCTTTTTAGTTTGACTTTTTGTTTGTTTAAAAACAAATTAAAAATCAACGGATTACGCAAACATGAACAGAGCTGCGTGCGCAGGTTCTTCGGTCCCTTATGATCCATTTTTAGGGTTCCAGGGCACCGCCATATCTCCGTATTCTAAGCAAGGCTTAGTCCTACTTTTCCTACCACAATCCCTCCTTTGGGCATAATCCAGGTCCTTAAGAATAAAAAATTCTTTCTAAATTCATCTCCATAGCTTTCTTTCTTCCATTCACCTCTTGATACATGATCCCTACCTTCCAAATCGTATAACCGTTCTCATAGCTTTGAAAAATTCTTTATCGTTCGTAATATACCATTTTAAAAACCTTTCACTTATATTTCACAAATACATTTTGGTACAGGTTTTTGAGGATCTCGATTCTCAGACAGTAGTAACGATATTTTGGTAATTTTTTTTTTCAGAAATTGTTGTTAAAACAGTGTTATCACCTTCTAATGAATGCTAAATATAAATTATTTCCTTGAAGCTTTTACATTTAGTGTTCTTATGTTCTATATAGAGATAAAAGAATAATTTTATGAATATGAGAACAATAAAATTCTGAAAAAGCATAATAATATACATAATAATAATAATATTACTTTCACTTACTATATATAGTAAGGGAAAGTATTGCGATCGTGAAAAGATTTCAACGGAGGTAGACGTCTTAGGGCCCCCTGAGTCCAAATGACCAAGTGCCGCTGAAAGGTCTGTGTGTGTGTGTGAGTGGTAAGTCCAACACGAAAACGAAAAAACGTATGAAACTGAAATTTCATATTTAGGACAACTATACGCCTGAGACATTACAGCAACGTTTTCATCAATATCAGCTAACCATAAAAGCCAATTCATACCATGCATTTCGCTCCCATTTACGATTTAATAAAAAACGGCTGTTATGATTTTGATTAAACTCGCTTGGACGGGCTTTAAAATTATATAGGTTTCATTCTGACAGGGCTTAAATGCCAATATTTCAAAATTTCTTAATCTAAAGTACCTTTAAGTTTGTATTTTTTATTAAATTTACCATATCATATAATTATAATAGCTAAAAAAGAGATAAATATAAAAGTTGAACGAATTCGATATCCAACTAAAGGAGAAAATGTAAACATATTTTTTTAATGCAAGTTTTTGTTTTGAACTTTAGAACAGTAGTATACATGTATAATACACCGTTGAAATGCTAAAGATTTCAGAAATAATATTATCTTATACATACTATTGCGAAAATTATCAGGGAATGATGAAAAGGCAAAAAAACAAACTGATTGTCGTGGATAATAAATATAATAGATTATTTAATAAAACATATTTTTATATTAAAATCTAATATAAATAATTCACTAATAATTTATTTTCATTTCTAAATTTGTTTAAAAATTCTTAATTTAATATAAATGACGGAGGCAAGTGAAAGTCGTGTATGCGCGCACCAGATTTTTTTAAATGTATAGAAAATTGACGGGGGAGCCCGTGGCTGAGTGGCTAGTGCGCTAGTCTCTCATGCTAAAGTTGTAAGTTCGAATCCCATTCCCAATGGGGCTTTTATAAGAATGTAATTTAATGGGGATTCACTCACAGACTCTCCTCCGGGTATGTGAGACCTGTCAGCCAAATGGTGGCCACTCACAAAATTAGGCATAGGGAGTGATGACCCTACACTAGAAAATACATCACGAAACGTGAGTGTAACACCGCGAGGCCCAGGGCCTACAAGGCCTGTCGCGCCGCGGAAAAAAAAAAAAAAAATTGACTGATAATCAAGACACTAAAAAAACCTATATTGTTATATATATGAAAGAATGAAAATTATTTTTTAAAACTTCAAATGCTAAGTGGTGTAAATTAAGCGTCAAAAGCCTCAATTTCTCACTTTGGCCGGCAAAGTAGAAAGTTAATACTCCGACTTAAGTTGCTTCAGAAGTTCGGAATGCCATGTGACTTCTGCTCGGAATGAAAACTCCATTCATTATGGAGGACTTAACAAGTGCTTAAGTCGCAGGCGGTCTTGACATGGTGATAATTACTGGCCTGTAAGCTCTTCTAATAGTTTAATGCTTTGGCTGAATTAATGGGGCTTAGCCCGGGTCATGCAGCAGGTTGTTGCGGCACCGTTTTACGTCCCGCGTCCTACGCACATGCTTCTTTCATATTCCGAGGACTTATCTCTTTATATAGCCGTGCTCTTAATCTCTGTTCTTGATAGATCTTGACTACATCTTATGGTCTTGTTCTAAATATTTTAATTAAACGAATTTATTTAAGGAAAAGTACGTATATATTTTTTTCATACATGTATGCTTTATATTGGCGGCCTCGTTTTCCTTATAACGAAAATAAATCAAATCATTATAAATCATTATTTTATTATTATTCTGATATATTTACCCTAACTCCGCGAGTGTTGCAATGAGGTTGGTGAAATCCAATCGAACGCCAGCTAGGCCATAATAATTATTTGTTCTTAGATTCTGTTAAATAAAATTATCCATTTCCACTCAACACTCCTTTATTTTCTTTTTCTTTCTCCCTACGTTTCGGCCTTTTTCAAGGATTCTTTAATCATTCCTTTATATCAAATATAGACGAGGTGTGTTCAAAAAGTAAGGTGACTTTTCAAATTTCGCGGGAAATGTACTTTCGATTATCGATTTTTTTTTGTTTTGGTATGTTGGTAACACTCTTCCCGAACATCTGTACCAAGTTTCAAGTGTATAGCATTTTTTGTTTGGTTTTGAGAGGCGTAAAGGTTGTAAATGTTTTGCGTGCTCGGCGATTTTTTGCTATCGAAAAATATGGATCAAAGGAATTGCATCAAATTTTGTGTAAAAAATAAAATGAAGTGCTCCAAAACACTTGAAATGTTGACAGTGGCCTACCGTGAAAGTGTTTTGAGTAAAAAAAAGTTTAAGTGGGACAAACTCTTCCAAGATGGCCGGGAAGATGTCGATGACGAGCCTCGCTCTGGACGCCCAAGCACGTCAACAACTGATGAAAACGTTCAAGCAGTGAAAAATTTTTTTTTTGAAAATTGGTGAATCACTACCAGAGAAGTTGCTGAGGATGTCGGTATATCGCTTGGCTCGTGCCATGAAATTTGAATCTGAAATTTGGATTTAATTTGAATTTGCTATCAAAATCATCTTTGCTTGTGAGAGATTTTTTGGCCAAAAACAACACCACAATCATGCCTCAGCCACCATATTCACCGGATTTCGCCCTATGTGACTTTTTTTTATTCCCAAAACTAAAGAGACCTATGAAAGGACGGAGATTTGCAACGATTGAGGAGTTAAAGACTGCATCGCTGGAAGAGCTCAAGGCTATACCGAAAAGTGCTTATGAGAAGTGCTTTGAGGATTGGAAAAACCGTTGGCATAAGTGTATTGTGTCTGAGGGGGATTACTCAGATGGGGACAACATAAATATTGATTAATAAATAAATATTTTTTCTTAAAAAACACAAAGTCACCTTATTTTTTTAACACACCTCGTATAACATATATTTGGTCACGTTTAAAAAATATCTATTACAGGCTGAACTAGCCTTGTCAGCATGTTATCATGATATAATTGCAATATTAAGAATGATTAAAGAACCCTTGGAAATGTCAAAGGCCGAAACGAAGGAAAAAAGAAAAAGGAAATATTTAAAGACCCAGTAATAGATTTATTCACTCAAACAAATTGAAATTATAATAAAAATTAATTATTTATCCTCTTATTTTAGCAGTTTGGCCATTCGGCGAAGGTAAATTTTTCTACTGGAGCACATCCAGCAAAAATTTTAGGGTAAATTGTGGCGAATGTGCTTTATTACAGCCGTATTGCCGTTTTTTTTTTTTTTATTGTACTGTGAAAAATCCAATAATATAATAAGTCGCCCAACAGACAAAATAAACATAATAATTTATTGTTTGCATTAATCAGATAAGAAAGAAGAAGAAATATTATAAAACAAATAGAAATCTTCTGTAGATTTGCGAGTGAAAGTGGAAGAAGATGACTGGAGCAATGGAAGAATGTAAGAATAGTTATTGTTCTTCAAGAGATTTAGGCAGTATGGGGTTTACAGAAAGGGTTTGTTCGATGGCAATGACTAGGTTTTCGACATAAGAAGTAAAAGAAATTAGGTGATAATTTAGAAATAGATTAGGAAGTGTAGTAATAAGATCTGAACTGAAAGCTATGACAATGGCTCGAGTTTCATAGCATTTAGTTTATTTATATTTTCTCAGGCACTGCGTCTATCCAGGTCTTCTTCAATGTTGGTAAATACTAATAATGACTTGAGAGGAGAGAAGGATAAGTAGTTTTGCAAATTATCAGTTGGGAGCAGTGATGGATAGAATTAGAAAGGTCACTGACATAGGTATTTAAAAGGAGAAGAGACATGCTAGAGACGTGCAGAAAGGACAATGAAGGAAGATAATGGATGATTAGAAATGGTAACAATTGGTTCTGTAAGAGAGAGTAATTATTGAAACCAATGAATAGTGCTGTTTGAATAGGACATGAGTTTAGGTCCAGGTTGTCAAAAACGCATACATAAAACTCTCCTTTCCCACTAGTGTTAGACATTATAATATAATTACTTTGTAATTATGTCTTTTGTATGATTTGATGCATACTTAATTATAAATGTATGTACAATGAAAATTCCTAATTTCTTAATCTACTTACTTTGCTATTTAGTGATTTTTAAATTCATAATTTGTGTAAGTCGTTTCATTGCTTCATCTTTGGTATTATTTAGCTGACCCTCTAATATTCGTAATAACTTGGTGCGGCATTGACTGTTCTTCTAGATCAGCAAAAAATTATAATATATATATATATATATATATATATATATATATATTATATATATATATATTTACTTTTACTGACAAGAATCAAGCCAAAAATGGTGGTACTCTTCCTTTGTCTTATATCCTAATTATCATTTATTGATTTTTTCCTCCAATCCATTCAACTGGAATGAATTTTTATTTAATACCAGTTTCAGACACAGTACTTTGACAAACGACTAAGATGGGCATACCACCTCAAACGAAAAAGAAAAGAACTAAATCAACGATATGGACTTCTTTCAAGATTACTAGACAAACGTTCAAAATTATCATTGACGAACAAATTAACTATTAAGTACTAATAAAACCCATTTGGACTTATGGCATTGAGTTATGGGGAAAAGCAAAAAAATCAAACATCAAAATTATTCAATCAAAATTACTTAGGAAAATTATAAATGCCCCTTTTTACGTATCTAACGAGACATACTGACCTAGACATTCCATTCGTCATTGCAACTGCCACTGATCGCTACAATAAATTTCATGACAGACTGACCCTAAATTCAAACCCGCTGACTCAAAACCTATCAACTGCCACAAACCCATATAATCCGCCAGAAGACTATCGAGGCGTTGGCCAAGAGACCTGAAATATTGAAAGTTATGAGTTTTTTTTAATCTATCATATGCAATTTGTTACATCATTTGTTAGCATATTTGCTTATTGCATAAGCCGATAGAAATACAATTGTAATGCCAAAAACTTCTATGAATAAATAAATAAATAAAATAAAAAAAAAAAAACTTTTATTGACCTGTATAAGAAATAATTAAAATATATCTATCGTTAATAATGGTATTATCTAAGTATATAAAGTATTTTATATTGAGGATGTATAGTCGAATGTAGAAACTATTATAGGTGGAATAATCAGGAAACTGTCATTTTGAAATTAAATTTTCAAAATGACTGATTCCTGATTATTCCACCTATTATAAAGTGTTGTTTAAAGGGTGTGATTGACGCATCAGGTTTCTCAATCGTATTTTTTATATTTGTGGCCTTATTTATCACATAGCGTAAATAAATCATACTTTTATTAGAATGTTTTTTTTACTAACATGAAAATGATGGATAATGTATTAAACACAAGTATTGTAAGGATGCAAAAAGTTTAATATTAATATAAATTAATTACTAGATAGAATAAAATTTGGGAAAAAGTTTATCATCTTTCTAAATCCTATAATTCATAGGTATTCTTCCCACAAAATTGGCTAGCGTCTAATGAAACGAAACTGTGTTGATTAATGAATTGTCTCATTAGTTTCATCTTCGTGTTCCAACCCCATCTAGTGTATCTGTCTAGATGCTTTATCAATCTATTGTAACACATCTATATTTTTCAGTCCTTAAGAAAATTGATAATTCCTTAATCTAATTACTTTGGTATTTATTGATTTTTTTTACTTCATTTATTGATTCCCACCTGTCAGCAGTATTGTGACAACCAGCAAATGGGAAGAAGGGAGAATCATAATATGTGAGAAATAAGGAAGCACAGAACGTCTATTCAACAGTTTTTTTACGTACGTTTGTTAAGGAGTTTTAAATAATTGAAGTATTTTGTGTGTCGGATTGTTAATGAGCCTATCGTTTTTTGATTAGGGACCAATTGGATGGTATATAGCTTTAATTAACTGAGCTTGGAGAAGGCTCAAAAAGGGTTGGACCTTTTCAACCCTCTTATTAATTTCAAAATTAGCGATAAATTTTCACCTGAAGATGGCTGCTGTGGAATCCCCCCCCCTCACACCTGAGCCTGTTAGTTCGTTGTGGGTAGAAGAAAAGGCTTAATTTCGTCCCATCTGGAATGCTAATGATTCCCGTTTCTGGATTGGCGGTACCAAAGACAGAATTGGCTGTCCTGATTGCTGGAGTTGTGGTTCTAGTGGCTGGAGTGCTTTTTTTTATTGGATTGTTTCACATGAAATATCCGTTTTTATAGTTTCTGAAATACATTAAGGATTTACGCAGGTCTCTGTTGTTTTCTTCCGAATGTTTAAATATTTAAAGGAAACAGTTACTAATCCTCTACCTTTGTATTATAAACATTTGCTTCCCAATCAATTACCTACTTTTTAGTATATCTCCAAATATGAACATGGAAACACGCGATTTTCGAGTAATATTTTTGTACGAGTTTAAACTCGGCCATTCAGCAGCTGAGGCCGCTAGAAATATTTGCAAGGCGTTTGCCCTATATTTGCTTTTAGGGAGTAAAAATCCATGGTTATTTCGTCCTTTAAAAGAGGCTGTTATGCTAGCCACTACTCCACAGGTGACCCTGGATGCATTCAGCAAGGTGTCAAAGATTAATATGCCCAAGGTCACGGGTTCAAACCCGGCAGATTTAAACACCTTGTTGAATGCATTGAGGGTCACCTGTGGAGTAGTGGCTAGCATAACAGCCTTCTATGCTTAAGGTCGCAAGCCTAAAACCAGTAGATCTGTGCCCCACAGATGACTTAGAAGATTTAATAAGTGGAACTCGTAACAGATCCCTATCTTAAGTAAACCTGGGTAGCCAAAACTTAGGACTTCCGCTGCATAGTCGGATTAAGCACAGTAACATAAAGTTAAATGGATAAACAACAACAAGATTTAATAAAAATGTTAACTTCTTGGCAGCAAAACCTCATTAAATTAACAGTACAAAATGGGTACTAGAAATTATTAAATTGACTGAAAAAATTATGAATTTGATTGAAAAAAAAATATGAATTTGACTGAAAAAAATATAAATTTGACTGAAAAAAATTATGAATTTGATAAAAAAATTATGAATTTGACTGAAAAAGCTATATATATTCAGTTTGAAGGAATTAGATAATTAATTAAAAGAGAAAAAATGTTCCTCTTTCAATAATAAAAATTTTAAGTAATAAGAGTATAATTATTCCTATATGTATAGTATGCTATTGAAGAGCCAAAAAAATTGATTAAGACGATGGTGTGAATGAAGAGTAAAAAATAAAACGAAGTTAGTAAAAACATCACGTGTTAGTAATCTTTATATATATATATATATATATATATATATATATATATATATATATATATAATAAAATGATAATTCGATTTTGGTTTCTGCGAATTCCTTCAAAATTAAAATGCGGATACATTATTGATACGTTTTCATCATAATTTTGAAAACCCTTTCCTGAAGGTTTATAATTAAAGTGCATTGCAATTTAGCTTTTCTTTAAACTTTAAAAATCAATTTTATGAAACCGTAATCAAAAAATTATTCCTGAAATATAAGTAGTAACATAGACGTATAATATTCCGCTGGTAAGCGCAAGATTTAAAAAAGTTAACATGCAATAACATAAATCGTACAAGTTAATATAGAGTTGTAAGCTCATAAGCTTATGAACATATGTTATAGGGAAAGAGGGAGGTTATAATAGTCAAATGTACAGGTCCGTGCAAGTCTATGTTCTTCCAATCAGTTCGCAGGATTAGAAACAATATTACGTACTGAAATGTAACTAAGTTGTTAAAATATATGGTAAGTTGTTATAAATCTATAAGCTTACATTGTTATTAATTATTTTAACTTTTAAATTATTTCATGAAAAAAAAATTGTCAATGTAAACTAAATTTAATTTCTATGGGAACTTAATTTAACTTTTAAAATGTAATTTTAATAGTTAATTTGAAGTATGAAATATTAATAAACCAAATAAAGTAGGCACATTTGCTATTTCTATAGTTTTGGAAAATATAAATGGCAATAAAGTTTTCCTTAAATGAGAAAATTAAAATGTCTGCTATCTATGCTTCATTTTAAAATAACAAACAAATAAACTGAACCCATTTTGATGTACGTTTTTCATTTCATCCGATGATTACATATAATAATAAATATACGTTATAAAATTAACATATTAATGTTTAAATCCGTTAGACAGAGCTTTTTTAAGCATAAATGACACCACATTTTAACTGTACCCATGAGACTCAGGGTGGGTCTACTAGAAGTTTATATTTTTATAATATATCATGAAGCTTAAAAGAATTCCAATGAACACTTAATTTTAACTTGTTTTTTATTGTAAATATTAAACTTTAATTTGTATGTTATTTTTAAATAAAAAAATGTGATGCGGGCAACACACGACTTTCACTTACATCCTTTTTTAGAACCGACTAAAGAATTTTCAAATACAGTAAGTGAAAGTAAAATGAGTGAAACCATTAAATGATTAATTAAATGGAATTTGTTTAGAAACATGTGTTTTATTAAAAAATCTATTATATTTATCTAAAATAATCAGTTAGTTTTATCGGCTTTTTATCACTCTTTATTAACTTCTACAAGCTCTTGTGTATTAGATGATATTTGTTTTCTAAAATCTTTAGCTTTCCAACGGTATATCATACATGTATATTACTGCACTTAAGTTCAAAAACAAAAAATTGCATTAAAAATGTTTTTTTTTTTTCATTTTTCTCCTTAAGTTGCTTTTTAAATTCGCACAACTTACATATTTAGCTGTTATTTATCAATACTAACAAAATTATTTGGTTATTTTTATAGAATCTACAAAATTAAAGGTACTTTAGAGGAAGAAAATATAAACAATCGGCATTTAAGCTCTGTCAAATTATTTCAATCAGAATGAAATCTACATGACGTTTAAAACTATTAAATTTTACATCGATATGTCGAGTTTAATCAAAATCGTCATAACCGTTTTTCGAGAAAATCGAAAAAACGTGCAAAATACATAGTATAAAGTGGCTCTTCTGGTAAGCTCATTTTGATAAAAAAAGTTCTGTAACGTCTCGGGCGTAAATTTGTCTTAAATATGAAATTTAAGTTTCATAGGACTTTCCGTTAGCCCGTTTCCGCTCGAGAGTTACCACACACACACAGACCTTTTTGCGGACTTGGTTATTTGGACTCAGGGGACCCTAAAATGTGTATTTCCGTTGAAAACTGGAATTCCAAAATTTTCGCGATATCAATACTTTCCCTTACCTACATACTATATAAAAAAGATCCATATTTTTTACTCAACAATCGTTTTATTTTATTTTCTCTTTCCAAGTTTGGCCATTTTCAAGGATCCTACTAACATAATTTATTTTAACATTACAAGAAAATCAACATTTAGTTTTCGCACTATTATAAAATATGTTACATACCTTTAATATATCCTTTCTGTTGTATATAATATATATAATATATTATATATATATATATATATATAATATATAATATATATTATATTATATTGTCACATTATAATAAAATATACTTTAGGCTGAAAAATTGTCAGTTTAATTATTTAAATAAAAAAAATTTAATTAAATATTATTTACCGGATTCAATTTATTCACTAAAATAAATAACATATATAATTAAAATCTAATTAAAAATTTATTTAGAGTCTATTCCAAGTCCAAGTTAAGTGGTGTGTGAAGGTAGTGATTGACGCATCACATTTCTTTGATTAATTTATCTATGCTGATATTTTTCTTATTTTTATTAATACCTATGGCTATAACACCATAGTTTATTGATTTTTATTTAATTTTTTTCATAATTAAAAGCTTAAATAGAAAATTTATTGAAGTAGTATCAATGCCCCGTAAACGGTCGTCCTATTTCAAGTCCCCCTAAGTACATGCTCATTTACAAAAAAGCACCCCCTAGATTTATATTATGACATTTATACCAGCAAGCTGATAAGGGACTTAACCTACCTCATTCACTCAATATTGTCTCCATTTTTCAAGATAGTCGATGAATTCAACATTTTATCGGGTTTAGGAAACGGAAAAGACCGAAATTTATTTTGGGATAGTTTGCTAGTGTCGTCGATAAGACATTATTACTGTCATATTTTACTTATCAGGAAAAAAAAATAGAGTATTATTTTATATAAAAAATAAATATAAATACATTAATCTTCATTACGCCTAAAAAGGAAATTTTTACATTTTAAAAATATCTTCTCGATTAGAAATACTTTAATAACTTTATTAGATGAGTAAGTTTTATATTTTTAATAGTGTGCCGACATTTCGGTCTACATTGTGGGCTTTCATCAGAGATACTGACTTAGAGAAGGTGTCTTAAGAAGTAGAATGGAATTAATTTACTTTATAGTTATGCAACTAAATTTTCATTAAAGGATTCTGAACTAAAAGCTTATCTGGTGACTTGGATATAAGTAAAACATATTGCTAATTGATAATTGTAAATAAGAGGCAGGAATAAAACATAAAAAATATATTTACCTATGTAAATCAAATTGTTTATTTAGTTGTTTGTTTTTTTTAATTTGTATGGAAACACAGTGATGGGTTGATCGTTATCTTTTATTAACCGTAATTCTTATAATCATTTTATCTGTCTTCTCCATGAGATGAATAAGGAGAGCGAACATTGCAGAACATATCTCTGTCTTACTTTTTTTAGTTATTTATTTATTGTCTACAACATTATATGATAATGTGTTAGTCATTTTCCAAAACATGTTATTTACTGAATGACATGGCATAACGTTTTGATTTTGTTTTTACACATGTATATTTGTGTGTGTTTATATATTTAAAAATAATAATTTGTTTAAATTTGCAATCAACACACGGTAATAACTGTTAAAAAATATTAATAAAAATCTAATTTTTAATTTTAATTTTCAGCAAGGAAATTAATTCGAACCGGGTTGTTTGATATAGAGTAGGTATTAGGGTTTATTATTGAAACAAAAGGACTATAAAAAACGATTTTATTTATCTATTAGCTTAAATAAATATCTTTGAATGATCACCAAGGTTTTTTTTTTTTTTATCCCTTGTTTGAAAAACTGTTCCGTTCTAATTCTATATAATCTTGTTTTGTTTTGCTTTTTCTCTATTCTTTTAACGTTTCTTCTTGCTACTGTCGCTAATCGGATGATGCTACAGTAAGAGTCCAAAAGTTTGCCTATCCAGGTTTAATTTGGACAGGGATCTTTAACGAGTATCTGGCATTGCACAGGCTGAGGACTTCTTTTTTACGTTCCATCCAAAGGACGGCACAACTAGGAATTTTCACTCTCATTAAAAAATCCTAGGGGCTACTTGCAGGTTTAAATCTGCGACTTAGTACATTGACTTTTATCTTAGCCGCTACACCTTTGGTGACCTATCTCCCTCCTTATTTTGAATGTTAGTCGGAGACAAGTGTTATAGTTTATCTCAATGATGTTTTGCGTGGTGTAAATTCAATTTTTTAATTTCGTTATATTTCATGCACTTGGCTTACATTATCTAAAATTAATTTTAACGAGTTTATAATTACAAGCTGAAAAGTTTCTTGGGACACGAATTTTTTATTTATATTTTTATATTAGTAGAATTTTAACGATCGGAAATCAATTTTTTAACATTCTTTATCTTTCAAATACCTGAAACTTCATTTGTTTAAACTTTTTTTTTTCACTAAAACCTATACAAAGCGGGATCGATGTTCTCTTATGCTGAATAGCTTAGTAGATGCTTAGAATGTCAATTTCAAAAGGTTTTTGGAACTTTTTAAGTTCTAAGAAATTTGAAATGTTTGGAGGGTTAATAGTACAAATCATATTTAACGTTAGGTTCCCGTGATTTTTTAGAAATTTAGAAGAGAATAGAATAGAAATAATTTTTATTCTGAGACTGGGGCCCTTAAGAATAACAGGTTTGTACAGTTTAAATATACGATATGTCTGGCCAACAGACGAATAAACATAACTATTATTTACAATTATGGAAGAATATATATACAACACAATAAAAAAATGATATAAGAACATCTTCAGAAACTAATTGCGTTGGACAAAATGAAAATAAAATGAACTGACAGAGTTTAAAATAAAAAAGAAGAAGAAGAAAAAATTAGTAATATAATTCGTTACTTATTTTGAAATTTGTTAGAATATTGTTACTTGAAATAATAAAGGATCTATATCTAGCCAAGAATTAATGAAAGATAAACTAATCGAATATATATATAAAAAAAAAAAAAAAATGTAACGATTAAACCAAAAGTGGTTTACTGATAAAAAAGCTGAAATATTATAAATAAATACTTCTGGAAAATAGTGAATTGAATAAAATTTTACTAAAATTATTTCATTGTCAGGCAGCGTCATTTTTGGACACTAGAAGGTGATGGAAAATAATTTATTTGAATGTGGAGAGGGAGGGAGCATGACGGATGTTTGATGGGAGGGAATGCCAGAAACTAGTGGAGCCAGAAAGAAGCATTCATTTTTTTGTTTTTTTTGCTTCGTCAAGAAATATTTATGTCACCTATTTAATTAAATTCAAATAATTAAAATGATTACGGAGGATTATTATGGACATCAAAACATAGTCTAAAGGACGAATTTACGGGAGCTGAAAGTTGGATTCGTTACGCTAGGCTTTGGTTTTTATAGACCTAGCTCTAAGGGACATCTTTGCATACACCTTGGCTTGGGATCTGTCCAAAAACCAAAATATCCCAGCGGGAGTTTGATGAATCGGTGTTACACGCTCTAAAATTAGCTTCGGATGTGAATGTTGTGAAATCGTAATTATTTCTACGTTATTTACAGCCCCACATATCTTGAAGTAAATGCGAAATAATTTGGTTTTAGGAATTATTTCGCTTCAATTCAAGATCTGTGAGACTGTAAATAACAAATTACCCTGGTAACATAATCTATTATGTTAATCCGGGTTATAGAACGCCATTTGTGCTTGTTTACCTATTCATATATTTATGTATTGTTTGGTGTAATAAATTGGGGATTTTTGAAAGAAAAAAAATCACGGGGCAGTCAAAATAACACACAATTAAGCGTAATCTTATTTTATAAGCTTAATTGTGTGTTAAATTGATTGCACCCTGAACCAACTTCTCTCATATATACATAGTCAACTATTGTCACTTCATGAAAAAAAATTACTTTTGGATTAAACTGTTCGGTAAGATTCAAGAGGAAAATTGCTCGGAAAACGGTCATGAATGAAAAACGATGAAATATTCTTAACTATTTATTATTTTTTTTAATTACTTTAGCCCGCATAGTGTCTCATTATGTGGGATCATAAGGAGAAGCAGCTTGGGAGGGGACTGATAGGCTTAGAAATAATTTGAGAAATTGGGGCATATCCTAAAAGGATTAGTAGAATTAAGAGGGACATGATTGGAGAAAATATCTGGCTCCTTGGTATAAATTATTTTATTAATGCATTTTTTTGCTAATGTTTTAGCATATGTAATTTTTTTTGTAAAAGAATAATTGTTTTGAATATCAGTATCTGCGACAAAAAAAAAAAAAAAAAAAAAAAAAAAAAAGTGTACCCCATTAATGAATGGTTAATAGTATGTCCGAGAGTATTCAACAGGTACTTAAAAAAATGCATTTAAATTGGTCCCAAGATATCTCAGATGAACTCATTATTTTAATAGCTGTAAGAAATTAATTTTACATCAAATTGATAGATTAATAGTATAGAAGGCAATAAAGCATAATGTTTTAAAACAATCGGCATGTTAACTGTTTTTATTTGTAAACCTTCCAATGTTTAAAAAATATAGATTAGAAAATATTGCTGGGTGTCAAGCTCTTAACGTTTGTAATATTTATTCTTGTTATTTTATTTTGTTATATTTTTATTTATGTTATGGTGTTAATTGAAAAATTTATCGAATAAGAGCGTAAATTATCTCTTGATTTATTATGTAAGGATTAAAGTTTTATGTCAAAAATAATTGAATGAATAAAAACAATAGTGTAGATTTTTTTTTTATAATTTTGTATTGTGTTTTCATTTACATTAATTTACGATCTAAAACACTAACAGACTCCTAAATATTTATGTATTAAAAAAAACAAGAAGTTAGATAGCATTTACAATTAGGATCTCATTTCCCATTAGAATTTTTTTTTTTTTTTTTATGTGTTATTGAAATGTACAACTGTAAATATGCTGATAAAAGATAGGTACATGAAAAACGTTAAGAGAAACTGCCCATTAGCAGCACTCTAGTTATCAATCTAAACAAGAAGGTCTCGAGGCTTCTTCTCTTCAGAAGCGTCGGTGGATTGTCAGGAATAGTAAGAGGAAGCAAGGATTAAAACTAGTGGATTAGAGTGGGAATGGAGTTTGTCATGGAAGGAATGATACCTGGAACGGGCCAAATCAGCTCCATAATGTAACCAACTTACGGTTGCGAGGCGTACAACGGACTTTCAGGTGAGCTCGAAGCAAAACTCAAGCGTATGATGGACTAGGCACGCATATAAACTAGTATTACGTCGAGTTAAGGTGGCTTTATCCTCGTTACAGATGCCAGTATTTCCTAGCTTCCTTCCTCTACCAGGTTATCAGAACTCATCGTCCCAGCTATATCTTCCAATCCCTTCAATTTAAATCATCAATTCAGCCCCGACCTACCAGATCCCGGCTTTCTGACCTCTACCCTCCTCCTCACCGTACTGCTGCCTTTGACAAGTCCTTTCTAAGCCAAAGCAACCTCTCTTTGGAATTCTATCCCTCCTGAGATCCGTCATGTAAGAACTGCTTCCTCCTTCAAATCGCTCCTTTTCAACCACCTTCTCCTTACCTAGTCAAACAGACAATAACCTCAAACTGCAGATGCTATAAATACCATTTTTTTGTGTGTGTGTGTTTATATTACTTAAATTGATAATTTAGCTATTTCTGTTGTTTTTTTTTCATTCTGAAAGTCTCTCTTGTAAAGATGTACATATATTACGACCTTAATCATTTTTTTTCAGTTTAGTAATTTGTTATTCTAAGCCATGACCACATTGTTCCGTTCATCAATTATGTATGTTTATTTTATTCTTAAGGGACTTTAGCCCCAGGATAATAAAGATGTTTTTTCATTTCATTTCATAAGGAACCTGAAGGTCTAATTAGAAAATTAATATTAAGAATTCATAAGTAATGGGTTGAAATATTTATAAGCAAAACAACATTAGATCTATGATTATTTTCAGCCAAAAATATAATAAAAAAAATTAATAATAAGGATGAATGATGGGTTTAAGCATAATCTATAAAATACTTGCATGACAGTGTGCAAGACGTCATATTTATGTTTTCGTCTTGATGGGTTTTATATAAGCGTTTTTTGTATAAACCACCACCGAGTTCGCTTTTCATTTCAATCACATGTGACATTCTCATGTAAATAGCTTGTCAAGGTAAAGCCCTAGTAAGTGGATGCGGTTTACTCTATGAAGGCATATATTATTACGTGATATTTATTGGGTCCGGTAAAATGGGGTGAAACACTAAAGGTCTGAAAAGAAATATTTAAAAGTTGAATAATCAAAAATCTCATCAGTTACAACCAGTATATGGGGTCTCTCATTAATATATATATATATATATATATATATATATATATATATATATATATATATATATGAGAGAGAGAGAGAGAGAGAGAGAGAGAGAGAGAGAGAGAGAGAGAGAGAGAGAGGGAGACCTTAGATATTTTTCTGGCTAATTGTTTTATTATTGCAGGCATTTTAAATCAGCTTCATAGCTGAAAACATGCGTTTGGAAAATCTTTCTAATTCTGATAATTTTGTAGATATCAAAACTAACAATAAGTTAAGAATATGCTATATATTGCTTTGTCCCTACAACTCTATTACCCAAGTAGTGAAAAAAAATGGGTTTTAATAAAATTTCCCAAAATGAATAAAGAATTACACTTTTAGCGAGTTATAATGGAAAAAAAAAAAACTCACCATTACTTATTTGTTCTTATATAGCTAAGTAATAGTCCTACTTGCTGTAAAAATTTCGTTCGTGAGAACGTACTCAATTTTTGTATATTGTAAGAAAATGTTTAAAAAAATTCACGAAAATTTGCATTAACTGAAATTTTTAGCGCGCTATAACAAGAAAAGTTAGAAAGGTGCCCCACAATTAATACTTTTTTCTTATATATTGTTTATTATTGCGCTAATTTTAGAAATTTCGATCGTGTAAGCAATGTCTTTTTTTTACATTAATTTTTAAAGAAGGGTTTTTGCCAAGTCAAGCCAGCGGGATATCGTTAAAGGAACTGAATAAACAATGACAAAACTTGTAGATATTATACCTTTATATAATAAATACTGCAGGATAAAATTTATTTGCTGAGGCTCTGTTTATTATTTAAATATAATACATTAAACATTATGTGTATACATTTTTACTTTATGTGAAGGATGATATTCATAAAAATATCCGAACAGACGATTGCACAAATTAAGATGTTTTTAATTTAAAAATGTTGTCAAAGGAATATAGATTAGAATCGCAATACAATTAGTACGAAGCTAATAACAGACTATAAAATATAAAAATTTAAACATGTAAATTAACTGTCAACACATTTTTTCTTTAATTATTTTTGTTTTCATTCCCTAATCATGAATGGCTAAGATAATTATGCGTGTAGAAACTGATGACTTGGATTCTGGCCAAAGAAAGATTAAAAACAGCACCGAGAACAAATTATGTTTTTTCAATTTTTAGTGGTTGGTGATTATCTATTTTTTCTTTGTTTTTACAATATGTAAAATTACTATTTACAATTATAGAAGTTTATTTTGGGAGCATTCTAGACATTTTTTTCTAATTATGAATAGCTTCCTGAACGTTTTTCTTAATTTACAATATTTTTCTGCAACATTTCTCTTATGTACATTTAACTCCTATCTTTGAATATCAATTTATTGTAGCCAGATATTAAATGAATCCACAGATTTAATTATTCAAAGGCACTAGTGTAGTTTTCTACACATTTGGAAACGAAAAAAGTAATTATTTAAAATAAAGATCTGAATGCTATTAAAAATGCTTAAATACATTCTATATAGTTCGTTGATTTGGATATAAATTTCAAAGAAAAATCTACGGTTGCTGGGATACTTGTCCAAGGAGGTAAGAGGCACTAAGGGCCAAACTATTGAGGGAATGTGGGCTCTGGGTCCTCTCGGTGAGCGATTTCCCTCAGCTGGTGCCCGAACAAAATTATGAACAATTTATATCATTTATTCACGGGTGGAAAATATTAGTAGGCCCGACAGGTTTTAACGTAAGTGGAACTGGATAGGATCGAGGAAGACCACCTCCGAGAGAAGAAGTAGGAGCTGAAGGGATAGTTATCGAGGAGAGACCAGATTAAAAAAAAAAACTGGGAAGAGAAGAAAAACAGAAACTCAAGATTACTACTGGTAGCATCTCACTCATGGCTACCGACGTCCGTATTGCCATATGGCAAGACAGGGAGACCTAAATAAATAAAAAAATAAAAACATTAAAATTTAAAAAATGGGTAATATTAAATAAAAAGATAAAATTGAAAGGAAACAAAATAAATAAAAGTTTATTAAAAAATTCTTCGATTAACCAAACTGTGAAAAAAAGAAGTTTAAAAATTAAATTAATTTGTTAGTACTACTACGAATGGTACAAAAAAAATGAATAAATATAATGAGAAAAAAATATCTCAGATAGTTAACTATCCATAAATTCTTCAGTTCCGCACGACGGGTAGGCGACTCTGGAAGGACGGTGATCTTCTAGAAGGACGGTGATATTCAAGAAGACGAGACAAAGTCCTGATCAAAAACATGGTTTGAAGGCGCCAATCGAGAAAAGCGTGCTCTCAGCTTACTAGTGAGATCGGTACTGGCTTGAGGGCAAGGGTGGCACTCTTATCTGGCTAATCCCTACACTATATTGAATAGAAACACAAGAAGACGTAAATAGAACATGTAAACTAACAAAAAAATATTTTCCTCATTAAAAAAAAAACTATTTTTAATTTAGTTTAATCTTTTAAATTCAAAAAAAAAATTTTCAGGTAAAAAACATAAAAAAATAAAAACATAATGTTCAAGCTCAAACATAAATACTTTTATCTGTAACAGTTCATAATATTTTTTCGTAATATGCTTTGTCGGGTATATTATGTATTTATACCTTTTTAAACGTGGTCAAAAAGAAAGAGTAAGCACGGCCAATATATATGAGAATCACATATTTAAATATCTAAAAAAAAATACCAAAAAAAGATAAATAGGATTTGTATACGTCATTTTATTATATTTAAAAATAGGGTTGATATATAAAAAATGATTTTCTACTCATAATAAATAAACATTTAATCCTTGTATACACCTGTACGAAGAAAAAGGGTTTTGTAAAAATCTACTAAATAAAGAATACAGAAGAGCTATAGCTGAGACAGCTTAAGGTGAAAATCCGCACGTTCCTGGAGTTTGCATGGAAGTTGTGGTATATTTCACCTCTAACCTCACAATATCGTTTGCACTGCTGCGCCTTCCGTAGAAAGTTCAAACTTTAACTTTTAAAATAGAAATAAGTACAAAGTTCGTTTATCGGTCGTACCTTAAGTAACAATCCCTCCAAAAATATCGTGTCTTGAAAACAAATTAGAGATCTAAATGAATTTCTTACGTTAAAAATAGCTAATTAAGTATAGCTAAGTAAATTTGTATAGCTAAACTTCATTACTATAACAATAGGTTAAAAAAGCGCAAAATTAGCTGTTTCATATTTTTATTTGTTTTTGTTTTTTTTTGTAAAGATTTGTAGAAAAAAAGCGCACCATATACAACTTTCATTTACCTCCGTTGTTATAATCAATTTAAGAATTTTTTTCGTCTATTTAGAGAGGGAAATAAATTGTTAAAGAATTACTTACTTATAGTTTAAATAGAAACATGTGTTTTATTAAATAATTCCATTATATTATTATCTACGACAATGAGACAATCGGCTTTTTATCACTTACGTTTACTTTTACAATATTACGTAAAAGATATTATTTTTCTAAAACCTTTAGCTTGCAAACGGTATATTATACAATTATATTACTGTTTCCATGTTCAAAAACACTAAAATTGCATTAAAAAATATTTCTGCTTTTTTCTTATTTAATTGATTATCGAATTTATCCAACTTATATATTTCTCTGTTTTTATTAATGATAACAAGAGGATATAGTTATTTTTATAGAGTCTACAAAACTAAAGTTACCTTAGAAGAAGAAATATTAAAATAGAACGTACATGTATTACAGCCTATTAAATTTTACATTAATATAGTGAATTTGTTATAAATCGTTAGAGCCGTTTTTGAGAAAATCGTAAAAAGTTGCAAAATGGGTGGTATACAGTGTTAATTTAATATGACGTACGCTAATTTATTTTGATTAAGAAATTTAGTAATTAAGTTTATTAATGGAACCATTATTTCACGGCAAAGGTATCTCGCACGCACCTATTTTATATATCTTATATTTTCGATTTTTTTAGGGAGTTATTACCTTTGAAACAGTTGTATGAAGGGGTCAGAAAAAAAAAAAAAAAAAAAAAAAAAAAAAAAAAAAAAAAAAAAAAAAAAAAAAAAAAAAAAAAAAAAAAAAAAAAAAAAAAAAAAAATTGGAAACACTGGATTAAAGTATTAAATATATATATATATATATATTTTTTTTTTTTAATATTGTTCTTTTATTGTTGGAGTATGTGTGTCAATTATTTTATATAATCTGCTTTAGTTGTTTTTTTTTTAAATTTAATTGAATTACAAAAAAAAAAGTATATAGATTTATTCATCTTTTGTACTATTCATAGGATATCATCACTTGCTTAATTCAGAACCCTGGAATTCCTCAAATACAGATGGCGCTTTCCAGTTGTTTTCCTCAAGGGATAAGTTGACCGTTTAATGCGTGCATATTACTCGACTGACCACCAACAGAGCGGGGTCTAGGGATGAAATTGTAGTTAATTAATGCATGAGTGGCACAGTTGTCGACCTATATTGTTATTAACAATTTTGACTGATATCTGCTCGCGAACGAAATAAACCTCATATAATCATTAGCTTCAATTATTTTTTTCAGTTTATTAACCATTCATTGATTTCATGACTGGATGAATAGGCTTTAGTATAAACGAAATGAATGTTTATTTTTACGTATAAAAACTGCAAATATTTTAGTAAATAAAAATGTATAGAGCTATTCAGGCAACAAACTTATATGCATAGCGATAAATTAATTAAGATATTGTAGCAGCGGTGTCACGTGACGCCGAAGAGGCTAAACAGAGTACGTTTGAAAATGTAATGCAGCATTGATTTTTATATAAATTTAATTTCTCCAAATTTCCAATTATTGTTTTCAGTGTAATTATTCATTATTTTTCTTACTATTATTTTTTTAATTATGAATTTATTTTAGGCGCTTTGGTAAACTAACTAATACCTTCCTCAGGACGATATATGTTTTTAATAATTATTATCAATTGATAAACACATATGGTTTACTTTTGAATATTGAAAAAAAAAAATCTATAAAAAAAGGGTTATCCACATTGTATTCGATAAATCTTTTCTTTCTGTGAAACATTAAAACAAACAAATATTAAAAAATACGAAGTATTAAATCCATCAAAAGGGATAGAAATATTAATAATTTAAATATTTCACTAGATAAAGAAAAATATAATACAAAAATAATATGAATTAGTAAAAGATATATTTATGATGTAAGAAATTATAAAATATTATAAGAATATTACGGAAATAGGTGCTATAATGTTGATATGAGGGGATTTACTTTTAAAGACTTGAACATCATCCCAATTGATGCTTTATCATTTGTTTGTTTCCTATTATTTTTTTTATTTTATTTTTTTTACTGTAAAATACCGAATTAGGTATGATAACTTCCTATTACTTCCACTTACTATATACGAGTATAGTCCCAAAAAAAAGGTTTGGTGTGTGTGGTGTGTGTGTGTGTGTGGTAAGTCTACCGCAAAAAACCGCAAGTCGTACGAAACTGAAATTTCATATTTAAAAAAATATACGACCGAGATGTTATAGCAACTTTTTCACTAAAATCGACTAACCGGAAGTCTTACTTTATCCTATGCATTTAGCACCTTTTTACGATTTTCTCAAAAAAAGCTCTAACGATTTTGATTAAACTCACTTTATGGATGTAAAATTGAATAGGCTTGAGTATCATGTAAGTTTAATTCTGATCGAAATAGTCTGACAGGGCTTAAATGCCGATATTTAAAATTTTTTTTCTTCAAACTTCCTTTAATTTTGTACATTCCAAAATATTAATCATATCATCTTAATAGCACTGATGAAGGACAGCTAAATACCAAAGTTGAACGAATTTGATTCACAAGTAAAGGGGAAAATTGCAAATATATTTTTTATGCAATTTTTTTGTTTTTGAACACACGAATAGGAATATAGATGTATAATATACCGTTGGATAGCTGAAGATTTTGGAAAAAATATTCTCTAATACACGGAATTGTAAAGGGTAATGAGTAGTGATGAAAAACCGATAAAACTAACAGCTTCAGGTTCCTGAAAAGGGAAATTCATGTTGACCGTGTTGCGACCTGGCGGCCTGTAAGAAGCATAAGTGAAAGTCGTGTGTTGCGCGCACCAGATTTAAAAAAAAAATAATATCAAGGTTTAATTATCTAAAAATATATAAATAAATTTATTTATAAATATTACTCATATGATTCTGTGTCTATAAATACATAATATAGCATTTAGGTAATATGCTTTTCGATACTTGTATCGTGGTAATCGAGTCAAGTATTTAGAAGTGATATTTTTTATCCTTTCCCACTTTGTTTTTTACTGCAATTCTAGATTCCAATATATTCGAGGAAGCCCTATAAATTTCACATTCTATAAACCAATATCTTTTATCTTTATGGTAGTATCACAATGTGTTATGATTTGAAACGGCCTCTTGATCAAGAGAACCACAAACCGGCGATTGACAAACCTGGACACCTAACTTGATCTAATTCCAGTCGGTCAAGTTAGAACCCAATTTGGAAACTTTGGCTCAAAGGGGGTATCCTCAGATAATATCTTGTTTCCAAGATACACCGTCCATGTTATGAGCTAAAATGATTATAACCAATTCCATGCGATGGGAGAATAATTGTTGTTAACAGTTTTGCTGGCATGTTAAGTTGATCTGAAAGAGGAATATGACTATCACAGCTGAATCCTAAAAGACAAATTAAATAGTTTTAGTCTCTGAAAATGTGTTTTAAGTTATAAATGAAAAAGAATTTGAGAGATATATACTAAAGATGATATTATTATAAAAGGCTTTTTTATTCTTATAATTATATTAATTAAAATTACGTTTTTCTGTCGATCAAGGTTTCATAGAATTTATTCCTTCTTCAGGAAATAAACCATTGCTGATTAGTATATCTCCAATTTCTTTCTCTTAATTACTTCTTTGAAAATGTCCTTATTCATTTTATTAGTATATTTGAGAACGATCTATTTTTACTTTAACTTACCTATATATGAGGTATATAGAAGGGAAAGTAATGAGATTTTTTCAAAAATTGTCAACGAAAATCAACGGTCTGTATGTGTGTCCGTGTGATAGGTCTAACACAAAAATGAATACTTGTAAAATACTGAAATTTCATATTTAAGACAACTATACGTCCGAGATGGTCTAGATTGTCAAACTTTTCCATCATAATCAGCTAACCAGAAGATCCACTTTACACCATGCATTTTGCACTATTTTGATTAAACTCACTTTTCAAATTTAACGAATTCTTAAAAACATCATTTGCCAAAAATCAGCATGTATTTGCGGTATTCGTAGACCTGGAAAGCGCTTTCGATTCGTGTCGGAGAACCAATATTTTAGAATCTTTACAGAATTGGGGCATTTCAGGTAACCTACTCTCATTTGTAATAAATTTTCTTACCAAAAGAAATTTCAATGTTCGAGCAGGCTCCACATTTTCTGAATAATTTGAGCTACTTAACGGAGTACCACAAGGGTATGTCTTAAGCCCTACCCTTTTTAACATTGTCATTAATGAACATGTGAAATTTCATAACAAGACCCGTTAGAGTCGCACTATACGCGGATGACGTAGGTTTAGCCTCACGAAATCAACTGCAGTCCATTTCTGTAGAATACGGAATCGTGCACAGCCATTTTCAGTCTACCTTGGGGGTCGTCTGAATAGGGCTGACTCTATTCAATATTTAGGGGTCACACTCGATTCAAGATTGACTACTCGTTGATACTCTTTTGGCTAAACTATCTAAAAGATGCAATGTTATGAAAACTCTCTCAGGTTCAATCTTTGGCTGTGATAGAATCTCTCTGCAGAGGTTATATAGGTTCTTGTTATGGCCAGTCTCTGATTACGTTTGCGAAGTTTACGGGGATGCATTGAAAAAAAAATATTAAGTAGGTTGGACCCTATTCACCACGCAATGATCCGTAGGGCAACCGGGGGTTTCAGGACTAGTCCTATCAGTAGCATACTGTGGGAAGCCAATGGGTGGCCCCTAGAGCCCTGCAGGCATTACCTTCTCTTTAAAATTTCTAGGTTGCTTAAAAACAACGCCGGACTTCTTTGACTTTTCACGATATAACTTACCCTCCCGCCTTTCAAACTACCCTCCACTATCTGACACACATCCTTTGCCAAAATATTACGTTTCCACTCCAAACCCCTTATCTCCTTCGACAAGTATCCCAGCAACCTTCGATTTTACTTTGAAATTCATATGGACCAGAAGAATCAAGAAAACTTGTTCATTTTTCTGAAAAAAAATAAATTGTACTCATCTCTGTAAATTGTTTATGACCACGGTGCCTCTAACCTTTGTAGTTGTACATGGCACCTAAAACTGTAATCAAATAAATAAATATGTTCCTTTTGTTATTAATAATTTCTATGACTTAGATTTGTTAACTACTTAAGTCAACTTTATCCTAATTTAAAAAGTGACAAGAGCATAACTGATATTTTGTGGCTTCGTATATTAACTGAGGATGATCGTAAGTTAGAAGTCCTTCTTCCTTTGACGAAAAGGGTCACAATAATTTTCTGTATAAACCTTTATCAATAAATTTATATAAATTATTTAAAAAATAAATACAATAGATAATTGAGGCCTATCTCTTATTGAGATAGATAAGTAATGAACTAGTTGCTAAAGTAAAGTTGGTGGGCTGGTGGCGATCCCTTCTGCAGTAACTCCAGGATAGTGCTTTCTGCAGGAGAGCTCTCCTAATTAAATTCATACTCAGTCTTATCGCTCTTCTGATGTTAATTGGCCTTCCATGCTTCCAAGGGCCTTCCTCCATTGCTTTATTCCTTAAATTGTCAGCTCCAATTGTCTGTTTGGATTTTATTATTGAATGTAAAAGTGCTAAAATAACATCAATGTAAAATTATAATCCATTTTAAATCATCCAATTAAATTTATTTTGCCAATTAAATTAAATTCTACCCAATTAAATTCTTAACACTAGTTATAATAGAAAAAAATATATCATGGTATATGGAAATAATGGATTAATAAAGAAACTATTAAAAAAATGAATCCGGACTACCTCATTAATAAAATGGAAACAAAAATCCGAACAGAAATGATATCCGCAGCCAGCTATAGCCAATTTCATATGTTATATGCAAAACTTGATCCTGAAATAGCTATTTACTACATCCACCACAACAAACTTAGTCTTTACAATAAATCTCTGATATTTAAAGCAAGAGGAGAACTGATGGGACTTAATTGTCAGCCATGGAGGAGGGATAGGATACCTACCTGTGCTATGTGCAACCTTTATGTGCCAGAGGATACCTACCACTTTTTGGCAATATGTCCTGTCTTAAAGAAGTTCAGGATGAAATACTTAGGAAAATATAAGCTAACTCCAGAAGAGGTAATAGATAGATTAAATGGGCTAGATTGGGTTAAATTTGCAGCATATTTAAATAAATCATTCAAATACAGAACTTTTTTGGTACAGCATTTTAATTATTAAATTTTTACAATCAATAAAAATAAATCCTTACGTTACTAAAAATCTAATTATTATTATTATCAAAACTGAAAAAAGAAAAAGGGGCAACTCGACAGACGGCTCAACGCCATTGTCTTGTGGGCTTTGATTTCAAAAAATGTATATATATATATATATATATATGTTATTACTATTTTGTATATTATGTAAATAAAGCATTTATTCATTCATTTATTTTGCCGCTCAACATTTTTGATTTTCAAATATTTTTTAGCGGTTACTTTCTACTCTTTCCTAAATATATAAATTAAAATGATACCACATTTTTCTAGCTAATATATTTAAGCAGGCGAGGGTAGCTTTTATTTGTTTGGTTGTGGATTATTGATTATTTTATGGATAACTCCCAAAAAAATATATATAGATTATTATTATTTTTACTTGTTTGATGATCTTATAAATTATCTTATAAAAACCTAGTTTTTATTCATTAGCTATGAAATTATTTTAGCGAGAACTATAATTGCAGGTTTGTTAACGTAAGTGAGAATAGTACAGTCAAATTTTCAGTTTCTTGTATTTAGGTTTTCTGAACGTTGAAAATCTGTAGGTAATGGCTTATAAGCATGTGGTCTTCTTATATCATTATACTTATTATAAGTGCCTCTTTATATTTCAGTTTTTTACGCTTGTTAAAATTGTACTCAAAAGTACCATACAATTTTAGTCAATTTAAGCTCGTTTAATCGATGTACCTAAGAAATAGAAATAGTCGTGAACTGAGATTTGGAGGTTAAGACTGTATTATAAACATTTGGGAAGTTAATGATTATTTAAAAATCTGGTGCAGGCAACACACGACTTTCACTTACCTCCGTTTTTAAAATCGATTGAAGAATTTTCACGTACAGTAAGAGATAAAAATGAGTGAAACCATTAAAGAATTAATTAAATGGAATTTCTATAGAAACACGCGTTTTATCAACAAATCTATTATATTATTATCTAAAATAATCAGCTAGTTTTATCGACTTTACATCACTCTCTATTAACTTATAAAAACTTGTGTATAAGATAACATTTTTTCTAAAATCTTTAGCTTTTTAACGGCATACCATTTATGTACTCGTGTATTACTGTTCTTATGTTCAAAAACAAAAAAATGCATTAAATTTTTTTTTTCAGTTTTCTCCTGTAGTTGTTTTTTAAATTCGCACAACTTACACATTTAGCTGTTATTTATCAATGCTAACAAGATAATATGGTTATTTTTATAGAATCTACAAAATTAAATGTACTTTAGAAGAAGAAAATTTAAAATATCAGCATTTAAGCCTTGTAAGACCATTTAAATCAGAATGAAAACTACATGACATTAAAGTCCATTAAATTTTACAACGATATAGTAAGTTTAATCAAAATCGTCGAAATCGTTTTTGAGAAAATCGAAAAAAGGTGCAACATGCATAGTATAAAGTAGCTATTCTGTTAAGCTCATTTTGATGAAAAAGGTTTTGTAACGTCTCGGGCGTATATTTGTCTTAAATATGAAATTTCAGTTTCATAGGACTTTTCGTTTCCGCCCGGGAGTTACCACACACACACTCAGACCTTTTTGCGGGACTTGGTTATTTAGACTCAGGGGACCCTAAAACGTGTATTTCCGTTGAAAACTGGAATTCGAAAATTTTAAGGATCGCAATACTTTCCCTCTATATATATATAGTAAGTGAAAGTAAAAAACTCAAAATGTTGTAGAAGGTCTTATTAGATTTTTATTAATAACATTTTTCGTTTTATATTTCTAAAATAAAACTATTCTCTTGTATAGATATTGAAGTTAATCAAGTTGAATTTCTCTGGAAACTTATTGATGACAGGTGTTTGGTGAATGTCGTGTCGTACACACCTGTCAATTTTTTCCTGGATAAATTTAGTTCGAATAGATATCATTGTTACATTTTCTTAACCATATTACTTTCCGAACTATTCTTATCCTGAATTTATAGGATATAAGCATTTTCAGAATCCATCTCAGATCTTTCCGATGGTTTAATTTTAGCTTTAAGTCGTGGAAAATGGAACGGACCTTTGAAATATTCTATGCGGCAAGTGCTAAATCTGGATCTTAAATGAAATATCTGATCCCAAGCTTTGAATGCTAAATCAGATATTAGCATATAATAAAATCATTTTTTTCTTTAGTTTGAAAATACTGTTTCTATTTTCTAGCTCTCGTTTTTCAGGGTGTTAATAAACTCTGAATCAATAAGTAATATGTGCATTTTAGATTTATTACCAATACTGATTTGTTTTTAAATTATTAATTTATGAGCTGGTCGACATGAGAATTGGTTTAGTATTAAATCTAAACCTAATAACTCAAGAGCTTTCAACTCTTTCGACATAGAAATTTGAATAAAACTATTATGTTCATCGCAAAAGTTTTCTTTAACAAATTAAAAAAAAAACTTTCCGATATATTTCAGAATTGATGGCTGTTCCACAATTCGAAAACAATCTTAAACATTGAAATTAAGTTTACATAATAATAAAAAAGAATATATTAAGCTATCAATTCAAACTCAGTATTATTCTTCAGCATTTCATTTTATGATGTTTCTAGCATTTTTACTGAAAGTGAAGCTCATAATTTTTTTTACGAAATATCTCTGCAACCATTTATTTGAGCGAAAATCTCATTGTCTCTAGTGGAAATGTGATTTATTCATTTTTATAAACTGTTTTGAAGAGTGATTATTAGCTCAAAAGGACAAGATATTAGTCTAGTTTAGAAGGTATAGTAAGTTAAAGGATTTATATTTAAGTAACAACTAACAAAGTGAAAAAACATGTGAAGTGTGTAAGGTTAGTTTTTTTTTAACCATTAGTTTATTTAATTTAATAAGTTTAAAACTATTAAAAGCATTGTGTGTCTGTGTAAATATTGCTCAAAACATTGTGTTTCGTGCGATCCGGTAAATAGACGCAAAGGGAGCAATGGCGTCTGAAAATGTAACAAATATGGACCTACAAGAGGCAGGCTCTTCAACTATGTCAGAAGAAAATAACGAGTGGGAGGTGATTACAGGACGAAAAAGACCATCATCGTCAGCGGATCCCAGGCTATACATAAAAAAAATCAAATAACATAGAAACCAGGAATAGATTTGACCCTCTTTTAAATATGACTGCAGGAGAATCCGAGAAACAATCAAACCCAATAGAAAATAACAAAGTTAAGCCACCACCCATATTCCTAAAAGGAATACAGAATATCGAGGCATTGATTGCGTTTTTGAAAAAAGAAATAGGTTCTAGTTACTTTAGTATCAAATCAACAGCCAGAAATTTAATAGTATACCCAGCCACCCCAGACTCTTACAGAACAGCTGTTCGCTGCTTAAAAAAAGTAAACGCCGACTATCACACGTATCAACTGTCGGAAGATAAAAACCCAAGAGTAGTTATTAAAGGACTTCACCCATCCACACCAACATCAATAATAAGTGAAGAACTGAAAGCTAAGGGCTATGAAGCTGTGAACATTACGAATGCTATCTCAGCCAGAACCAAACAACCACTCCAAATGTTCTTTGTCGACATTTCCAAAAATACATTCAATGAGAAAATATTTGAATTGAACTACGTTTATTATACGAGGATAAAAGTAGAAGAAATTCGAAAAAAGAGAGAAATACCTCAGTGCTTCAGATGCCAGGGATTTGCCCACACAAAATCGTACTGTAATCACCAACCACGCTGCGTACGATGCGGAGAGGCCCATGAAAGCGCTGCATGCGTCAAAACTAGGGAGACGCCGGCCAAATGCGCTAACTGCGGAGGGGCACACCCCGCCAATTACAGAGGATGCCAGGCCCTCAAGAACCTGAGAGCTCAGAGGACCCAGAGTTACCGCCCTACACCGGTAGCTGCCCCACCTCCTCCGGATCTAGGACATTTTCCAGCCCTGCCGAACGTTCTTCAACATCAGCCTCTGGAACCTGTCGGTGTAAACCCCAGAATGGAACGCCGAAACTGCCCTCGGCCCAACGTGGAAGCTCAGCCTCAGCCGCATCTAAGACCAGGTATGAGGGAAGACAGTAGTCAGTTGGTACCACCAGCTGGACCTGAACCTTATTTACAATCCAACATACTAAATAATTTAAATGCCCTCATTCAGCCACTTTACAGCCCAATTAGCCAATTATCGCACTTAACACAAGCATTAGCAGCAAATTATGGACATTAGTACTCTAACTGTTGGCTCCCTGTCAATCCTCCTTTGGAATACTAACGGACTACTTCGACATAAGACTGAATTGGAAATTTATCTTCATAAAAAACGTATCGACATTGTACTTTTGACAGAAACTCATCTCACATCACGCAACAAACTTTCTATACCTAACTATAATTTATACAGAACAGACCATCCCGACAATACTGCTCACGGAGGGACAGCTATATTAATAAAATCGACACTAAAACATTACCCTATACACGTAGACTCAACGGCTCAGATACAAATAACAGGAATACAGTTACAGACTAAATACAAAAACATAACACTAGCTTCTATTTACTGTCCCCCCAAATATATCATTACCGATCAAATGTTTATTGATTTATTTAACTCGTTTGGTAGAACATTCCTGGCAGGGGGGGACTTTAATGCAAAACACAAAACTTGGGGTTCTCGTTTGTGCACACCAAGGGGCAGAAAACTCAAATCTGCTATTGACCACTTATCATTGAACGTATTTTCTCCTGACAAACCGACTTACTTACCAAATTCTTGTCACAAAAAACCTGACGTACTTGACATATTTGTAGCCAAAGATTTAACGACTCTACCGATTACAGTTACAACTGAAACAGACCTTGGCTCAGATCATTTACCGGTGAACCTGATGTTGGGGGTGGAGAAATTCTTTGCGGAAAGAAGACAGTCGCTTACCTACGGAATCGTAGATTGGGATCTATTCAATAAGCATATTAATGCCCAGCTCACTGTCCCTAAAGCACTAAAAACTGAAAAAGACTTAGAAGATGCTGTTGAACTCTTCACTTCGACCGTTCAAGAAGCTGCATGGTCCTCACAACAAATAAGGAGAAGACCAGGAATAACTTCGCCATCCTACCCTCAATATATCAGGGACCTAATCCGAGCCCAGAGACGATCACGCAAACAATGGCAAACTAACAGACTTCCTTCAGACAGACGAATCTTCAACAAACTTAACAATGAACTTAAAACAGAAATACGAAAATTTAAACAAACTAACTTTGACAAATATCTGGAAAACCTGACAACCGACGACAACAGCTTTTGGCGACATACCAAACGAATTCTGAAACAACGTGAAGTTTCTGCCCCATTGAGAAACGATGATGGTTCTTGGGCCGTGTCGGATAAAGACAAATCTGAAATCTTCGTTGACTATCTTTCAAGTGTTTTTTCAACCTCACACAGACTTAACAGACATACAACACGAAAATTATGTACAGAAATTCTTGGACTCTCCTCTTCCCATGTCTCTTCCACCGAAATCCTTTACTCCTTCCGAGGTATCTAGACAGATTATGAAAATGCCGAAAAGAAAGACTCCTAGTTACGACCTTATCACTGCTGAGGTGCTTCAAAAAATCCCCAGAAAAGCTTTAGTATTTCTCACTACATTATACAATGCTATACTCAGGACGACCGAATTCCCCATTCAATGGAAATATTCTACGATTTCAATGATACATAAACCTAACAAAGACAAACACAGACCTGATTCCTACAGACGAATTAGCCTTCTTCCAGTATGCTCAAAAATATTTGAAAAATTATTGTACGGACGCATTATTAACATACTGACTGACCACAACATATTACCAGACCATCAATTCGGATTTCGCTCTTTTCACTCCACAACACAACAGCTACACAGAGTAACGGACTTTATTTCCACTGCACTTGAACTAAAACAATACGCTTCTGGGGCATTTTTGGATGTTACTCAAGCTTTTGATAGGGTGTGGCACCAGGGTCTTCTTTTTAAACTAAAACCCATACTTCCAAGCACTTATTATCTAGTTTTACAATCTTTTCTCTATGACCGCTTCTTTTCTGTCCGACAGGGTTCTGAGACCTCATCAGTCAAGCCAGTCTCTGCAGGAGTTCCCCAAGGTTCTATCCTGGCCCCTCTTCTGTACTTAATATACACATATGACTTACCGACTAACGAAAACATCCTAACTGCGACATATGCCGACGACACTGCAATTATTACTAAAAACACAGACCCTACACAGGCCAGTATGACTTTACAACATCACTTAGACAATGTACAAAACTGGTTTAGGAAATGGAAATTAAAGATTAACCACGACAAATCATTACATGTTACATTTACACTTAGACATGGAACCTGCCCTCCAGTTTACGTAGACAATCACCAGATACCACAATCAAACACAGTAACGTACTTAGGACTTATTTTTGACAAAAGGTTGACATGGGGCCCACACGTTAAGACTAAACGTAAAACTCTAAATTTTCGACTGAGACTATTGTATTCGATACTTCATAGACATTCTAAATTACCCATCAGACAGAAACTTAACGTATACACTTATTTATTGAAACCAATATGGACTTACGCTTGCCAAATATATGGACCTGCTAAAAAGACACACATACGAAAAATACAAACATTTCAATCGCAATTTTTAAGACTGGCAACGAACTCACCACCATATGTTTCAAACGACACCCTTCATACTGACTTACGTATTCCTACTATAACAAACCACATTCGATCGACTTACAAACGATTTCATGACAAACTAAATGGACACATAAACAAACTTGTACAAAACATGGCTACAACTGACTTACCATCCATAACTCGGCGTAGGCTGAAAAGGAGTTGGATGAGGGACCTCCTGACCTGAAAATATAATTGTGCTTAATGTCAGGAGGATGCACCACTGGGTGCTGTCTCCCTCATGCCTGCCCACGCCATGTTTCCCTAGATTTTAGCACATTTGCTTATTGTAATATTTTTTACAGGTGTAAATAAAATGATAAGTGGAAAAAAAAAAAAAAAAAAAAAAAAAAAAAAAAAAAAACTTGATTTGTTAAAATTTTTAAAAGGTTATAATTAACCTTAATCATTTATAAATAAAAAATAATAATTAATCCAAGAGTTTAATAATATATAAACTCATATTTCTTTTTTTTTATTCTTTAGAAGGATTTATTGAGGCAATTCGTAATTTTAATGTTATAAGCACAATCAGGAGTGGTTTAATACTAAGGCGGTTGAAGTCAATATAATTATCTTTATATCTATAAATATTCATTAACAGATTCCTAGACCTTAAAGTAGATGGGATATGTTTTTTTTTTTTTTTTTTTTTTGGTTTTTTTAAACATATTTATTGATATTTACAACTGTATTAAACAAATATAAATCTAGTGTAATGTGATGGTAATATACAAAACTGTCATGAAAAATATGTAGAGACACTACCCAGTGGCAGCACTCTAAAAATATTCTAAACTAGAAGGTTCCGGGGCCATTTCCTTTTAGCCACCTCGGAGGATTATCCGGAATTGAAGAGGAAGAAAGGATTGAAACTAGTGGATTAGAGTGAGAATGGAGTTTGTAATGAAAGGATTGATACCTGGTCCTGGCCAAATCAGTAACATAGGCAAAGGTCTTTATGGATACGTTTATTCGTGACAAAGTAAGGAGGGTTGAGGATTTTACGAAGGATTTTGGATTGTAAGGATTGGACGCGGGAAGAATATGATTGTTTAGTAGAGCCCCAAAGCTCTACTCCGCAAGTCCAGATTGGTCTTATAATAGTCATGTAGATGAGCCTTTTGTAGTTCAGGGAAAGGTTTGATCGTTCGTCTGGTAAGTGTTGAAGTAGCCTGAAGCGGCGAGTTAAATGCTTTTAGTTCCAAACTTTCTATGAACTAACAAATCATTGACAATGATAGACATGTACGGATAAAAATAGTTAGAATGACAGATATTTTGTTTGATTAGGCGTGGATATAGCACTTAGTTTTCCTTTTAGATTGGTGTTAAACTTTAAGGAAAACTGAAGTTTTTTCACATCCTTTATATCTGAGCTCTTAAAACTATACGCCAAGGAAAGTAATTTTGTTTTCTATCTATGCTGCTGAGCCCTTACTGTTTTGATATGAATATTGCAATATGTCTTAACTATTTAATTAATTTAAAAAACAGTTCATTAATTATGGAACATATCTATACATTTTTATAATTCTAAATGAATTTCGGTTAATGAGTGTAATGAAAAATAAATATTAAACATAAAAAAAAAAAAAATAATAAAAAATCATTTCTTAATTTGGTATTGTGTTCTTTTTTTATTATTGCGTAATTATTTTATTCCAATTTTTTAAATGTATTTAATACTTAAATGATTTTCCTCGGTTTCGTCTTGTTCTTGGCCACCACTCCTAAAACTCTTACTAAGCAGCTAATTAATTTAATGCAGTGATCAACTATGTCACAATCACAAGACTATTTTCTTTTAGCCTATTTACTAGATGTGTTGTACAATAAAGTTGTAAATATCAATAAATATTTTTTTTTTAAAAGAAAGACTCCTACAGCCTATCGAAATTTCGATTTTTTTTTCTTTAATAAAGTTTGTTAGGTTTTTTAGGACTTAAATCACAAGATGACCAGAGAATTCATACGATTGCTAGCAACAATACCTTAGTCGGAGGTCTTAGGCCTATTGTATAGTGTTCCATAATTGATCCTTTGTGTTGAAGTGTCTCTCTTCGTATGTGTTAATTCTTTTGTATTATTACACCTGTTCTCACAATCCACTGCAATCAGCGGAGCTTGAATACTTAATCCTCTTACCAATATCCAGCTTCAGTTATTTCTGTATTCAACATGATAGCCTGGTTTATATTCATTAAAAACGCAGGAAGAAATGTCCTCATTGTCGGAATACTATGTTTATAGTAGCGAAATTAGTGAAAGGTCGACAGAATCTTTTTTTATGACATATTGTTATAATTATAACAAATATAAATATAGAAATATTTTTTTAAAACAGAGCGCATTGCAATTGATTTATATTGATGGATCAAATCCCTTAATATCGGCTTTTGTAGTATTGTTTATTCTAATAAAAAAAAAACTTGTAACTACTATCCATTAAGGGTCTTGGGCTCAGTACATATAGAGATTCGAACTTTGTCTAAGCCATCGCCCGTGAAATCAGGTTTTTCCTCATTTTTAGGTACCCACTTTACAGAGGATGGCTCTGCCCCCAGAAGGGTCTCCATACCCTAGTGTCGCATCCCGGCCGAAATAACAGAATAAATAATATTCTGTTACAGCCTAGATTCGAACCCTGGATCCGGATAACAGTAGACTATTGCTTTATCCGCTAGAGCACACCGGTCCTTGTTCACTTAAATATTTAAATGAAATGAATATTTTTTGTTTGGTAAAATTTGACATGGAAATACAAAATATTTTTTAGGTTTGGCCTCGTAAAATGGTTTGTTTGTTTATTTATTTAACGTCACTTTATGCTACTATGGCTAATCGGACGATGCTACAGTGGGAGTCCTAAATTTTGCCTATCCAGGTTTTATTCGTAAAATGGTTTAGATACTTTACCATCTTACAGAACACTTTTTCTTATTCAAAATATGAATTATATCTTTAGCAATAACAGTGTTTAATTTTTTAGCATCATTTGTAGCCAGGTTTCGAACCTGGAGTAAAGTAGACCAGTGATATATCCAATAGACCACGCCCCTCAATGTAATAAAGGGTCAGCTGGTAATGTATAAATGTGATCGCTAAGGATTATTATTGCACATGTTAAGACAAATTGTAATATATTTAATTAAAAATTTTTACAAAAAAAAAAAAAAATCTAGTGCGGCCAACACACGACTTTCACTAACCTCCATTTTACTTTTACTCTACTATTTTTTTTTTTTTTTTAGTTTTCTCCTTTAGTTGTTTTTTAAATTCGCAAAGCTTACATATTTACCGGTTTTTTTTATCAGTGGTAACAAGATAATATAGTTAGTTTTTTAGAATCAACAAAATTAATGGTACTTTAGAGAAAGAAAATTTAAAATATCGGCATTTAAGCCCTGTCAGACCATTTCAATCCGAACGAAACCTAAATGATATTAAAGCCCATTAAATTTTACATCGAAATAGCGAGTTTAATCAAAATCGTCGGAACCGTTTTCGATAAAATCGAAAAAAGGTGCAAAATGCGTAGTATAAAGTGGCTCTTCTGGTAAGATCATTTCGATGAAAAATGTTTGGTCTCGTCTTGGGCGTATATTTGTCTTAAATATGAAATTTCAGTTTCATAGGACTTACCTTTATTGCCCGAGAGTTACCACAGACACACACCTTTTTGCGGGACTTGGTTATTGGGACTCAGGGGACCCTAAAATGTGTAATTCCGTTGAAAACTGGAATTCGAAAATTTTCACGATCGCAATACTTTCCCTTACTATATATAGTAAGTGAAAGTAAAAATTTGCATTGAAGTGCTACTAATGGTTAGTTTCTTCTAATGCCTTTATCATTTTCTTATTCCTACCTTAAATATACTTAATTTATAATATCAAAATAAATTTTAATGAAATTGACATTAATGAAATATGTTTTTTTTGTTGATAAAATGAACGATAAAAGTTGACCGCTTGAGTACGCAACGCAAAGTATCAGATGGTTTCGACGCAAAGTTTCGATGCTTATCAATAAGCATACTTTAAACTATTTATTATTAATTCAACAGGAGAACAGCTGATGCGCTCGATGATAACAGTCATACGTTACTTCGTCTCTCAGATTTTTGCTCTTTTCAGTAGGAATTCGCTTGAGTTCAGTCTGGAAAACATCACTAGACTTCAAGAAAACCACAGCAGTGAATATTGGAGAAATATCGGTAAGCAAAGTTATAATTTACTTTGTACAATCGCGAAAAGTGAAAGGAGGGTCACTGATCAGCTGATCGCCGCTAGCTCGGCAAGCTCGGGCTTGCTTTTCTTTAACTTATCATTCTTTTATTATTCTTCCTTCTCATTCTCATTTCATTATTTATCTATTATTATTTTTTTATTTTATTTTATTTTTATTTTTTATTATTTTTTTTTTTTTTTAATAAATGAGATATTTTCATCAAGTTATGTCCTCAAAAGCTACAAGTAAAAGATCTAGATCTGCAGGTTCAAACTCTTCACCTACAAAACAGAGACCTCGCCGTGAAAATAATAAAAAAATGATTCCACCAGCGACCGCTTCAGCTACCTCTTTAGGATCTGAACCACAGCCCAGCACATCATCACAAGGAATGACTGATGAATCGCCGTTTTTTACACCGAACCCATTTCAGATCCTCCAAAATCAAAATGAAAAAGAATCCATGGAATCATCTCCTATACCCAGAGAACCACAACCTCCACCAATTTTTTTTAAAAATATTAAAAATTTTCAACTACTTTGTGCGCATTTAAACAAATTAACCGATCCTAATAGTTATTCTTGTATAAGTAGAACCAGTGATACTAAAATATCCCCGACTACCGCCGAAAGCTACAGAAAAATAGTAAAATATCTGAGTGAGACCAAAGCTGATTTTCATACCTATCAGTTGCGCCAGGAGAGAGCTTTAAGGGTTGTGATTAGAAACCTACACCCTTCGACACCAGTTACAGCTATCAAAGAAGAACTGACGGAGATAGGCTATAAAGTGAGGCAAGTCACCAATGTCCTAAAAGATAAAATTCCAATGCCTCTATTCTTCGTGGACTTGGAACCATCAGCAGGAGTTGAAAAAGTTTACGACCTCAATAGATTGTACTATACTAGTGTAAGAGTTGAGAAACCTTACACTAAGAAAGAAATAGTGCAGTGCCATAATTGTCAGGCATATGGTCATACGAGAACTTACTGCCACCACACACCACGCTGTGTGAAATGCGGTGAGCAACATAAATCAGAAGAATGCACAAGATCAAGATCAACACCCGCTGTATGTGCTCTGTGCCTGGAGGACCATCCGGCTAACTACAAGGGATGTCAAATCTACAAGAACCTCAAAAGCAGATACCGAAAACCTCAGAATCAGGATGAAACAGCTGAACCGATCAGAAGCAGAAGACAACCTTCAAAAACAATTGATTCCAATGTAACATTTGCCCATCTACTTGGAGGTGGGAACCAGAACAAAGAGGCCCTGCCGGAACAACGCATACTTCAAAATCCTGAACCCCTTCCACAACCACATATTCCTCAAAATTTAACCAACCATCAAAAACCTCATCCGAATCAAATTTCTCATATTCCTCCTCCATCAAATGTCACAGACCTTACAAGTTTGATGACATCCTTCATCACTGAAATCAAATCCCTTGTTATGCCGCTAATATCACTACTTACTAATCTCGTATCAAATTTAATCCCATCCTTAAAAAATCCTTAAATGACTACACCTAACTCCTTATCCATTCTCCTTTGGAATGCGAATGGTGTTAGAAATCACACTGACGAACTTACAGCTTTATTGCAAGACAAAAACGTTGATGTAGCACTTATTACTGAAACTAGACTAACCACTAAACAGTTCTTTAAAATACCTCAATACGTAACATACCGTACGGACCACCCAGACGGAAAAGCCCATGCCGGTACTGCTGTCATTGTGCACCAGTCCCTCTCCCACCACATACTCCCAGTCCCCTCCTATGATTTCCTACAATGCACCGCAATAGTAATCAAGACTTTTTCTTTTCCGATCACCCTCGCATCAGCGTACTGCCCTCCTAAACATTCCATTTCCAACATTCTATTCGAATCCTTCCTCAATTCCTTAGGAAACCACTTCATTCTGGGTGCAGACATGAATGCTAAGAACCAACAATGGGGTTCCAGGTCCACGAATTGTCGTGGGCGGAATTTACAGTCTGCACTCAACTCTAGACGTTTCAACCTCCTGCCTCCTGATTCCCCTACATACTGGCCAACTGATCCTAACCGTAATCCTGACATCCTTGACTTCTTCATCCACAGCGGGTTAGGCTCCCTAAACATGTCGGTGACTCGCCTTGATGAACTGTCCTCTGACCATAGTCCATTGCTCCTTAAAGTATCCCTAATTCCTATTCCTAAACCCACCCCACCGTCATTTATCAGAGGACCAGTAAACTGGGACCTTTTTCGCCAAATCCTGACCAGTGATATTGACCTCGGAGTGAAACTCAAAACTCCAGATGACCTTGACGATGCCGTAAACTCCTTCACCATCGCTATTCAACAAGCTGTTTGGACTGCCTCCTCTCCCAAGCACTCCCAGATAAGTCATAACCAAAATCATTTACCACAACACCTCATAGACCTCATCCGCACCAAACGACGATCCAGATCCTTATGGCAACGCACCCGTCACCCCACAGATCGCCGCTCCTATAACTTTTACTGTAGACAATTAAAGAGGGAGCTGGCGACCTTCCGTTCCCAATCCTTTAGTTCCTTCCTGTCTTCTCTTTCAGCTTGTGACAATTCCCTGTGGAATGTCACCAAGAAAATCCTAAAATCCCACCATATTTCCCATCCCCTCCGTCGTAGTAATGGCTCCTGGGCTGCGTCTGATGAAGACAAAGCCGAGGAACTTGCCAAATACGTTTCCGAAGTCTTCACACCTCATCCAGAATCCCATCCAAACCACACTGCAGTGGTGGAAGAGTTCCTCCAGTCTCCAATCCCAGTTTCATTACCTCCTAAAGCAGTTAATCCCTCCGAGGTCAAATATCTTCTCCGAAAACTTGCACTCCGTAAATCTCCTGGATACGATCTCCTCACTCCTCAGATTCTCAGACAGCTTCCATCTAAAGCCGTTATATTTCTTACATATATTTACAACTCCATTCTACGCACTACTCATTTTCCTCTCTTATGGAAACATTCCACTATAATTCTCTTCCTAAAACCAGGTAAACCTCCTAACACAACGACATCATATAGACCTATCAGCCTACTCCCAATCCTTTCAAAAATCTTTGAAAAAATCCTCCTCAAACGAATATTACCTTTATTAGAATCCCACACTATTCCTTTTCATCAGTTTGGATTCCGTTCCCTACATTCAACCGTTCAGCAAGGGCTCCGAGTCGTTGACCATATTTCCTCTGCCCTTGAGAACAGGGAGTACTGCTCGGGTGCATTTCTGGACATAACGCAAGCATTTGACCGGGTGTGGCACCCGGGATTACTCTTTAAGCTCAAAAACCATTTACCCCAATCCCTATACCTAGTCCTCCGATCCTATCTATCAAACCGCTCCTTCCGAGTTCGCTGTGGTGCAGAATATTCCAATTATTATCCAGTCGAATCCGGTGTTCCTCAGGGCAGTGTCCTTGGTCCTTTCCTCTACAATATATACACGGCTGATATTCTTGTTTGCCCTAATACCTTCCTTGCAACGTACGCTGATGACACAGCTATCCTATCCTCTCACTTAGATCCCGAAATTGCATCTATAGGCCTCCAAACGCACCTTTCTCAAATTGAAGACTGGTGTAACAACTGGAGAATCAAAGTTAATCAATCCAAAAGCAAACATGTCACCTTTACCCTTCGAAGACAATCCTGCCCTCCGGTTCTCTTTAACTCCGTTCCGCTTCCTTTCTCCGACACAGTCCGGTATCTTGGCTTCCTTCTGGACAAAAGACTAACTTGGAACCCGCATACTAGACTTAAACGACAAGAACTTAATCGACGATTTGCACAACTATACAGACTACTGAACAGAAATTCTAAATTATCTATCGAGAACAAACTGCTAATATACAAGACTGTACTGAAACCTATCTGGACCTACGGACTTGAACTGTGGGGGACAGCCAAATTTTCTAACATCAAACGCATTCAATCCTTCCAATCAAAAGTCCTCCGAACAATAGCTAATGCTCCTTATTATGTATCCAACCATACCTTACACCACGACCTAAATATTCCATTTATTTTAGACCTTATACCATTAAAATTCTCTAAATTCCATCAGAACCTTACCCATCACCCTAATCCCCTAGCTCAATCCTTATCCAGCTCCACACATCCTTACCATCCTCCTAGAAGGTTGAAACGGCAGTGGCCTCGAGACCTCTTGTAAAATGTATATTGGAGTTCTAGCATTGGCTAGATTCTCCACTCACGTGCTGTATGCTTGTGAATTGTATATAGGTATGAGTGACTTTTGTATATATTTTATTGATTTTGTTTTGTATATATGTATATTGTATGATTATTATATAAATTTATTGTTTTGTATATATTGTGTGAATGTAGTATGAATGTTGTACTTCATCACTATTAAAAATGTCCTAAATTGGACAGATTGTAATATTGCTCAATAAAGAATTGTTAGAATTCAAAAAAAAAAAAAAAATCAACGTTTTTGTTTTAGGTTTTGATTTAGATCAACTGTAGTTTTGTATATTTGACTCTATAGTCAAACTTAAAAATAATAAATCCATTAATAAAAATGTTGTTATTTGCTGATTTGTTAAATATAAATTCCATATTTTAATAATTCAAGAATATTATCTTGTTCTTATTTTCATAGCGCGACAGGTAGTATCCTAGGATTCCATACCACGATTATCAATACGTTATAGAGTATGATCTCATTCCCATTTTCGTGAGTGGCCACCAATAGACTGACGGACCTTACATGCTCCAAGAAGAGGCTGTGAGTGAATCTCTATGTAATAGTATGTTTGAAAAGACCCTTCGTGGGGCTGAGATACCAATTCACAGCCCAGACGAAGAATATACTAAGTTATCCTTAATTTTTATTCAGAAAAGGTTTAAAATATCGTTTCTATTTAATGTGAATGGCAACACTGAATGACAACACTGCTCATAAGATAACCCGAGGTAACCTTACGAGAGAATTATTATTATAAAAAAAGCGCATATGTTCATGTAGTAGGTTGCATATTGTATATTTGCTAGTAACTAAATATACGTTGTTTATTGAATCAACTTCTATCTTATTCATCACCACGCTAAATACATAATAGTGGCGACGAGGAATTACGGAAAAGAAGAGAAATCAAATTGTATTCATAATGCCGCCAAAGTTAACTGGAAATGAAAATGATGGAATGGAACCAACCAAATCAAGTAAGATCAATTTATACCACATAGACCCATTTGATTCTAGTATCATTAAGTGGAATACGTGGAGAATTAAATTTCAGGCTTGTTTACAATTTTCTAACATTGAAGATGAAAAACTTAAAGTAGCTTTATTAATTAGTAATTTGAATGGGCAGGCATTGGAAATACTAATTAACATATGTAAACCTCAAACTCCTTCTGATTTTAAGGTTGAGGAATTACTTGTAAAATTAGATGAAAATTTCAAAGATGTGTCGTTTACAATTTCTGAACGATGTAAGTTTTTTAAAATGACACAGGACTCAGATAATCTAATAACATTTTCATTAAAGTTAAAACAACAGGCGGAAAAGTGTCAATTTCCTACTGATTTCTACGAAGAAGCTTTAAATACTTCCTTCGTTATGAATATTTCAAGCTCTGAGTTACGTACAGTTCTGCTACAAAAAGAATTTAAGACATTAAATGAGGCTGTAGAGTTGGCTAAAACACTGACTGGAGCCCTAGAAATTTCTAAAGTTCAACCAACACTGTCTGATGTAAATAAAATTTCTCAGAATAGAAATAAAGAAAAAAAATTTCAGTCAAATTCAAAAAAGTTTAAATGTCGGAATTGTGGTATGGTACATGGATTAAACGAATGTGCCGCATATGGGAAAGAGTGCCACTTTTGTAAGAAATTAAATCATTTTTCGAAATGCTACCGAAGTAAACAATCAAATTTGGAAGACAATGATACTAGTCATTACATCACCGATATTTTTAACATTTGTGATGAGCAGGCAGAACGAATCAGACTTTTCGTAAATATCAATGGTCAAAGTAAACCTACAGAATTTGAATTAGATTGTGGTTCTAAAAATACAATATTGTCAAAAAGTTCTTGGATCGCTTGTGGTAAATTTCCTCTACAAAAGACAAACGTAACATTACACAGTTACTCTGGCCATAAAATCAAGGTTTTAGGAGAAGCAGAAGTTGAGGCTTCCTGGAGAGGTGTTAGAAAAAAATTACCTGTTATTGTAGCTGAAGCACATAATGAAAAGAACTTATTGGGACTCAAGTGGAATAAACCACTATTAGATTTAAACTTGGAAAAATATAACTGTCTTTCTGTTTCAGATGATCAGGGAATAGAATTAAAGACGCCAAAAAATGATACGAAACTTCAACAAATACTACAAAAGTTTCCAAAACTATTCCAAGATGGAATTGGCCATTGTAAAGACATAGAAGTAAAACTTCGACTAAAAGAAAACGTCACCCCAGTATTTTGTAAAGCAAGAGTGGTCCCATTCGCCTTACGAGAACCACTAAAATGTGAACTTGATCGACTAGAATCTCTGGACATAATAAAACCTATTAGGTACTCTGAGTATGCTGCACCTATTGTGGTTGTCAGAAAACCAAACAATAAAATTCGTATATGTGCTGATTTTTCAACTGGACTAAATGAAAGGTTAGAAGTCTATCAATATCCACTCCCTGTAATAGAAGACCTATTCACAAAAGTTAACGGGGCTGAGGTGTTTTCAAAATTGGACATCTCAGAAGCATACTATTCACTCCCAATAGATGAAGAAACTCAAAAATTACTTGTAATTAACACCCCATTTGGACTTTATAGCTTCAAACGGCTCGCTTTTGGAATAAACTCAGGTCTAATGATTTATCAAGAGAAGATGGAAATCATTCTACAAGGAATAGAAGGAGTCGCTTGTCTGTTGGACGACATCATAATATCAGGAAACGAAGAACAACACTTTCAAAGACTTAAATTAGTGCTCGAAAGACTTCAAAATGCAGGTCTTCGACTGAATAAATCAAAATGTGAATTTCTAAGAAGTAGAGTGGAATACCTAGGGTATGTTATTGAAAAATCAGGTCTCCGGCCGTCACCAAACAAAATAAAAGCTATACAAGAAATGCCCGAACCTACCAATATAAAGGAATTGGAAGCTTTTTTAGGTATGATAAATTACTATGGAAAATTTATTAAAGACTTTAGTGATATATGTGCACCATTAAATCAGCTGAGAAAAAAAGACACGTCCTTTCAATGGAGCCCAACATGTCAAGAAGCTTTTAAGAAATTAACAACAGCTTTGACGGAAGATAGCATTCTGGCACATTATGACCCGAAATTGCCTCTAGTTTTAGCAGCGGATGCCAGTGCAAAAGGGGTCGGAATAAGTCTCCTACATAGATTTCCCGACGGATCGGAACGACCAGTTATGTATGGGTCCAAAACACTGAATTCAGCGGAACAAAAATACTCACAAATAGAGAGAGAGGGACTCGCTATTGTATATGGCATAAAAAAATTTCACAAATTCTTATAGGGGCGGAAGTTCATACTACAAACAGATTGTCGTCCACTGATGCATATCCTACGTTCAAAGAAAGGAATACCTCAGACTGCAGCAAATAGACTTCAGAGGTGGAGCCTTGTACTCATGAATTATTCATTTACGGTGGAATATGTACCTACAGCCAAATTTGGAAAAGTGGATGGTTTAAGCCGTCTGCCGATAGCACAATTAGAACAAACTGATTTTGCATTTGAGGAAGTGGTTTCCAAAATATTCGACGATAATATCAATTCCTTGCCAATTCAAAGCAAAGAGATTGCCAATGAGACCGCCAAGGACCCTCTTCTTCTAAAGGTTCATAATTTCATATTGACAGGATGGCCTGAAAAATGCTCTGAACAATTTCTACCATATTTCCGAATTAGGCATGAACTGACTACACATCATGGATGTATCATCTGGGTAATTAGAGTCGTCATACCCCCCACATTCAGAAAGAAATTAATTTTATCACTTCATGAAACACACATCGGAATTGTGAGATCAAAAGCATTGGCGCGTGGAAAGTTTTTGGCCCAAGTTGGATCAAGACATCGAAGAGAACATAAAGTCCTGTGAAATATGCAATAAATACGCAATCAAGAACCTAAGGAGTGCATTCCCTGGCCAACATCGGGACATCCTTGGGATAGAATTCATCTAGATTTTGCGGGCCCATTTAAAGGAAAAATATTATTGTTGGTAGTAGATGCTTTCTTTAAAATGGATTGAGGTATTCGTGGTAAAAAATATGACCACAGAGACAGTAATTTACTTGCTAAAAGCACAGTTAATGACTCGATACGGTCTTCCCAGAACCATTGTAACAGATAACAAACTACCTTCACGTCGTTGGAGTTCCAACAGTTTTGCGTGAATTTTGGAATTAAACATATCTTAACTCCAAGTTACCACCCCCAATCGAACGGGCTGGTAGAGGGATATGTACAAACGACAAAACAGAGTCTTCGGAAATTAATGGAAACAGGGAAGGATATAAATCAGGAAATATGCAACTTTCTATTTCAATTTCGCTCTGCAAACCAAACTGCAGTTGGAGTAGCTCCCGCAGAGTTGTTTTTGCGTCGAAAAATGCGAACTAAATTAGATGTCATGAACCCGCTCAAGGCGTATGAACCAGAATCTTCTAGACCTTCAAGAAAATATTTCAAAGAAGGACAACCCGTCTGGGTGAAAGAAAGTCGTCACCCAACTTGGAAGAAGGGACGCATCCAACGTAGCTGTGGTAGAAACACACACATCTTGGAGTCTGGAGAAAAGAAACACAACTCTCAGCTGAGACCACTCCTGGTTTCCCAAATGACATCTCCTGTTAGTATCCAGGAATCTCCAAGCTCTGCAAATAGCTCGCCGGCAACATTCCTGACACCCTCGTCAGAGGAGCTTCCAGATCAGTCCACGCGTAACTTACCGCCACGAGTTCGCAAGGCTCCCGAGAGGCTCACCTACTCGTCATTCTGAAGGGGAAGAGTAATGTGAAGGGCAACACTGAATGACAACACTGCTCATAACATACACCGAGGTAACCTTACGAGAGAATTATTATTATAAAAAAAACGCATATGTTCATGTAGTAGGTTGCATATTGTATATTTGCTAGTAACGAAATATACGTTGTTTATTGAATCAACTTCTATCTTATTCATCACCACGCTAAATACATAATACTATTGTATAGTTCGAAAATTTAATTCAAATCTTAAGAGTACCAATATGTAGGACTGTCAGGAAATGAAGCGGCAGATAGAGTGCCGGGAAAAACAAACTACAAAAAAAATGCGAAAGTACCTCTCCAAGACCTATTTAAAATGTCTGCTGAAAGAACCAGTTCAGGAATGGCAGGATAAATATGACTGGGAGTCAAAAATTTTAAAGGCAAAGATTACTATCAAATCCAGCCAACCATTAGCCTTATACCATGGTTCTCCAATAACCAAACAACTTGATAGAAAAGAAATTTCACAATTAGTAAGACTACGGGCTAACCATGGCTGCATAAAAAAATATCTACATTTAATTAATTCGTCGTAAACCCACGACATCCTGTCCTACAGTGTCCTTTAATAATAGTCCACTAGTCCCGGTTGAACAGATTCGCTATCTAGGACTCCCACTAGGCAAACGTCTGACTTGGAATCCCCATACAAGACTGAAACGACAAGAAACTGCCCAACGCTTTCGCTTACTTCAACACTTACTGGACAGACACTCTAACCTTCTACTTAACTACAAAAAGCTCATCTATATTACCATCATAAGGCCTATCAGGACGTTCGGAGTTGAGCTTTGGGGCTCTACTAAACCATCAAATTCTTCCCGTATTCAATCCTTACAATCCAAAATCCTCAATGCTCCTTACTTTGTCACTCACAAACTCATCCATAAAGACCTTAATGTCCCATATGTTCTGATTTGGCCCGTACAAGGTATCATTTCTTCCATGACAAACTCCACTCCCACATTAACCACTAGTTTCAATCCTTGCTTCCTCTTCCATTCCTGACAATCCTCCGAGGCGTCTGAAAAGAAGATGGCCTCGAGACCTTCTAGTGTAGATTACCTAGTAGGAGTGTTGCCAATGGGCATATTCTCTTCATGTCTCTTCATGCATGTAAGCTATATTATGAGCCAATTTACTTGATGAATTTACTAATACAGTTGTAAATTTCAATAAATTAATAAATGAATAAAAAAAAATAATGAAAATAGAAAATGATGGCAATTGCGTAACATGAAAAGTCCCTGAAGACCCGCGTCACATTCTATTCCGATGCAGGAAATATGGGAAGCAAAGAGAAGCGATGGTTCCCCCAGAAGCAGAGGCCATGTTTTTAAAACAGTTAGATAAAAAAAAAATTTCGATGATCAAGCAGTTCTTTATTAACGCTCAGTGTAAAATATAGAAAAAAAAAAATTACTTACACAGAATTTATTTTAATGTTAATAGTGTTATTATTTTATTTTTCTATCTCTTTTGAGTTACCTTCCTCTCTCATTTACATTACTTTTTATTATTCTCTATCTACATAATTCATTGATACTTTTTTTATTATTTTTGGTTCCGTAACCTAAGTTTTTATTAAACTGTGGCAAACACATATTGACCATACAGGAATTGGTGTCAAGTTTTACGTTCACTTGTATATATAAAAAAAAAAAAATAATAGTAATAAAATAAGAGTACTAATTTTTATGATTAGTTGTCATTTACAAAAAAAAAAAAATAAAACTTAATCTTTTATAAATGATTTATTTAACTGATTATTGATTAGAGTTCACTGGTTGTAAGAAAAGAAAACAAGCATTTAGCAGAAGAAAGGATGTAATATATCGAGATTCGACTCTTTTGGGAAAAAGGTATTTTGTTTAACTTTCTCCAAGAATAGGGTTTCCTAAAGTTCCATTAACGAAGCGATACAGATTCCTAAGTTGATATTATCAAAAGAACTTTTGGACCGAAAGGGGAACTCACGTGACTTATATAGAACTTGATTTGGAAGGTAAGTTTGCTAGACTAACTCAGATAGTTTTCCGGCTCGACCTAATTAACTTTTAGGAAATTTGGTGAATCACATGCGCCCCTACCTTACCTTCCGCCAAACAGAAATTAATAACTACTCTAGTAAGTATCGTCGTAGTATTACTACGTATAAGAATATAAGAGAATAAGAGATTAAAATAAATCTTACCATTTAGAATGGTTTGATAGTGAAAATAAGATTTAGCATTTATTATATTAATCAACTTAAGTAAATTTAATTATTTTAAAATACACAAATGCTTTAAAAACGATTTTTCTTCCATAAGTAATGCCGAACTTGGAATCCCTCTACAAGACTGAAACAACAAGAAACTGCCCGACGTTTCAAATACTTCAACACTTACTGGACAAACGCTCCAACCTTCCACTTAATTACAAAAGACTTATTTATATGACCATCATAAGACCGATATGGACTTACGAAATAGAGCTATGGGACTCTACTAAACCATCAAATTCTTCCGGTATTCAATCCTTACAATCCAAAATCCTTCGGTAAATCCTCAATGCTCCTTACTTTTTCACGAATAAGCTTATCCATAGAGACCTTAACATCCCATATGTTACTGAATTAGCCCGGACCAGGTTTCAATCAATCCATGAAAAACTCCATTTCCACTCTAATCCACTAGTTTCTATTATATCATCCTCTTCGATTACTGATAATCCTCCGAGGCGTCTGAAAAGAAGTTGGCCTCGAGACCTTCTAGTGTAGATTACCCTGTGGAGTGTTGCCAATGGTCATATTCTCTTCATATCTTTTCAAATATTTTAGCTATATTTTAAGGCGCCTTAGTTTTAAGGCGTAAAACCCTAAGGTCATCAACGCCTAGACACTATATGCATATTCAACCTTTATATGAAAGAACTATTAGGTAATGGGTGATTGAGAGAAAGAAAGAAAAAAAATAAATAAATAAATAATACATAAATAAAAAATAAAATAAAGAAAGAAAAAAAAATTTTTATGTAAACTATAGTTTAAAAAGCTAATACTAGTAATGCTAACTGACTAGAAATGGTCTTTATAATTTCGATAATAATGATTGCTCCTTAAGAAAATCAAAAACTAATTCAATGGTTTTCTCTCTATCACCCAATTTACTTGATGTATTTACTTATACAGTTGTAAATTACAATAAAAATAAAAAAATAAACCTTCTAGTTTAAAATTTTAAATAAGTAATGCTGCTTTTTGAAATATTCAAACTACTATAAAAAACATATAAAGTAACTTTTAATTTTTTTAATTAATAGCCATTAATGTACTGTATATACATAGGTTAAGTATGTAAATATGTATTTATTGAAAATAAAGTCGAAGGGTGAGAAATAAAAAAAAAATTAATTGTATAATTATTTAGTTTCACTCACATAACCCAAAAAGTAGCTTTATTTTTTAATTTTTATATTTTCAACCTGAAGTGGTAACTGCTTGTAACTATTTAACTGTCTTTCCTATTTTTTTATTTATTTATTATACAAGTGACCTTCAAGATTTGAAACCAAATCCTATATGGTCATTTTTTTATTATTTTTTTATAATAGTGATTTATATTTTATGATTAGAGACCGAATTTTCGTGTTTTTTTCAATAAAAAACGAAAAACGTACAGTAAAAATCTCAAAATGATTAAAAACAAAAAAAAAAAAAAAATCTAAAACTAGTAATATTCGGTTTAAAACATCTAAAAATTCAAAATAATAGCTTTAAAAAATTAAATCTATTGTTAGAATTATAATATATTTATGAAAATCATATCTCATATGCATTACCCTAAACCTCCTGCCTGGCAAAAGTAACCCCTCCTCATAAAAAAAAAAAAAATACAATAAATTTAAAATCTAGATAAAAAAGAGGGTTTGGCTAAGGTTTTAAAATATAACTGAATTAGAAATGCCTTAACATGGATTTAATACCCTTAACTATTTTATAACTAAACATCGAAAAATATTTAAAAAAATTCTTAGTGAAACTTCAATCAAATTTTATATTTCAAATAGCTGACCCGGCATACAATTTTCTGTCTTAGCTATGAATATCACAATCCACAATAAGAAACACTACATTTTTTTTTTTTTTTCATGGGACACTTTTCCAGACACTAAGAAATAAAACAAACTGAGAATTCGGGAAATTGGTCTAGCTTTTCACGCCTGATTCCGTGACTTAGGGAAATAGGATAAAATGTTATGATGTTCCATAGCTTGAATTTGAATTTTAGGAAAAAAACATTTCAAAAACTCATTTACATCAATGCATGCACCAGTTTTCTGCTCAGGAAAGTTTTTTTGCCTCCATAATTTATTTATTTATTTATTCACCCTTCTCTGTATTACATACTGCACGAGTTTTGACAACATTTACGTATTATACCCCATATATATTAAATGAGGAAGATGGTTGGGGGTACGGTCATCAGAAAGAAACGCACATAAAAAGTCCTATAGAAAGTATATTCATAGCTATTCAGCTCATCGGGAATATTTCAAACATTTTAAGTTATATATATATATATATATAATGGAGGTTCGTTGACCGTTGAGAATATAAGATGAGGAAGATGTTTGAGGAGTGCGGTCATCAGAAAGAAACACACATTAAAGTAGCACTCGTCGACGTTTCGGCCTACATTGTGGGCCTTGATCAGGGTTACTCTGAGGCGGTGTCTAAAGAAGTCAAGTAACTTATCGAAATGTCTAAAGCAGTGAGTTCTTTTGACAGAAATAATGTGTGTTTCTTCCGGATGACCGCACCCCCAAACATCTTCCTCATCTAATATTCTCAACGGTCAACTAACCTCCACTACTATATATATATATATATATATATATACCTTAAAATGTTTGAAATATTCCCGATGAGCTGAATAGCTATGAATATAGCTCTTACCTTGTAGAGCCCGACTATTCAACCGTGAAATTTTATTTCATTAGACTTAATTAATAATCCGAAACTCATTAAATAAGTCAATGATAATTCACGTAATGATGATTTGTCTTCATCATTAGTGAATGAAGTGAAGCGATTTAATTTCACGCCTAAAATTGAATCGTGTTTTAAACTTCCTCGTTTGTAATTAACTTCTGCCATTCCGATTCAGTTAATTACATGTTTTTCAGCCCTATTATCGATGAGTGAAGTAAATCATTTGTTCTTAATGGAAAAACCTTACTAAGACTTTTTTTTTTCTTTTATACAATCACTTTCATGACTTCATAAATTCACGGGTCGTCTATATGCGGCTGATTTTATTAATCCAGCACCATCTTGGTGTACGAATATACTATATATATATCAATGTAATATAATATATATATCAATGTAATATCAAATATATAAATATCAATATATATATATATATCAATGTAATATCAAATATATAATATATATAATATATCAATATATATATATTATATATATATATATATTATATATTATATTTTATATAATATATATATATATATATCAATGTAATAGTCAAACAAATGATGGCATGTTGCTGAGGATCAATTAGTATGTCCAAAATGTTAATAATGTCTAAAAAATTTTTATGTTTCATTTCTCAGACTTTATTTTTCGTATCCCAAAAATACCCTTTTTCATCTTGCTTCTTGCCGTTTGATCATCATTATATAGAAGTTATAAATTCAATCTGGCTGAAGGTGCTGGCCAGAATACGCCAAATGTTCCTATGTATAAACAATGTTTGGCAAGACCCAGACCAACTGTTGAAAAGCATTTTGGCCCCAGCTCAGTTCGTAAAGCAAATGATCAGTCTAGCCGATGAGGGATCATCTGTCAGAGTAAATCAACAGTTTTTTTATTTAGTTTATCGTATTCTGATATTATGGTGTATGGAGATGGCCGCTTTACGCAGGTATTGTTAAATCTGATATTTTGAACTTAAATAATTACTGTTAATTAATAGCTAAATATTAAATTATGTTTAGTTATTGTCATAAGCACTGTAATTTATTGTATAGCTATGCTAAAATTAAAAAAAAAATCCTTAAATATTTGTAACGTTATGTGTGCTTAAATATCAGAAATAGTTATGGGTCAATCCATTCGAAATCGTCCAGACCTTGCCGCTCGACATTTTTGATTTTCGTGATTTTTCGACCTGTTATTCTCTATCCTTTCGTGAATTTAAATCTATAAAGGGAATTCGAGGTGATAAGGGTGACAACTTGGGATCCAAGGCGGCAGTCGGAGAGCAACTAGAGAAATATCAGTCGAATTCCAGCCAAGGAGTCAGTCGGGGATGGAGCCACAGGGTTAGTCAGTAGTATTTCAGCCACGGATAGGAGAGTAGTAGGAAAATAGGAGTCGGAGGTACAACCGCGAATAGAGCCACATTCCAGCAATGAATCCTAACGTCCGTTTCAGGTGTTATTATATGTTATATTAATATTCCTTATCTTATGACCAAACGAAACCACCCGTACTAAAAACATTTGTGTGCGGGTGGAAAGAACATGCTGGTCCGTGCTACTTTACCTTGGATAGGTGGGAAGATTGAAGAAGAACGCCGAACATCCGAAGATCCAAACAGCATGCTTTGTGCATACCATTCTTGCAATTAGTTTCATAGTAGCTGTGGATTGTATCTATGGTACTTCCCACAGCTGCAAGTACCTCTGTATCAAGGCAAGGGAGGGTAATAAATGCATAAATAAAATGGTATATTGAGTAACAAAAGTAGCAGTTATTATCCAATTAATATTCTCATCTAAAAGTTATGCCAGGGGAGCCCGTGGCTGAGTGGCTAGCGCGCTAGTCTCTCATGCTACTGGTTCTGAGTTCGAATCCCAGTCCCGGCGGGCTTTTATAAGGATGTAAAAAAATGTGGATTCACTCACAACCTCTCCCCAGGGTATGTGAGACCCGTCAGCCAAAGGGTGGCCACTCACAAAATTAGTCGTAGCGAGTGATGACCCTACACTAAAAATTGCATCGTAAAACGTGAGTGTAAGCTCGCAGGAGTTTACACCGCGAGGCCCAGGGCCTACACGGCCTGTCGCGCCACTGGAAAAAAAAAAGTTATGCCAGATGTAAATAAATGTCTCATTAAATAAATGTGTACTTTAATTTCAGTACTCTTAATTATTTTGTTCCCTTGTGTGCCAACTGAACCATTTTAGTGAACTGGTAAACATTAAATTATGGAAAGGAACTCCAATGGGTATGTACAATACAGTATATAATTACATAATATAAAAGTATTTTATGTATTTATATACAGTTTTTAGAGCTACCGCTGCCCTACAAAAGCAGTTGGCCGTAAATATAGCAAATAATGTTCCGCTTATAACTGTAGAATGAATCCGATAAATTGGATTCTATCCTGTCATTACAAATAGCTTTTTTACATTACTATTTGATATCTGGCCTATTTTAAATATGGGATCGAGCTGTGTGCCCACTAAAAAATCTAATTCCTCCGGTATCTAGTCTCTACAATTTAAAATCCTTAAAGCCTCTTATTTTGTATAATACCTATTATATTATAACGCTCACTTTGTCGTCGACTGAGCATGAAAAAGATATACCCATTTTCATTCCAAACACATTAATCACCCAAATGCCGTTAGCTAATTACTTATTCCTTATATATTCCTGATAATCCTCCTAGTCGACTGAAAAGAAGATGACATCGAGACCTTCTTTATTTTAAGTGCTATCAATGGCTAGTTCTATCATTTAATACTATGTATTCATACTTTTTTTTTTTTTTTACTTTTATTTATGTAATACAGTTTTAGTTCAAAATAAATGAATAAAAACACAAAAAAATGCATTCATTGTTTATATAATATGATTTTCATTTTGGAAAATTGCTTATTACGTTTTAAGTGATAAAAAATACTGTCCTCCTAGGTCTAAATTGTTGTTAAACTATTTCCTAACTGTCGCCGAGGATTTTTATATTTTTCGAAGCTGTAAATATGATTTACGGTCCGAAGGGGGAGACAGGACAGTGGAACGGTGTATAAGCTTTATTTTTTTAATATTTTTTATTCCATTGAGAGAACCCATTCACGGTTGCCAACTTTTATATCAGTGCTACCACTCCACTCGCTGACAAGCCCGGGGGCGTTCTGACACCCCTATATATTGATGCATTAAAAATCACCTCTTTCTCGCCACATCCAACCCTTATCTGTCCTCTTTTATAACTTCAACGTCGGCAAATCTCTCAACGTGTATTTTTCGTTTATTGTAGGACTATATATTTAAATATAATTTTGCTGATGATGGTAAAGAATGCTTTCGAATTGAAGGGAGGAGAAACAAATTAAATGATCAGAAAAAAATTATTATTATAACGGCAAGATTAAAGATTGAATTAAGGTGACGAGGGAGGGGGGGATATTCATTTTTCTGTTTAATAAAACACAATTTATTTAATATTTCTGGTTCTGATGATGGTAGAAAATTTTAGTACCAAAAATGTGCCTATCGTCTAGTGAAAACAAAAACAAAAAACAAATATTCAAGTTTGATGCTTAATTAAAGAACATATTTTTTAAGGATAACTTTTTCAAAAAGGTTAACAGACATATTTGAAAAAGTAAACTTATTATCAAATAAAAAAAAAAAACGTACTTTAAGTGATTCTTGAAAATCGCCGATTGCTCTTAAGCACCTTCAATCTTAATATAAGTGTTTGCAAAAGTTCAGCCTGCTGTGTTGTACATTTGAATAAGGATAACTTTTTGTTTTTAGAATTTCCTAAAAAAAAAAAAAATTACTGTTTTGGGACGGGCACATCAAATTTAAAACAGATTTTATGAAAACTTGCAAAAATCGCTATTTTGACGGCATTTTTATATTTTGGGGGTTTTTACCTAGCATAAAACTTGAATTAAAATTAAAACTTTGGTGGCATTATTTTAATATTTTTCCTTCGTTCCTCAGAACAAGATATATTAAAAACATATAATATATTCTTCCCGAATACCTTACGGAATTCTTGTGTAGCGTTGCCCTATAGTTTCTTTCATTATTTAATATTTTTATATATTTAAAATAGTAGGTTTTCTAATATCTTCCAAAAAAGCTTTTACAATTGAGACGTTGATTTCCAAAAAGAACTAAAGGACATTTTTTACAAAATTGATTTTTTTACATATTTGTATTCTAATCACTTAGCTATATCTAAATCTCCTATTTGATTTTATCTAATGAAAACCCAAGCCCTCTATAAACGCAATTTAGAAATATAATTATTTTTTAAAGGAAATAATTACACATTTAATTTCGTTCCAAATTATATCAAAACATCTCATTTCATATCTTTAATATGATGTTATTAATATAATAAAAAAACAATTCTGGATTTTAATGCGAAACAAATCAAATTAGCTAATTTAATAAAATATTAATTAGTGATTTTCGCTCCTCTTGTAAAATTTCCTAGAATGGATATAGTACCTTTTGGAAATCAACGTCTCAATTGTAGGATTGCATTGTTGACCTATTTAAATAATAATTCAGTGTACCTTTACAGTAAATAGGATGACCCTAATCCATATGGGGCCAAAGAATATGTGAGGTGGGATGATTGTTGTTCCCTGTACAACATAATTTTATTTTAAAGACTTTATGACAACATTTTTATATTATAAAAATGGATTTTTAACTTGTCAGACAACTCAGGTAAATAAATAATAAAAAAAAAAAAAAAATTATGTAACATTGTTACTTTGAATGTTGTTAATGTTTTTAAAGTTATTATATCGAATCGTTGTATTCTTGATGTTAATTATTAATTGTTGATGTATTTTAGTGAGTCCTGATGATGGGGAAGGCCCCCGAAACGTTGACTCATTAAAGGTTTTCTGTAAAAGCTTTTTTTGGAAGGTATTAGAAACCTACTATTTTAAATATATCATTGTACAGTTTTTCCCTAAAACCATTCCTCAAAAAATTAAGTTTAAGACGCGTGTAAGAGTGAAGGTTCCTCCCCTTGGAAGTACGGAAAAAAAGTGAGTATATAAATAAAGTCGGTTAATGTTTATTCTATTTGTGGATTTTGGATCATTAAAAAAAAAAAAAAAAAAATGAGTATCAAAGCCCCGAATGCTCAATATTACAAAATACAAAAAAAGTGCCTTGTGTTTGTATTTGTAAATTCTCCATTTCTTACCAAAGATATTTTCTATTAAAACATACCGTGCAAAAATTGAAAGAACTGGGCTACGAAGTCCTTCCGCACCCACTATATTCTCCCGACTTGTCTCCAACAGATTACCACCTGTTCAGGAATTTAGGCAACTTCGTCAAAGGAAAACTTTTTGAAAATTATGATCAAGTGAAAAGTGCGTTTTCAGATTTTGTTTCACTTCAAAGCTCAGAGTTTTTTAGTTCGGGGATAAAAAAGTTGGTGTCACCTTGGGAAAAATGTGTAGAATAAGAAGGTAAATACTTCGAATAAAATTACCTTGTTTTCATATCGTAACGGACATTTCATGTGACCCAATATTTCTTGTACCAAAAGGATGAGATTTTCCTGAAAACCAGACCATTTCTTTTTCAAAGACCCTTTATAAACTGCCTATCTTTTTCGTGACCAAGCGCGTAATCTCATATGAAAGGTAAATCTGAAACAGTCTTGGATTGTGTTGGGTAATAACAAGCTAAAAAACATAAAACCGATTATCAGTTCTTCATCTATCACATCCTGCTTCATCATCCAGAAATGCAGACTTTAGGAGGCAGTTATTTATCGCCCGTGTGAGGACACTGCTACCTCACTCATGGAATGAAAGGATCCACCTCGATGTCAACTGTGTAAAGTGGTTCTCAAATTAAGTCATATTTTTGAAGAGTGTGCTCAGTACAAAAAAAAAAAAAAAAAAATATATATATATATATATATATATATATATATATATAAACCTGTACCTCTACAACCCATTAAGGGTCTTGGGCTCAGTACATATAGAGATTTGTACTGTTTCTAGGCCAACGGCTGTGCAATGATATGATCACGCTCAGCCGCCAGATTTTTCCCTGAATTAGGTACACACTTTAAAGAGGCTGGGTCTGCCCATAATAAATAATATTCTGTCAAAGCCGGGATTCGAGCTCAGGACCTGGAGAACATTAAACTAACGGTCTATCCACTAGACCACACCGCTCCAAAGCTCGGTACAAAAGATAAATTAAAATATGTCGTTTGCCACGGCAGGTCTCTGAGGCGTTAAGAATTGATAAAGACAGTTCGTTTGTTCCAACATATCTAACTCATCCGTCTTGCTTATACAAATTATATTATACGGTTCAACCTAATGATTTATTATCTTTTTCTTTATTTATTTACTTTATTAATGTATTTTATTTTATTTACTTTTTAATTTCTTTTTTTTTCCTCATACTTTTATTATTAGTTACGCCTCTTTATTTAATTTATTTATTTTTTATGCGTTACTGACTTAATTATTACTATAATTTCTTATAATTGTCATAAAATTAATTAGTAAACGTTTTGTCAAGATGTGAAGGCGATACATTTTTTTTTCCTATTTTTATTCATTCTCAATTCATAAGATCATTACTGAATACGTCATACTTCTCTAGTTCTTTAATATCTGATATCCTTCATTTATATTGCTATAATTCAAGTATACTTATAATTTGCCCAGTTTTCTAAATACTTAATTTCTACTTTAAATGCTTTTTGTAACAACAAATAATTATGGCAAATAATAATAACAACAAATAATAATAATAATAATAATTGGCTAATAATAATATCATGTTTCTAAAGGCCATCGAAGATATTAATCACTGGAATGGAATTGTAAAATGTAAAATTGTCTCGGCGTTTTGTCCTATTGTATAAAAATGAAAAACAGTGTTGTGACGTGCAAAGCTCATATAATCACTTTATTATGAAATGATTTGTAATGAAATGAATTGACGGACATATCAGAAAGGAAGCTGGAATGAAAAAAAGGTTTCAATTCTCACTCACAGAGCCTGACAAGACAATGAACTTGAGAAGATAAGTCACCTTAAATAATAATGCCAGAAGGGAAAGTACAATCCTGGCCATCTTTAATCTCAGCACTCTACAAATTGGAGCATATTTCTCCCTCTACCTTTAGCTTCTAAGGAAATGCTCTACTTGTCTCGGATTTTTCAATTTTCTCTGGGAAAAGATGGATTTTCACTCGAAGATCTTCTACAGAACGTTCTCATTTTCAAGCCACACAAATGTGAATCCATTCTGAGATTTATTAAACTGGATAATTTACAATCAAGATTCGAGATGCAATAGCTTATTTGACATATTTGCATTCCCATCGCTTAGTTTTAGTGATATCTATTCTATAATCCGATTTCATCTAGAATCAATTCTTTGAAAAAAATGCTTTTGAGAAATGAAATTATACTCAAATAGCTCCAAGGATAAAATCCATTGCATTCCGAACCATACTAGAACATTTCATAATAAAAAAAATATTTATTAGAACAGGATAGAGAAAAAAATATATTCTCGGACTAGGTCTCTAAAGAATAGCATTTATGGACAACTGAAATATATAATATGTCTGGCCAATCGTCCAAAAAACAAAAACATAATTAATTACATTTAGAATATTATACAACAAAAACTAGTAAAAATTATTTTTGACTTCAATATATGAATCTTTTTTTTTTTTTCTTCTTTATCACGCTTTACTGATTACAAAACTCTTACGTATTTTTCCTTATCTTTAGAAGTAACTGAGTTATATATATATTGGACTGTTTCACATGAAATGTCCGATTTTATAGTTTCTAAAATACATAAAGGATTTTGCAGGTCTCTGTTGTTTTCTTCCGAATGTTTACATATTGAAAGTAAACAGTTACTAATCCTCTACTATAAACAATATTATAAACATTAGCTTCCCAATCAACTACCCACTGTTTAGTATACCTCCAAACATGAACACGGAAATACGCGATGTTCGAATAATATTTTAGTACGAGTTTAAACTCGGGCATTCCGCAGCTGAGGCCGCTAGAAATTTTTGCAAGGCGTTCGGGGAAGGGAGTGTTAATGAACGGACCATTCTCCGTTGGTTCGCTAAGTTTTCAGCTGGGGATACCGACTTGGAAAATTTACCCCGAGGAAGACCTCCGTCCGTAATAGACAACGATGTCCTCAAACATAGGATAGAAGGAAACCTCTACCAAACAGTTAAAGGACTCTCAGCACAACTGGGCTACGAAGCTCTTCCGCACCCACCATATTCTCCCGACTTGTCCCCAACAAATTACCACCTGTTCAGGAATTTAGACTTCGTCTAAGGAAAACTTTTTGAAAATGATGATCAAGTGAAAAGTACGTTTTCAGATTTTGTTTCACTTCAGAACTCAGAGTTTTTGAGTTCGGAGATAAAAAAGTTGGTGTCACGTTGGGAATAATGTGTAGAAAAAGAAGGTAAATACTTCGAATAAAATTATCTTGTTTTCATATCGTATTTTTAATAAAAATCCTTTACCTTGAAGACGGACATTTCATGTGACACAACCCAATATATAATCGAGTTATTCAATTGAATCATTTTTAATCGACAGCCATTTTAAGACTATTCGGCGGATATCAACGTTTAGGTGTTAAGATCATCGTGGGATTTTTTACTAGTATTTTTCTGCCGAATTTCAAGAATATTCCAGTAGTTTTAGGAAACAGCCGGAGACGGCGTACGGCCGACAAACGGATTTTTTTTATCCGTTATTCGGATTCTTCGTATCTTGAAACGTAAGCCTTCTAACTTTGAGGAGGGGCAGAAGGGGGGAGGGTAGCTGTGTGGGCTAGCGCGCGTTGCTTTGAACATGCGTTGCCTTAGCAACAGATGACCAAACATTGAGAAACCAAATAATTACGAGTTCGAGGCTCGGTGCTTAGGGGGATTTTATCTCGTCATTTATCTCTCTCTCTCTCAACCCCCTTCCCCTTCTTCCCGAGAAACCCACGTATAGCATTCAAAGGCGAGGTAGCGGTGAACTAAAAAAAAACAAAAAAACAAATTGAGGAGGAGAGAGGAGAGTAATTTTTTTTATTAGTTGGTTACAGAGGTTCATTTTTGAATAAACCAAAAATGCTTGTACACAATTGGAAATTATTTAATTAAAGCAAATATTTGTATTATAAATAATGCTGATTACGCTCAAGCTTAATATAAATAACATTTGATACAAGAATTTAACGAATTTGTATTAGTGTTTTATTATTATTATATTTTGTTATGTGTCATTGTATATCGGCTTATGTTTCAAAAACATACTTAGTTGCTCAATTTGTTTCCTGAGTTAACATCAATACTAAATACAGAACACCACACTCTTATTTTTCATTGTATGCTCGTGTCTTCACAACATTGAGATGTAGTTGACGAACAAATAGCCCATTGATTTGACAATAAATGATCTGCCGTTTGACACCAATAGCAAAGTGATTTATTCGATTTGTATGAACTGGCATTGCCTATTAATCGGCTCAACGAACCATTTGGCTTGTTAACTGGCTAACATCAGCAATCTGGCAGTAGACAGATCTTGAACCATTGATTAAACCGTCTTTTTAGGTTAGAAACCTGTTTATTATACTCAAAACATTTTTTTTTTTAATTTTCCTAATTCCCTACATAAAATTTTCCAATATATCTTGCAATTAATGTAGGTCTAGTTGCATAACTAGAATTTTCCAACGCAACACCTCGATCGTGTCTATGACTCTGTATCTTCCATTATCATAAAACATTATCACTTCGTCTTGATATCCAGGTCGTTCATCACGTACTGCTTGATTCAAATCGATCATTATACGCAGTCAGTTTTTAACATTGACGTTTTCGCATATTATAATAGATCACAGCCTTGGTTTCACCAAACAAAGAGCATTTTCCTTTTTCCGTAGGGATTTAGTATTTAAATTGAGACGTTGATTTCCAAAAGGTACTAAAGGACAATTTTTACAAAATTAATATTTTTATTCTCCTCATTTAGTTTTGTCTAAACTTTTTATAATTGTATCTGATTAACTCTCCAGTGCTTTAAAAACGCGATTAGGGAATTAAATTGTTTTCTAATGGTACTAAATGGGCATTTAATTTAGCACCAAATAATAATAAAACATTTCATTACATAACTTTAATATAGTGTTATAAATACAGTAAAAAAACAATTCTTGATTTAAATGCGAAAAGAATAAAATAAATTGGTTTAATAAGAAATTAATGAGAGACTAACATGCTTTCTGTAAAATTTTCTAAAATGGATATATTTTTTTTTGGAAACTAACGTCTCAATTCGTGTTGATGTTGAAATCTTTTGTTATAATAATATTACAATTTTATTTTGTATACTGTATTTATATACTAATTTATTTTTATTAAACTTTCGTTTACAACATTTATTGTAATTTTAGTTTTACTACATCAATTGAGAAAAATTATCTAAAAATGTATTGTTTCGATTACACTTCTTTTTCTTTTGTTCGGGTTTCTTTTGATAAATTAATCTTTTATTATTGCCTTAAATATTTTCATATTGAAATTGTATTTATCCCTTATAGCAGTAGAAATATCATAATTCTAGATATTTTACATTTAAAATAAAATTAAAGTCTGATATAAATTAACAATTACATTGCATAGTATAATTATTATTATCGCAATCAATTTTAAGTCAATTTTACTGAATTAGTCACACTAAGGGCTATCTTAACGCGTGGGCCGCCTCCACATGTTTTCGCTGGACGTTTGCTCTTCTTGCAGTCAATAGTAAGTTTCTGATGTATTTTTGAGACATAACATACTAGTTTAAACAAAAACTAATCGTATGTTTGATGGGCTAGAAAATTGGATGACATTTTTTTTAAATATTTCTAGATGTATGTTTGATAAGGTAGTCAACCATGCATCTGGCTCCTGGACTATATGGTGTTACAGACTATATAAAACTATTAAATTGAGGGTGTATAGTCGACTGTAGAAACTATTATAGGTGGAATAGTCAGGAATCAGTCATTTTTAAAAAGTTTTTAATTTTGCCAACGTTTCGGCTCAAGCTTGTGAGCCATCATCAGGGCTACAAACATCAGAACAAAAGAGATACATATTAATATGATAATGAAAATTTTCTTCTGAATGTAGTGACAATGATAACATTTGAAATAAAACAGAAAATATACCAACATACTTAAATATTATAGATACAAATAATGATAATATGATACATAATCTGATGATGATAAGCATAACAAATTTTACAGAACTTTAGACTTTAATATAAAAGTAAAAAAAAAAACATATATATATAAACGTACCATTACTGAGCCATGTCCAAGCATAAACTGAGGAAAACCATAAACATAGGTAGTATGGGGAGGGGTTCGTGTAAAAACCCTGAAGGTTTTCCCCTCTAAGTGTAAATACTACAGCTTATCTTGGTTTTTAAAAAGTTTTACAAAATTATATAATGGAAAAACAAAATAATATATCCGTATGTACAATAAGGTTGAACATTTTTAACAGAAAATTATAAACACTAGAATCTGAGGTATTTGAAAGAACATGAGGTATATAATAAAAAACAAAATAAAATAAATAAATAACAAAAACAAGAACCAGAGGTGTTGTAAACAAAAAGATAAATATACAGTAAATAAATAAAATATACATTACACAAGCAATTTGTACAATAAAGTGATAGAGTTATAATTTAAGGAGACGGAAGATGTTAGCATACGAGGGAGAAATTATCTCTTTGTCAGTTTTATGATTTACGGGAACTCGATCTTTTTCCATATGGATATATATAGCTTCGGAGAGGAGTCGCTTTTTGTAGTTAGGTACGGTGGCTAGGATTTCAGGATTATCAAAATCAAAATGATGGTCAAGGGATATAGCGTGCTCGGATAATTTTGAGGAAAATGGGTTACGGGTAGATATTGTGTATTTGTGCTGATAAATTCTTTTTTTGAGATAGTTTTTGGTCTCGCCTATGTAACATGAATTACAATTTGGGGAAGAGCAGGGAATACGATAAACTAAATTTGATTTTTGTAGGAAAGGGATGGGATCTTTTAGTTTTGAATATAGATTCTTTAATTTGTTACTATGTTTTAAAACTAAGCGGAGATGGGGAAAGCTAGAGGATAAGACTTTTTTAATTTTTTGAGATAGAGATGGGATGTATGGAATGGATCTGTACTGGGGAACTATGGCGGTTTGTGGAGAGTGTGCGGGGATGGAGTGAGGGTTTGAAGAAGTTTTAATGAGGTTCTTGATTAATTGGTCAGGAAAATTATTAGATTTTAGGATTTTTGTTAGTCGGGTTAAATTATCTTGGTGAAATTTTGTATCGGAAAGTGTTAAGGAACGGTGTATGAGGTTTTTGGCTACACTGATTTTCTGGTGATGTGGGTGTAAGGAAAAATAATTAAGGAGACGGCCAGAATAAGTAGGTTTGGTGTACCAGTTAGTGGATAGTGAATTATCGGAATTTCTTATAATAAGGAGGTCGAGGAACGGAAGTGAGTTATTGTTTTCTGTTTCAATGGTAAATTGGAGTCGAGGATGGTATGAGTTGAAAGAAGTCAAGATATTAGGGATGGCTTTGGGGTTGAGGATCAGGAAAAGGTCATCAACATATTTTTTAATGAAAAAAATATCTGCGGAAAAGTTAGGTATAACTGTGTCAAGAAGGTGATTGAGGACGATGTTGGAGAGATCAGGAGCAAGACAGTTTCCCATGGCTAAACCCGAAATTTGTTTATAAAATTTCTCTTGGAAACATAGGTAGCCAGAGTTACAGCACAGAGAGAGGGATTCAAGGTATGAGGATTGGTTGAGGGAGGTATGTGGTTCTAAGGTCAGCCAATTTTCATCGATTATTTTAAGAGCACGCTCAGTAGGGATGTTGGTAAAAAGGTTTACAGCATCTAGGGAGGCTAAAATGAAATTTTGAGGAATAGTTAGGGATTTCAGTTCTTCAAGGAGTTGCTGTGAATTTTGGATGTCATATGGGTTATTTTGGCTGAGTTTTTGTAAGGGAGAAAGAAGGAATGAACTGAGTTTTGAGGATGGTGAGTTGATATTTGAAATTATGGGACGTAATGGGTTTCCTGGTTTATGGATTTTAGGTAAGCCGTAACATCGGGGAGCAACTGAATTATAGGAGATGAGGTTTTTGTAGGTAGAGAGAGTGATCTGTTTGGATTCGTGGAGATATTTTAAATGCTGGTTAAATTATTAGAGGTACCCGAACCTCTAATATTATTACCAATTACTTACAAAACCCTCCGTCTAACCCTTCTCCATTTTCACCTCAATTTACTAAGGACCTATCCTCTACCCGATCCTTTCTCAAAACCAATAACCATATAATAGTCACCCGTGCAGATAAAGGAAACAAAACCGTTATCATGGACCGGGCAGAATACGATGAAAAACTAAATTTCCTTCTTTCTGACAAAACCACATACCTTCCTACCAAACGCGATCCTACATCCTCTCTCACCACTAAATTTAACCAGCATTTAAAATATCTCCACGAATCCAAACAGATCACTCTCTCTACCTACAAAAACCTCATCTCCTATAATTCAGTTGCTCCCCGATGTTACGGCTTACCTAAAATCCATAAACCAGGAAACCCATTACGTCCCATAATTTCAAATATCAACTCACCATCCTCAAAACTCAGTTCATTCCTTCTTTCTCCCTTACAAAAACTCAGCCAAAATAACCCATATGACATCCAAAATTCACAGCAACTCCTTGAAGAACTGAAATCCCTAACTATTCCTCAAAATTTCATTTTAGCCTCCCTAGATGCTGTAAACCTTTTTACCAACATCCCTACTGAGCGTGCTCTTAAAATAATCGATGAAAATTGGCTGACCTTAGAACCACATACCTCCCTCAACCAATCCTCATACCTTGAATCCCTCTCTCTGTGCTGTAACTCTGGCTACCTATGTTTCCAAGAGAAATTTTATAAACAAATTTCGGGTTTAGCCATGGGAAACTGTCTTGCTCCTGATCTCTCCAACATCGTCCTCAATCACCTTCTTGACACAGTTATACCTAACTTTTCCGCAGATATTTTTTTCATTAAAAAATATGTTGATGACCTTTTCCTGATCCTCAACCCCAAAGCCATCCCTAATATCTTGACTTCTTTCAACTCATACCATCCTCGACTCCAATTTACCATTGAAACAGAAAACAATAACTCACTTCCGTTCCTCGACCTCCTTATTATAAGAAATTCCGATAATTCACTATCCACTAACTGGTACACCAAACCTACTTATTCTGGCCGTCTCCTTAATTATTTTTCCTTACACCCACATCACCAGAAAATCAGTGTAGCCAAAAACCTCATACACCGTTCCTTAACACTTTCCGATACAAAATTTCAACAAGATAATTTAACCCGACTAACAAAAATCCTAAAATCTAATAATTTTCCTGACCAATTAATCAAGAACCTCATTAAAACTTCTTCAAACCCTCACTCCATCCCCGCACACTCTCCACAAACCGCCATAGTTCCCCAGTACAGATCCATTCCATACATCCCATCTCTATCTCAAAAAATTAAAAAAGTCTTATCCTCTAGCTTTCCCCATCTCCGCTTACTTTTAAAACATAGTAACAAATTAAAGAATCTATATTCAAAACTAAAAGATCCCATCCCTTTCCTACAAAAATCAAATTTAGTTTATCGTATTCCCTGCTCTTCCCCAAATTGTAATTCATGTTACATAGGCGAGACCAAAAACTATCTCAAAAAAAGAATTTATCAGCACAAATACACAATATCTACCCGTAACCCATTTTCCTCAAAATTATCCGAGCACGCTATATCCCTTGACCATCATTTTGATTTTGATAATCCTGAAATCCTAGCCACCGTACCTAACTACAAAAAGCGACTCCTCTCCGAAGCTATATATATCCATATGGAAAAAGATCGAGTTCCCGTAAATCATAAAACTGACAAAGAGATAATTTCTCCCTCGTATGCTAACATCTTCCGTCTCCTTAAATTATAACTCTATCACTTTATTGTACAAATTGCTTGTGTAATGTATATTTTATTTATTTACTGTATATTTATCTTTTTGTTTACAACACCTCTGGTTCTTGTTTTTGTTATTTATTTATTTTATTTTGTTTTTTATTATATACCTCATGTTCTTTCAAATACCTCAGATTCTAGTGTTTATAATTTTCTGTTAAAAATGTTCAACCTTATTGTACATACGGATATATTATTTTGTTTTTCCATTATATAATTTTGTAAAACTTTTTAAAAACAAAGATAAGCTGTAGTATTTACACTTAGAGGGGAAAACCTTCAGGGTTTTTACACGAACCCCTCCCCATACTACCTATGTTTATGGTTTTCCTCAGTTTATGCTTGGACATGGCTCAGTAATGGTACGTTTATATATATATTTTTTTTTTTACTTTTATATTAAAGTCTAAAGTTCTGTAAAATTTGTTATGCTTATCATCATCAGATTATGTATCATATTATCATTATTTGTATCTATAATATTTAAGTATGTTGGTATATTTTCTGTTTTATTTCAAATGTTATCATTGTCACTACATTCAGAAGAAAATTTTCATTATCATATTAATATGTATCTCTTTTGTTCTGATGTTTGTAGCCCTGATGATGGCTCACAAGCTTGAGCCGAAACGTTGGCAAAATTAAAAACTTTTTAAAAATGACTGATTCCTGACTATTCCACCTATAATAAAACTATTAAATCTTCTCGTATAGAATAGGCAAAGTTTAGGGTTCTTATTGTAGCCGGCTATTGCGCCCTAACTCATCTCTTGGACTCGCTTTTTTCCTTCACAATTGGAGGGAAAAGCCCAATCTGGGGTCCCCTTAGCAGCTGTATATATTGTATATAGTTACCATTGTTTGTATGATGTTTATTTATTTGCCAACTTTTTATTTATCTCAATTATAGGTTGTTTTGATTTGTTTTGTTTTTTTATTTATTATTATTTAATTACATATATATATATATATATATATATATATATATATATATATATATATATATATATATACGAATTTATTTATTTTCTATATTATGTAATTTGACTATTATTATTATTTTCTGTATATATTGTATGAATGTGGTCTCATATCAGTATTACTATTGTTCATTTTGAAACATATTGTAATAATTCTCAATAAATAAATATTTACTTTACTTATTGTAGCCATATACCCTATAGCAACGTTAAATGGATATAGAAACAAACAAGCCATATTTATTGAAAGATTTAGGCCAAAACGTTTGCACAATAACGGAGGTTAGCTTAATTGAAGTGTGTACATGACGGCACCCCCAAACCCAACTTCTCCTTCATTCTTGTCGGCATTGATTTGATTCGTTCAGTGATAAATATGTTTTTTCGGCATTATTAAAGTATTTAGCCTCTGATATAAGATTGAGAGTAATTTGTTTCTGTATTATTATGTTCGGTACGATTGTAATTGACTAATGCATTAACGGTTAATTTGCCTTGAGGATACACCCAGGCCAAGAAGGTCATTCTGTCTAGTCACGTCAAATCAGTCTAACTGGCAGAATGTTAGTTTCAGGCGGGTTAAACTTGACTCAACGGATTGACGTGCATATGTACTGAGCTCGCTCTGTCATTCAGACCTAATGTGCCTTTGAGGCAGGTGTACTGATACGTCTTACTAAATAACTTCATCTTATATGAACTTGGATCTGGTGTGCATATTGTACGTATGGTATGTATGAATCCCGGCAGATGGCCTTAAGATTTTTAAAGTGAATAAATAAAAATATATATATTTTTTACTCCTTTCGTGGGTGGGGGAGAGGAAGCGTAAAATGGTGGTCCCTTTGCGATGTCAGGTACTCACTCATTAGATATCCCTATGCTTATTAAACCTAGGTAGGTAAAATTTAGTACAGCCCCTGAAGTATTGTCGGATTAGCCACACTAGCATATAGTGATCAGGTATACATTGTCTCATAGCAATGAATACACTTCAATGAATTCATTCTTCTAGAACGTTTTTGTTAATAATTTTTATTATAAAATAAGTTGTGTTTTATTATTAACTTTGTCCGCATTAAGCACTAATAAACCATTCCAAGCATAATTAACATAAGACATGAATTCTAAAAGAATACGAATCCAAAACTTTGACGAGAACATAAAAAGAATTCCTTTGGGGTTTTGAATAAATATTTTAAATAGCCATGTAAAAAAAGAAAGAATAAACTTTCTCGCATCAATTTCAATAAGTTATTTATTCAGCTCTGAAGCTATTTCCCTTGTAAAGAAAAATAAACAAGGAAATCTGTTTGAATTCAACCCCCCTGTTTACACCAGCTTCCATCTTGGACTAACTTTGTCAGTGAGATCTTTTTTTTTTTTTTTTTTTTTCGGTCCTTTGACTTTGAGTTTATATAGGAATGGAACTTATTATCAGAGTTTTCTTCTTCCATTTTTTCTTTATAAAATTCAATACTCATTCAACTATCTTCTATGTTATATGTTACTATTATTTAACTTGATAATACATATTTTAGCAGAACTTTATTACACCATTTTCTTATTCATATGACAAATCTTTTTTACATGTTTAAATTTTATTTTATTTTACTTGCGAAACAAGACTTATTTTATAATAACTTATTTATATCATCATAATAATTCTTTAATTAAGGAAATAAAGCAGGAATTAAACCAAAACAATGTGGCCAACGCTGGAATTCGTTTTCATTAACATTCTAAACTTGACCGAACATTATATTGAAAATAATTTATAGATAACTTTATAGATATATACTTTACAGATTACAATGATTTTTTCCTTAGGTTTTGGTTTACTTTGTCGGTGAACAAGGAAAAACCCTGGCGTCCAAGCTAGATGACCTAATCATCGCTTTGCATGCCCGTTGGCCTAGAAAGTATACTAATCTGTACTTATACGAATCTCTATACACTAAAACAAAGACCCTTCATGGGTTGTAGAGATACAATAGTTTTTTAAAGATTATTGCAGTAAATAGTACATAACTCTGAGAAAAAAAATTGATATTTTTATCCCAATGGAAAATTTATTTAGAGCTTCTGGGTTAGTGAAAGGATTCTGTAATTTCTTTTATTGCAGGTAAAATCGAAAGTATTGGGTTGTGTCACATTAAATGTCCGTTTTTATAATTTCTGATATGCATAAAGGATTTTCCAGGCCTCTTTTCTTCCGAATGTTTACATATTTAAAGTAAACAGTTACTAATCCTCTACCTTTGTTTTATAAACATTAGCTTCCCAATCAATTACCCACTTTTTAGTATACCTCCAAATATGAACATGGAAACACGCGATTTTCGAGAAATATTTTTGGACGAGTTTAAACTCGGCCATTCAGGATCTGAGGCCGCTAGAAATATCAGCAAGGCGTTCGGAGAAGGGAGTGTTAATGAACGGACCATTCTCCGTTGGTTCGCTAAGTTTTCAGCTGGGGATACCGACTTGGAAAACTTGCCCGAGGAAGACCTCCGTCCGTAATAGACAACGATGTCCTCAAACATACAGTAGAAGAAAACCCCTACCAAAAAGTTAAAGGACTCTCAGCACAACTAAATGCAAGTGCATCTACCGTCTCCAGACATTTAAAGTGTATAGGGAAAGTAAAAAAGCTCGATACATGGGTACCTCATGATCTCACTGAGCGGCAGCAAGACCGTTTCAAAACATACCGTGGAAAAATTGAAAGAACTTGGCTACAAAGTTCTTCCGCACCCACCATATTCTCTCGAAATGTCTCCAACTGATTACCACATGTTCAGAAATTTAGACAACTTCGTCAAAGGAAAACGTTTTGAAAATGATGATCAAGTGAAAAGTGCGTTTTCAAATTTTGTCCTACTTCAAAGCTCAGAGTTTTTCAGTTCGGGGATAAAAAAGTTGGTGTCACGTTGGAAAAAATGTGTAGAAAAAGAAGGTAAATACTTCGAATAAAATTATCTTGTTTTCATATCGTATTTTTAATAAAATCCTTTACCTTGAAAACGGACATTTCATGTGACACAACCCTATATATATATATATATATATATATATATATATATATATATATATATATATATATATATATATATATATATATATAATATATATAGTTATTATTATTTTTGCCTACAGAAAAGTTGAAATGTAACCAAATAATGATGCTCTGATTAGGGAACACAAAGTTAAAAAAAACAACACAAAATAATGGTTTGAAGTGAATAACATTTTCCCATTTATTCAGTAATTATTGTTGTTCTTACTATGTTGGTATCTACTTACTATGGTTAATAAAATTATTAAGTGTTATTGAAGAAGTTGTATTCTGCCGTCTTTACTTACAAATGGAAGGATAGTTTCTTTTTATTACTTAATTTTTATTTTAAACATATCTTATTTTAATATTTGATTTTCTGGACTAATACTACATTTTTTGTACCATCATTTTTTACATCAATAATATAGTAATAGATCCATAACAGAATATTTGAAATAAATTACGCTCTACAGAACTATGAATGAATTCATTTTGCGATGGATATATATTTTGGCTGTTCCATATACACACACACATATATATTTACATTTTATATCTTTTTCATTCCATATAAAATGTAACTTTTTGAAACAATGTAGCCTCTGTTAGTGTTCCTGGGATCGAAAATATTTCGGCAGTTTACTGATCAGACATTGGAAAGATGGGGAATATTTTTGTTTGTTTATTATGGCTAATCGGACGATGCTACAGTGGGAGTACTAAATTTTGCCTATCCAGGTATAATTAGGATAGGGATTTTTAACGAGTAACTGACATCGCATAACTTCGGAACCATCTTTATACGTTCCCTCCGAAAGACGGCATAACTAAGGATTTTTTACTCCCATTAAAAATGCTTGTACCTATATAGGTTGAAACGTTTTTAATTCAACTTTTTTTATTTCGAATAATCATTAATACAATTCAAATTTTAAATGAAGTTATTTGATCCTTTTTGTGCCCAAATTTTAAACTGATAAAAAGTAGTTCAAAGTTGAGAATGATTTTTTAATCTTTTGATGTGAAAGAAAGACTGAAAGATTTGGAGTCTCCCGTGGTGTATTGGCTAGCATAACAGCCTTCTATTCCTATGGTCGCGGGTTCGAACCTGGCAGATCGTCATAGGATTTTTTAAAAGTAGTGAAAAAATTCTTAGTTATAGCGTTCTTTGGAGGAGACGTAAAATGGCGGCCTCCAGGCTGTGCGATGTATAAAGGTCCTTGTACTAATTAAAACTTGATGGATAAAATTTAGGGCTCTTAATGTAGCATTGTCCGATTATCCAGAGTGTCATAAATGGACCTTAAACGAATATACAAACAAAGACTAAAGAGTTCAATAGTTCAAGAGGCGAATCTATTTATGTCATGTCGTTTAAATTATAAAGGGCATTCTGCTGTGATCCAAAAGGAACTCTAACATCCCTCTGCTGTTAAATACTATATAATAATTGATTTTAATATTAGAATACTAATCGTTGATTAACATTATACACTGATTATAATGTTTAAATACAATTTTATTATGGGTTTATAATTTATTATCCATATAGAGCAGTGGATTATAGATATACATCCCCCTGATCTATCCATGTGTTTCCCAGTCTGGAAAAAATTTCCTTTTTCATTTTATTATTTTTGAGTATGAGTAAAAGTGATCAGTTTTCCGATCTTTCAGTGCCACATTTAATTGTTTTTTCTTAGTAAGCAAATATTTACTTAAAAAAATATATTTATTGATATTTACAACTGTATTGATTAATACATCTAGTAAATTAAGATAAAACACATGAAAAAGAGACAATGCTTATTGGCAGCACTCCAATAGGTTATCTAAACTAGATGGTCTCGAGAACATCTACTTTTGAGACGCCTCGGAGGATTGTCAGGGATGGTATAGGAAGCTAGGATTGAAACTAGTGGGTTAGAGTGGGAGTGGATTGTGTCATGGAAGGATCGATACCTCTTCTTCTTCTTCGGTTGGCGCGACAGGCCTTGGAGGCCCTTGGCCGCGCGGTATGGTTTATATTCCACACCGCGATGCTCGATGACATTTTATAGGGTAGGGTCATCACTCCCTACGCCTATTTTTGTGGGTGGCTATCAATTAGCTGACGGGTCCCACATACCCGGGAGAGACTGTGAGTGAATCCCCATTTATTTGTATGCTTGAAAAAAGTCCTCCTGGGACTGGGATTCGAACTCAGAACTTACCACTCAGCCACGGGCTCCCCTTTTTTATAACAACCCGCTTGAGCTTGTCCCCACAAATGTCATCGATACCTAGTTAGGGCCAAATCAGCTACATAAGGAATATTAAGGTTTTTATGGATGATCTTATCTGTGACGAAGCAAGGAGCGTTGAGAATTTTGGAGTGTAAGACGGGAAGAATTTGAGGGTTTAGTGGAGCCCCAAAGCTCAACTCCGTAAGTCCAGATTTGTCATATGATGGTCATGTAGATGAGGCTTTTGTAGTTAAGTGGAAGGTTAGAGAGTCTGTTCAGTAAGTGTTGAAGTAACCGAAAGCGGCAAGCAGTTTCTTGTCGTTTCAGTCTTCTGTGCGGATACCTTGTTAGACGTTTGTCAAGTAGAAGTCCTAGGTAGCGGTTCTGTTCAACGGGAGCAATCAGAATATTATTAAATGATACTATAGGGCAGGATGTCATAGATTTACGATGAAGGGTAAAGAGCATTTGGTGAGATTTGTTGGAATTTATTTTAATTCGCCAATTCTGACATTATACCTCAAGGTCTCTGATGTGGGATTGAAGAGTTTGATATTAACCTTTATTTTATTTTTTATATGGGATATCAAACTTTCTTATATTCAATGTCCGATTACGTGCGGCTGCAATGTTGGGTCCTTTATTATTACACGCTATACTCAACTCGTATTTCTCTGTCACGCATATTAATTCGCCAATTCTGACACTATACCTCAAGGTCTCTGATGTGGGATTGGAGAGTTTGATATTGACCTTTATTTTTTTTTTAAATGTTATTTATTCCTAAAATAATTTTTGAGCTATTTTAAAGTCATTAGTAATTTTAATAAGAGCATGTGACAACTTTTTGTGACAGCATTTTTATTGTTTATGCTCTTTCTTGGCTTCCATCCTGGTATATTTATTGTCTATATAGTTGATAAATGAGACAGTAGATTTTCTCATCGTACTTCTATTTTTCAAACATAGTCTGTTTATACATGTGAAATATTCTAAAGTATTTGATAATGACCAAAAGTTTTAAAAGTAATTATTTCAATATCATCCCTCAAATACAATAATTCAAGGACGATAAATAGTGATAAGCATTTTTTTCTAAAAATGGGTTAAATCGCGTTTATTGTCTATCGGAGTTATCTAACTACTAAACATATTATTTAACACTTCAGAAAAAAAAAAAAAAAAAACTCAATAGATATGGGTTTGCATTATTTTGACAGTGAGTCACAGAATGTGCATATACTGATAATTGGAACGTGACACTGACTTGTGAAAAAACAATTCACTGATAACATTTCCTCTCCTGTTCGCATCATTTAAATGATTGATCCATAACTAGCTTCGTTTTCCTTATAACCCTATTGACATCATATTGTGCAAACCATTTATGTGCATATAGTTTATGTTTACGAATTTTCTTATTTATTGAATTTTCTAATAATATCAAATGACAACCGACGATTACGACAAGAACTTAACCGACGACCAATTATACCGACTGTTAAACAGAAACTCATACCCGCTTTTAACTGACAACCGATAGTTTGTCCAGGAAAAGATTAGGCAACCCAACGGCTGCACATTCTATACCTTTGATACTTTAAGTCAGGGTGAAAGTTTTATTATTATCATGATGTTGCAACATTTAATTAAAAATCATTTTTCAAAAAATAATTAAAAATAGTCTGTCCAGGATTTTTTTAGACAATCCATTCTTAACTTATTTTCCAATATACTAAATTTCTTATAAAATATGTATCATTCTATTATCAGCTCGGTGCAGATCGTTTCAAGTTCGGATCTTCTACTAATAGTTAATGCTCCTTGTTACATCACCAACCATACCTTAAAACACGACCTAAATATCTCATTTATTTTAGACCTTATTCCATCAAAACCCTCCGAATTCCATCTGACCCTTATCTATCACCCCAATCCGCTAGCTCAATCTAGATCCACCTAGACACACCCTTACCATCCCCTTGAAGGTTGAAACGGCAGTGGCCCCGAAACTTCTTGTATATATGTTCTTTGAGTTCTCCACTCACGTGCTGTATGCTTAAATATTGTATATGGGTATTAGTGAATTTTGTACATATTCTTATTAATTCTTTATTTTATTTATGTACATTATATTCTTATTTTATAAATTTATTGTTTTGTATATATTGTGTGAATGTAGTATGAGTTACTCGATTTCTATTATAAGTGTCCTAATTAGGACATATTGTAATAATACTCAATAAAAAATTGTTTTTGGGGAAAAAAAATTAAATGCATCTTGAGGTCTTACGTTTTAAGATACGTGGAACCCGAACAACAAATCAAATAAATTTAATATGGATTAAAAAAATTTATCAAAAGATATCAATTAAGAAGTAGCTGAGATACAGCGTTTTGAAATTAGTAGTGGCGATAGGCGAGTTTTTTCTTTGTTTAAATTATCGCTTTTGATATTAGTTAATTGCACGTAAACAGGTGTATAAACTGTTATACCCTATTATAGTTTATACTACCCTAATATACCTTAATATAGTTTCGGAATAATAAACCATTGCGTAATAATTTGCATCGTTGTTTCACTTTTACTACAGTAACTTTCTTTTTAAAATGTTAAGTGATTGAAATGATGTTTTGATGTAAGTTTATTCAAGAGAATGTATATTAGGAAGTCGCCTGCTTAGCCTCATGTGAATATGTTGACACACAATGCTTCCCTCCGGTTTCAAGGAAGCGAAACTTGAATACAAAGGCACTTGGGAAAGTCATGAGAACCCATTTTTATAAATTCTTCACTATTGACTTGTCTCAAGAGGCGTTGGAATGAGCCAGAGAATAATTCATTGTCCCTTTTACCTTCATTTGTCTCGGGACAATATATCGTCATTTTCTAAATTAGTATCCTTGTTGCGCCAACTCGCTCAGACATTAATGGAGTGGTTGCCTCGACGAGATAAGTTTTCGGTATAACTTGTAACAGGTACCTTTTGTGTTCAGTGGCATTATTATAAGTCTTTTAATAATACCTATGGTGCAGTGGAATGGATATTACCCACGTTATATCCACTCGGTCTTGAATTGGTTCCTTTATTCCAGAAACGAGATCTCTTTTTAGCTCTTTTTTTTTTTTCTTTTCTATACTAATGGATATTTCCGCTGTTGTCATATCGAGTATTGGTTATGCCCACAAACTTTTCTATAAAAAAAAAAAAAATGTATTATTGTTCGGTAGTCACGGATTGTTGTTGACGTTTTTAGGTATACAAGAAGGTTCTATAATTAATCCTTAAATTTTGTATTAAAATTGCGAAAGTTTTAGTGTTTTTTTTAACCCACTCATGCAAATATGTAATTCATGCTTTAATTTGAATAAGCAAATAAGTAGATCTTATTAATTTGAATGTAAATTACTTATTTATATGAATGATGTTTTATTTTTTGCCTATACTTCCTTTTCTTTTTAATAGCTATAATCAGTTGTGTTGACCGGTCAAGAAGGTTTAGAAAATAGAATAAAGAAACAGGTATATCAATATTAGTTAAATTATGCTTTGTCTAGGACGACTTAGGCTTTTGTTATTTATTTTGGGACTTCAGTGGTGGATCAATCCTGTGGTCAGGATACTCTAAAGAATTCCTAGATTAACCAGAAAAATTAACAAAATCTGGCCATGGAAAATGATATTGACCATCGTGATTGAAACAAAAGTGGTACTTTCTCGCTGACTACTGAATGTAAGAAACATTGGTTTGTGGTGCTGTGTTTTTACTTTCACTTACGATCGTAAAAATTTTCGAATTCCAGTTTGCAACGAAAATACACATTTTAGGGTCCCCTGAGTCCTAATAACCAAGTCCCGCAAAAAGATCTCTGTGTGTGTACGTGTGTGGTAACTCCCGGGCGGAAACGGTAAATCCTATGAAACTGAAATTTCATAATTAAGGCAACTATCCGTCCGAAACGTTACAAAATATTTTTCATCAAAATCAGCTTACCATAAGAAACACTTTATACCATGCATTTTGCACCTTTTTTCGATTTTCTCGAAAACGGTTCCGACGATTTTGTTTAAACTCGCTATATCGATGTAAAATTTAATAGGCTTTAAAATCATTTAGGTTTTCTTTGGATTAAAATGGTCTGACAGGGCTTAAATGCCGATATTTTAAATTTTCATCCCCTAAACTACCTTTAATTTTGTTTATTCTATAAAAATAACTATATTTTATTGTTAACACTGATGAAAAACCGGTAAATATATAAATTGGATGAATTGGATTCCCAACGAAAGGAGAAAACAGAAGAAATATTTGTTTGATGAAATTTTTTATTTTTGAACATAAGAACAGTAATATACATGTATGATATACCGTTGAAAAGCTTGAGATTTTAGAAAAAATATTATCTCATACACAGGCTTTTAAAAGTTAGTAGAGAGTGATGAAAAGCTGTTAAAACTAAATGATTATTTTAGATAATAATATAATGGATTTTTTAATAAAACACATGTTTCTATCAAAATTCCATTTAATTAATTCTTTAATGGTTTCACTCATTTTTATCTCTAACTGTATTTGAAAATTCTTCAGTTAATTCTAAAAACGGAGGTAAGTGAAAGTCGTGTGTTGCTTTGTGCCGGATCGTTGCCTAGTCTTTTTGAAATCTTAGTAGTATTTTGTTTTAAATTTTATTTTTTTTTGGCTTTAACTCTTATTTTTTCAATTTATAGTTTGATTTAAACCAAAAAGATATAAACCAATTAATATACTGTGTTGACCCGATTTTGTATAAAATAAAAAAACAAAAAGCTTTCTCGTAATTGTGGAAATTGAATATATTGAATTAAATATTTTAGTAATCATTTCATTAATTTTCCTAGGCTAGATTTATCGATTCCAAGAACAAGTTACATTTTTTTTATTTTATTTTTCTATTTAAATTTCTTTATTTCTAGATCGGCTGCTTGAGCCATACATGTTTTTTTTTTTTTTAACATAAATGAATAATTATTACAACTCGTAACAATGGAAAAAGTGGGGGTATAGTCTCGTACAAAAGGCACCCCTAAAGATTATAATAATAAAAGGCTTACCGAACCCGAAGGTTCGATGCCGATACCACCAAACTTCGTCTGCACAGACTCGTCCAATGTTCGCCGGTCAAGCCCAAGTTCCCAAGATCAGCCTTAATGCAATCCTCCCATCGAAGCTTCGGCCTACCTTTCGGACGCTTACCAGTCAGTTCAGCGAATAACAACTTTCTCGGAATCCGTTCCTCACCGAGTCCAACAACTTTACTCGCCCATTTTGAGTCTCCGCGATGCTATCAACTCAATTATATTCACAGGGTACAAACTCCGCAATTCCGCGTTGTGCAGCCTTCTAAACTTCCCAGTGGCCTCATCTCTCTTCGGGCCAAATATTTTACGCAGTACCTTATTTTCGAAAACTTTAAGCCGTTGTTCATCCTTCAAAGTAAGCGGCCACGTTTCACATCCGTATAGAAACGTCGGAAGAATAATAGTTTTATAAATTCTAACCTTTAAGTTTTTACCGTTTTTATCTTTAAGACAGAAGCCGCGAGCTAAGAGCTAAACGGATTTTGATGAAGTTTTCTATGTATTCGATTTGTAGCTCACGGTGGAGTTGGCTATTTCTAATAAACCATGGGGCACTATGGCTATTCTTAATATTTTGTTTTGAAAAGTTTGCAATTTTTTTCTTTTCGTTGAGGAAGCTGGGCCCCACACTTCACAACCATACATGAGTAATGGCCTTAATATTGTTTTATATATAATAAATGTTGTTTATTTTGTTTTATTTTATTTTTTTATGAATTATTTTCTATATCCAGTATGCGTGTGGATACTAAGTAGATGTGAGTTAGGAGGAAGTCAGCTCAACTGGCCTGCCACTCGAACACGGGGATTTCCTCTTATTTCTAGAGTTTATTTATGTCTTATTTATTATTTTAATTTTATTTTCCCCTCATTTATGTATTCGCACCTATCAGCAGTAATGTTGACCAAAATAATAAAAAAAAAAATGATTACCATGTCAAGCCTAATGAAGGACCGACAGTATCCAGTAGCAAGTATTTTCATTATTTTTATTTTAATGTATGTTGGTCTAGCATTTTTTACATAATTGAAGTTATGCTTTATGTCAGACCATTCATGAGCATATTTTTATTTCATTAGGGTCTCTTTGTTTTCTTTATTGTTTGTATTTTTACTTTCTTTGTTAATTTTTTTACTGTTTTTTAATCATTGTTTATTTATATTCTGTTTTTTAATAAGTAGCGATGACAAATTCCACTTTAAAACGGATAAGGCTATTATTATTTGAAGTCCTAGTGGTAAATTAATATTCAGACTACTTGACCCTGTTGTTCTTTCAGTCAAGCATTTGTTTTATTAACCTTTTAAAAAGCAATATCAACAGCGAAGGTTCTTTGAAGTCGTGTTTTATTGCTCAATTTATTTTATTATTCTGTAGCAGAACCTACCTTCATTATTGCCTAAGTTGAATTTATCCTCTCCAATTTTATGCAATTTTAAACAATACCTTAATATATATTTTCTCCTAGTCAGGAAAATTATGATTTATTGCAATAAGTAAAAATTGATAAAGTATGTTTTATCAATAAAAAAAAATCCAATTGATTAGTTAACAATAAGTAACTAACCTACCTTAAGGTTTTAACTTTCACTTACCTAAATAGGAAATATATAGTAAGGAAAACATTCCGATCGTGAAAATTTTAGAATTTGAGTTTTCAACCGAAATACTCATTTTAAGGTCCCCTGGGTCTAATGACCAAGTCCCGCGAAAAGGTGTGTGGTAACTCCAACACTTAAACGAAAAGTCCTTTGAAACTTAAATTTTTCTATTTAAGACAGCATATACGCCTGAGATGTTGCAGAAATTTTTTGATCAAAATCAGGAAACCAGACGAGCCACTTTGTATCATGCCGTTTGCCCTTTTTTACAATTTGATATTCCGTTTGAAAGCTAAAGATTTTAGAAAAAATATTATCTTATAAACAAGCTTTTAAAAGTTAATAGAGAGTGATAAAAAGCCGATAAAACTTACTGATTGTTTTATATAATAATATAATAGATTTTTTTAAAATAAAACAAATGTTTATTTCGAAATTTAATTAAATTAATTCTTTAATAGTTTCACTTTTTTTAGCTCTAACTATATTTGAAAATTTTTCAATGGATTTAAAAACAGAGGTAAGTGAAAGTCGTGTGTTGCCCGCACCGGATTTTTAAAATTTGATGGTGTTGGCTAAGTATAATAAACATTCAAGGGTAGTATAAAATAAATTTAAAAAATAGTAAAAAGTCGGTGAACAAATTATAAAAACCGACTAGATAACCGAACATAAATTATTTATTCCAATTCTTTTAATCTATGATTTCTTGACTTGCCGATGACATTTCTTGTGAAAATTTTATTATTATTTGTTTTATATATCCCTTATGAGATATGTGTTATATAAGTTTTATGAATAACATCATGGACCCTATTTCCATATAGAAAGTGGCTCTGAGGTGGATTTACATGGATAACCTGGATTATATTCCCCTATATTGCCAAACTTTGTCAATAGAAGTATTCCCCTTTTTAGAATATCTTTTTACAGATAGCCTTACATTAGAATACTTTTATATTTATGAGAAAGTATTCATTGTTTATATTATTTTATGTTGAATGTATAGTTCACTTCTATCTTCTTCTTGTTTTGGTCTTAAGGGCCAAAAACTACAAAAATGATTATTATTACTCAAACATCTTCAATAGACCTTTAATTTTTAAAAATAAATGGTGGGTATATACTTCGCTATTAGCCGGGATACAAATGCATTTCCAGTTTATGAGATAAAATAACCATATTATCTTATTAGCATTGATCAATAACAGCTAAATATGTAAGTTGTGCGAATTTGAAAAACAACTAAAAGAGAAAACTGAAGAATTATTTTTTAAAAGTAATTTTATGTTTTTGAACATAAGAACCGTAATATAGAATAGAATAGAATAGAAAAAAAAATTTTATTCTGGGACTAGGTCCCCTAAGAATAACAGGTTTGTACAGTATATGGAAATATACATGTCTGGCCAACAGACAGAAGGAACATAATTAATAACTAATTACAATTATGGGTTAATAAATGAGTGCATATCATAAACGCATATACACACATATATCCAAAAAATAAATACAATGATAAAATTAAAATAAAAACAATTCTTAGAAAGTATTTTGTTGAACGGAATTAAAAATTAATTAGTAGATAACAGCATTTAAATATAGACAATGAAGAAAATTATTCTTCATTCAAAGTGTGATTTCAGAAATAAAAATGTTACAGTTTCTGAGCGTCTTTTTGGGATAATAAAAGGTATTGGAAAAGTTGGGATTTGAATGAGGAGAGGGAAGCAGCATGGCGGATATGAGTAGGTAGAGAATTCCAGAAATTAGAGGAGCGGACAAGGAAGGAACGATCAAATGTTTTAGTCCTATGGATAGGCAAATAAAGGTCGGAATGGCGTGATCTTGTTTCAAGTGAGTGGACTGAGGATTTAAATTGTAGGAGACTATGGATGTATGGAGGGTGTTGAGAGTTAATGATTTGGTAAAGGTATGATCCTAGGAAATATTGTCTGCGGACTGGGGGGAGGAGCCACTTTAACTCACCGTAAAAATGGGTCACATGAGACCTCTTCGAAGTACTGAGGACAAATCTTAAAAATATGTTCATGTTTCGTTTAAGCCTGTCCTCAAGCACAGTCGAGAGGCCACCATATACTAAGCAGCAATAGTCAAAGTGGGGGAAAATAAGTGCGGATACAAGGAGGATACGGGTGGATAGTGGAAGAAGATGGCTGGAGCGATGGAAATATTTGAGGGTACTTATTGTTCTTCGGGAAATTTGGGCAATATGGGGTTTCCAGGAAAGAGTTTGGTCAATGGTAATACCCAGGTTTTTGACAGAGGAAGTGAAGGTGATTGGATGTTCATTTAAGGTGAGACTCGGAAATGTGGTATAGGATCTGAGGAGGGAATTGGAACCAATTAGAATGGCCTGAGTTTTTGTAGGATTTAGCATTAGTTTATTCAGGTTTGCCCAGGCACAGATTCCATCAAGGTCTTCCTGAATATTGGCAAATGCTACTAGTGAATTGGAGGGAGAGAAGGATAAATAGATCTGGAAATCGTCAGCATATAGGTGGTGGGAACAGTGATGGATAGAGTTGGGAAGGTCATTGATATAACAATTAAAAAGAAGGGGAGAGATGCTTGAGCCTTGGGCCACACCTGCCGAAAGGGCTCGAAAGGAAGATAGAGGATGATTAGGAATAGTGACAGCTTGAGTTCTGTCAGAAAGAAATGATTGAAACCACATGATAGTGCTGTTTGAAAAAGATAGAGACTTTAGTTTAGAGAAAAGGATGGAGTGATCCAGGGAGTCAAATGCTTTTGAGAAGTCCAGCAGTATTAGCACGGTCAGTTTCGTTTCGTCCATAGCAGTGTGTATGTCGTTGGTGATTTTGAGGAGAGCGGATTGTGTGGAAAAGCCAGGTCGGAAGCCAGATTGGAAAGGATCAAGAAGTTTAGAATTTTCAAGGAAATTTGATAATTGTTTCTGAACTATTCTTTCTAAAGGTTTGGAGAGGTTCGAGAGGATGGAAATAGGGCGATAGTCTTTAGGGGATGTAGGGTTGGAACATTTACTGATAGGATGGACTATTGCTTTTTTCCAATTAGTGGGAAATACGGAATTTTGGAGGGAAAAGTTATAAATAAATAGCAGAACTGGTAGGATTTCAGGAAGGCATAATTTTAACAGTTTTACGGGAATTGCATCAAATCCAATGGAGTTGGTATGAGATTTCAGTACAGCGGAGATAAGGTCAGTTGGTGAAATGTTAGAAAAATAAAAATTATCGGGGTTGAATGATGGAATTGAAGAGAAGTTTGAAAAAGTTGGTGAAGAATTATTAGAGGAGGTATTTGAAAAGTAAGAATTTAATTCATCGGCTGAGACCTGAAAGATTAGTGAGGAAGAGGATTTGCAGAGAGAGAGTTTGCGGAGGAGTTGCCATTTTGACTTGGAATCGGGAGTAGTGGAGAAGGCTGCGTGAAAGTATTTTGTTTTTGCTTGTCTGATTGTCGCCTGAGTCAGATTGCGGAGTGCCCTGTACGCTTGATAGTCCTCAGTCAGTCTTGTACGTCTAAAGCGTCTACGGGCTGCCTCACGCTTCTTTTGTAAGTCTTTTATTTCTGGACTCATCCAAGGAGCAGGGCGGTGACGGAAGGTGCAGGTTTTGAGTGGAGCATGGATGTCGAGGATACTTAGGAGATTGGAGGTGAGAATGTGAACCATTGAATCGATGGAAGAACAGGTGTAAATCGAATCCCAATTTAGAGCTTCAATATTGGGTGCAACAATTTCTCGGGTAAGGCAATCGAGGTTTCGGAAAGTTAAGGTTTTAGGAATAAATGCTGAAGTTTGGAAATTATATGATATGTGGATGAGATCGTGAGATGATAGAAATGGAACAGGTACTTGAGAAGCGGAAAGAAGGTTGTGAGTTGAATCGATAATATGGAGGTCCAACCAAGTGTCGGAATGATGAGTGTGGTGAGTAGGAGCATATGGAACGATGAATAGGTTGAGAGAGAAGAAGAGGTTATCCAGGTAGTGTTTATCGTTGGAGTCGGAAAGGAAGTTGGTGTTAAAATCACCACAAATTATGATATTATTGAATAGAGGGACATTTCTGTAAAGGATTGATTCAAAGGAAGGGTCAAATGGGACCAAAGGAGGGCGATATACTACTGCATAAAGGAGAGGTTGTGTGTTAGAGGAGATTTCAACGAAAAGGAATTCAATATGGGAAGAATCAGAATGGGATGACAGATCCAGGACACGAGATTTCAGGCTGCTGTGGACATAAAGTGCTACACCACCGCCAGTCCGGCCAATCCGGTCATGGCGGATAAAGGAATAGTCAGGGAGGGAAACGGAAGAGGAAGGAATATAGGGCTTCAGCCATGTTTCAGAGACTGCGATAATGTGATAGAAATTGTGGGTGAAATAGTGAAGGAATTCGTCGAAGTGGGCGGGAAGGGACTGGGCATTAACATGGCAGGAGGTCAGGACATTAGACATATAGGAAAGGAGGTGGAATAGCAAACAGAGTATGAGAAGACGCTAGAGACACATGTATGATATACCGTTTGAAAGCTAAAGATTTTAGAAAAAAATATTACCTTATACATTTTAATTAATTCTTTAATAATTTCACTAATTTTATTTCTTACTGTATTTGAAAACTCTTTAATCTATTTTTAAACGGAGGTAAGTGAAAGTCGTGTGTTGCCCGCACCAGATTTCAGTAAAATACTTCGGTTCTATTCGAATAAAATGTTAGTTATTTTTAGAATTTCACAAGTATTTTATAATAATCTCAGGCATATAATGTTAACAGATATAAAGAATAAGTTTTAATACGGACTCATTGATAATGAGATTAATGGGCGAATGAACGCTGCAGAAAAGATGTTTCACGCAGTAAATGTAAACTTCCTAAATAAAAAAAGAGTTTTCTATGAACACTAAATCGGGGGCATATAAATCAACCTTTCTACCCTTATATACTTCTAAGTGTCGTGGGCAATGACCTTCAAGCAAAGAACCTAATTTTAAGCTTCAGTAATGAGGTTACTGGGAAAAATTGAAGTAAAAACCAGGAGAGTTCTCAGTACAATGATAACGTCGAATTGGCGGAACATAGAAAAACAATTTCTAAGATTGTTTGGACATATTTCAAATATGGAATACCATCGTCTTGCCTGGATTACTTACGAGGCTAAAGCGGATGGGCGAAGAGGAAGAGGAACACGCCAACATACTTGGGAGGGTGGAGTAAGGCAAACCTTTGCAATGAGAGGACTACAATGGGCCATGAGAAGATATCTGGTTAAGGATCTAAGAGCATGGTCCAGTTTCTACGGAACAACACCTCACTTGAAAGGTGGTAGACGAGGTTGGATTATGTTGATGAGTAAAATCTTCTGTTGTCATACTTTAAAAGTAGCTACTTTTACAAATGAACATAAAGAAATGCTAAATAAAGAAGTAGAAAATTAGCTCTTAAATTTGTGAAATGACCATGGAAGTAACTTTGTAGTTGAGCTCTTTCGATAAAGATTTGTGTTAATTAGTCATTATGATTTATTTTAAACCACCACAACATAGCCTGCTGCTGAAAATTGCTTTTTATCGCATTACGTTATGAACGGCTTAATAAAGCGTTTTTCCTTATAAACTGTTCCTTCTATCAATGATTTATTTTGACAGTAATAATTGAAAATATTAATTAATACGTTTTCCTCGCTCATTTCGAATTGAAAGGATTCTGAAACTGAATTATAAAATCTAAATGATTTAGCCTGGCCTAGATGAAGCAGCTCTCAAGGAATTGGAAGAGGGAGTCCAATATTGAAATATATCTGCCTGGAATCCAATAGCTCACCTCCTGTTCTTACTGTGCATACTAAATGATCTGTCTAATTTTGGCCTTTTCTTTCTCTTGGAAATATTATATTTCGAGATTAGATTTTTTTTTTGTTTTATATATTCAAATTATGTATATTTCTAGAAGGTATCATCAGAGACAGAGCTTGAAGAAGATTTCAGGACTAATAAAAACTACTAAAAATAACTATTTTATTAAGAAGTAGAAGAACGTTTTGCGTCCTTACTAAATCTTTTTTTTAATTTTATTTATTTATTGAGATATATTACAATTTGTTACAAAATGAACAATAGTAATATTGATATGAGACCACATTCATACAATATATACAGAAAATAATAATAATAATCTAACTACATAAAATACCTCTTCTCCTTCCTTCAAGTCATCATTTATAACAAAGCCAAACATGACATGAAAACTCCTTGCCAATTCGACCTTATTGGGACAGTTTCATAATGACATTGCCTCAAAATCTCGGTCTTCAGATGGACGAATTGTTGTCCAATCTTTCCTGCTTCAAAGGCCGCTCTTATTCTCTGCAGGGATCTCCATTGATGACAGCATTATCCGCATATGCGATAATTTGAGTGATCTCCGTAAATATGCCGTTTTAATTTTTCCCAATATCATTTTATATACTCTTGTCAAATATCGCTTCAAAATAAATTTGAACAATTATTGTACATATTTAAAAGTTTAATTGTTTTCATATTGTTTTTCTTTTAACTTTTAATTATTTACTGTTTGTTGCCATATTGTATTATGAAAGTAATGTTATTGTACCTAAATTATTATTAATTTTCTGATTACATTGGTTATCTTGTTTCTCTTTGCCTTGATGAAAGCCCATAATGTAGACCGAAATGTCGGCACACAATGTAGTATTGCTTATCAGTGTGTATTTTTTTTGTTGCCCGCACCCCCAACCATCTTCCTCATCCAAAGTAATATTTAAGCACAGAAAATTTACTATCTATTTTATGGCTTTGCTAATGGTTAGCATTTGTTTTGTTTTTTAAATTTACTTAAGGACATTCTAGTTACAAAACACTAGTTGGATATGTTTATTTCGAAGATCAATAATGACCTTTAAAAACCCGTCTTTCCTCTATTATCTTCCCAAGCTTTGATTATGGCTGCCTGGTGTACGGGGGACAAACTGATGAACTTGAAATAAAATTAAAACGACTTATGAATTGTTTTATTAGATTCATTTTCGGAGCCCGTAGACGTGACCATATTTCTGGTTATCATACCATCTTAAAATGGCGCTATCCTTTTGTTCAACGTCAATATTTCTACTTATTCCAAAATTTAAAAAAAAGAAAACCTTCCTACATAATAGAGCTCCTCACCCTCCGCTCTGATATCCATTCGTTAAATACTAGAACCCAATCAATCAATTTTTATACCCCATTACATAATACTGCTTTCCTTTCACAAATCGTTTCTCGTTCGTTCTTCCTTCGGGAATTCGCTGCCCATCTCTATTCGTAAAAGCCACCTCTCTCTCTTCCTTCAATCATTAACTCTTCCACTACCTACTCACATCTCAATCTCCCGTTGCTATGTAAAACATAGATATAGATAATATAAATTTGCAAAGATTTACAGGTATTATGAATATTTGATCCTTTATATGTATACATATTTTTTCTTTTATATACATTTTTTTTTTATACATATTTTCTTTAAGTTACCAGACTATAAGAATTTATTTCTGTTCATTGTTCGTTATTATAAGAGGACTTGATCCCAGAATAATTTTTTTTTTCATTTCAAAATTTTTTTTAAATTTCATTTCAAGGTCCGAAAATAACTCTGTATTATGTTTTCTAAATCTTACACACGTTTCAATAAAGTATAAATAACATAAAACCGGTTGACCGTGAAAAAAATACATACTCCAGCAAATAGACTTACAATAGAAGTAATAAAATTGAACGGATTAGTAACTACTACAAAGTAACTACTAAATTCCTTTGATAACCGTTACAAGAACCCGAACCCCGAAAAATGATCACGCTATCACCTGGAGCTCCGGGACGAAACACAATGACGTGTTCTTATCTCGCCCATTCAAGCTGTTACCTACAGGCAACGTTCGTTTTCCTATATACCAAAATGACCCAACGCAATTTTCTATACGTTTACTCATGCCACATGTCTCAAGATAAATGACGTTTTAGGACCCTTATTATGACATTATAATAAAATATTAGGACAATATATGTCAATGATTTTGGTAAAGTCATACTAGCGAAATGACATATTTATTTACTTAGAGCGAAAAAAGAGCTTTTTTTTTTTTTTTTTTTAAATCTACTATTGCTAATTTCCTGCCGATATTTCAAATTTTCTTCCTTCAGAGTACCTTTAATTTTATAGATCTCAAAAAAATTGGAACATCATCTTATTAGCATTGATAAATTACTGATAAATATGCAACTTGATCGAATTTGATATACAACTAAAGGAGAAAAGGGCAAACATATTTTTTAGTGCAATTTTTGTGTTTTTGAACACAAGAATAGTAATATAGATATATAATATACCGTTGAATAGCTAAAGATTTTAGAAAAAATGTTATCTCGTACTTGTAATACTCGTACCCGTAATTGTAAAAGTTTATGGAGGATGATGAAAGGCCGATAAAACTAACATATTTCTCAATATAAAAATATAATAGATTTTTTTATAAAACACATGTTTCTATTGAAATTCAAAATAATTAATTTAAAAATTCTTAAATTGATTTTAATCTCGGAGGTAAGTGAAAGTTGTGTGTTGCGGGCATCAGATTTTTTTTTACATTAATTTATATTCGTTCCTAAAACAAATATTAAAAGTATCAAAATTTTGTATTAAAAAAGCCAATCTGCATTAAGAAAAGGAATAAATGTGGTTATTATTTTTATTTCTTTTTTCTTTATTCCTTATTTATTTATTATATTTCTGTTTACTTTGTGCATATAGAATGAATGATTTCTCATAGCTCCAATACTAATTGCCCAAGAGAGAGGCATATTGTATTATTAATAAATAAATAAATTAATATTCAATGAATTTAAAAGAAGTACATACAAAAAAAAAAAAAATTATACCTCCAGAAAAAATGTCATATTTTTTTTCCATGATATTACCTCTAACTCTAATTTCAATGGTTATTTTAAAAATACTATGATATTTAGCTTTTCTTTTGATCTTGAATTCCTTTCTATTTTTTCGAGTCTTTATCAACTCCTAGTATATTTAAAAAATGTACCTTTCTGTAAACACAAATTATCATATAAAAAATAATTGTTGATTCTTAACATTTATGAGATCTTGGAAATGGAATTATGGTCTTTACCAGTGGCCCGTTTCCTCATCGAGACTAGTTGCTAACCACAAACCTGCGGATATCTTTGAGGTAAAACATCTGCTTTAGGAGGAATATCTAGCTTACAGGATTGGTACTGCGTTTAAAGAGCATACATTTGCTTTTCCGATATTAACGTTAAGGGTTTCTGGAATCGGAACGTTTTAGTGAAACATTTTATCATGACTGCATTGAGGATTAATAAAAAAAATTATTGATGGGATAATTCATACTTAATTATTCATGACAATATTTATGAATAATTGTTTACTATGTTTATGTAGTCATAGAAAATAACATAGAATGTATAGGTTTTTATTTCTTAAGAAAGCAATTTTAGGAAGTGACTAAAATACTTTATTTCCATACATCTTTTCATATAGTTAGGAAATATATAGAACAGAATAGAATAGAAAATACTTTTTATTAAAAGACAGGGTCCATTGCAATCTCTATGTACAATTATGATATACACTTTGTCTAGGCAAAAAACTAATCGATCATGATTAAATTTTATTTACAATGGTGTGAAAAAAAAAGTTTCTTCATATATAATATAATAATAAAAGGATATTCATAAAAATAATTCTATTAATACATTTTAATATTTAGCTAACAGTTTTAAAAAGATTGTTTCACTTTTCCGCCATTATTTATTTTTAGCTATTTTCAAACTCTAATAATTTTTATGAAAATAAAATGTTGCTAGGTTTAGTGATATAAAAGTTACAATTTTATTTAATAATAATTGGTATATATTAAGTTTTGTTACCACTAAGGTGTCATTTTAAGTAATATAAAATTTAACGTTGTATTTTAAAAAAATTGTATTTTAATTTATATTCCTAGTTATTGAAAAAACTCATCTATTCTACAATTTTTAATAGTGAATATTTAATTATTTTAGTCGGTTTAATGGGGCTGTTAAATTTTGTTTAGCCTTTTTTTGGAATTAAGACAGAGTCGACCTTCTTTCACTCTCTTATAAAATGTAGGAAGGAATATATAAGCATAATAATGACTCTAAAAATTCATTTTAATACCAATTTCTTATAAAAAAGTAAAAATTCTTACAATCTATAATAGCAAGTAAGAGCGGGTATGCTAAGAAGATGAAAGAGGAACTTCAGGGACTTGGAATTACTGATGAGAACTGCCTTAAGAAAGAGGTTTAGAAACAGAATCCATAACTTCAGGTGTTCAGTGTGGATAAGATAACGAGACGTGAGAATGAGGAATGGGCGGAGGAGAGAAGAAAGCAGAATCGTGATTGTTGTAGGAGAAGAAAGAATGACGTGTTTAAAAAAAAAAAAAAAAAAAAAATTGTATATGCGTTCCTTTTTTTAGCTAGTAAAAAAAAAAAGAAAAAAAAAAAAAAAGAATGGTTGGCTAACTTTTCTCAGTTCAATAATATCAATTTCTCTTGAAATGAAGTTATGAATCTATTTCTGAGCATGCAGTAAAGGGATAAGATTTCATTAGGCAGACGACTAATTACAATCTTTAGTGATAAAGTTGCATGTTAATGAGTGATTCAATATTATGCCAAAAAAAAAAAAAAAAATAAGTAAAAAAAAAACAATATATTTTTCAAAGAAGGAATACCTTTGGTGGAGAATCCATTTCGCGAGGTCAACCCAGGGGAATATGTAATGTGCTAACAATACATTATGTATCTAGGGATGTAATAATACAGTAGGTGTGAGATGGAAGGAAAGGAAGTTAGTATCTCGTATATACCCTCCGATGAGGATCCAGTTTCAATATGGTTATATCTCCCTCTACCTTTGCCATCTTAGCTTTTATTTGGCGGTGTAAGTTACCTCTGGGAAGAAAATAGAGCTTTGGAATCAATATGTCAGTTCACTTTTTACTAAAAACATTTTAAAAGAATAATGAACTTTCGCTAAGCATTAATTTATTTTCTATTCTGATTAATAATACAGTAAACCCTCTTTTTAAGGAACACGGTTATAACGAACACCCGTTTATAACGAACTATCGTTGAGGTCCCTTGAGAAAGGAATAGAAAACTATCCTTTCTTCTCGTTTATAACGAAATATTCTCTTATAACGAATTTACGAACTACTTTTGTGGACCTCAGATTTGAATTTGTTCAGTTATTACTAAAAATAAAGAAGAAAAAAATTAAAGTTTCAACTATTTTTCTGTTTGGATTGCTTTTATTCGAGTTTCCTAGGAGGTCAAGAGAAAATCCTTTGATTTAAATACAAGGTTGGCGATTCTCCAAGAAGTGGATACAAAATTGAGTCGAAATCGAAAATTGCGGAAGAATATTGGATATCAAATCTCCTCTTTTATCGATAATAAAGTTAAAATATATGCCTCCATTGCATCTTCATCGAGATGTGAAAAAAAAAATATACAATTTTTTTTATTATTTCAACTTTATATGAATTGCTGTGATTTTGACATTGTAAGTTTCTCTTTAAATTTTGTATTTTGATAATGGTTTATGTTAATCTTAAAGCATTATGTAAAATGTGAAATAAGGTAGATATATGTACATAGTGCATAGTTTTAACTGCTTTTGTAGTTTCTAAATAAACATGTGCCTGAAAGCGGATGCTGTATTAAAAATATTTCTTTTTAACCACCTGAATTTATACCAAGAAATATAATATACATACAATATATTTTATGGATACAACGAATTTTTTTATAACGAACAGAGAATTTTTTGGTCCCTTGGAGTTCGTTAAAACGAAGGTTTACTGTATTGCTATTTATCATTCACTAGTGGAAATATCAACTCTTAGACTTCCTTATTCGAAATACTTTCATATATATATATATATATATATATATATATATATATATATATATATGACCAATTCAGGATTGAAACAGATCCTAATTTGGGGTCACCCATAGCGTAGTGGCTAGCATAACAGCTTTCTATGACGAAGGTCGCGGGTTCAAAACTGACAGGGGGCTCTAGAATTTTTTAATGGGAGTAAAAAATCCTTAGTTATGCCGTCTTTCGGAGGGGACGTTAAAAGGTGGTCCCGAGCCTGTGCGATGTCAGGTACTCGTTAAAGATCCCTATCCTAATAAAACCTGGATAGGCAAAATTTAGGAATCCCACTAGAGCATCGTCCGATTAGCCATAGTAATATGAAAGTAACGTTAAACGAATGAACAACAACAAATCCTAAAATCGTCTAAAACCTCTAACTGCACATTATCACGGAGCTAAGCCTTTCTATAAGTTCCTATTATGGAAAAACTAAGAGCACCTGATTGTACAGTATATATATAGTGTTATTGATACATTGTATTGTTAATATACTAATAAATAGTTAATAATCAGAACTGCATTCTTCATTTTATTATAATATAATTAGATATATTATGTATTTTTCACTATGGCGGAAAAGGAACATTTTGAGTTTGAAAATATATACAATGTATTGTTAATATTTAATTTCATTTAGTTATGATTAATTTCATTTAGTTATGATTTATTTATTTCATCTTTTACAGGTAAGAAGAGCCTTGAAGAGTGATTCTGTAATTCGGGTAAGATTTTTAAGCATGTTTGTCTAAATTTTAGGATAAAGTAACGTAAATTACAAAATATGAATATGACTTATTGTTATAATTACCTTTTTACTTTCACTTATCTATAAATTATTTTTAACTATTGATAATTGAGGTCTATCTCTCATTGAGATAGATAAGTAATGAACTAGTTGCTAAAGTAAAGTTGGTGGGCTGGTTGGCGATCCCTTCTGCAGTAACTCCAGGATTGTGCTTTCTGCAGGAGAGCTCTCCTAATTAAATTCATACTCAGTCTTATCCCTCTTCTGATGTTAATTGGCCTTCCATGCTTCCAAGGGCCGTCCTCTATTTCTTCATTCCTTAAATTGTCAGCTTCAAATGTCTGTTTGTACTTTATTATACAATATAAAAGTGCTAAAATATCAACGTTTACAATCATACGTTACATCGTCTCTCAGATTTTTGCTTTTTTCAGTAGGAATTCGCTTGAATTCAGTCTGGAGAATATCACTAGACCTCAGGAATACTACGGCAGTGAATATTGGAGAAATTTCGGTAAGCAAAGTTATAATTTACTTTGTACAATCACGAAAAAGTGAAAGGAGGGTCACTGATCAGCTGATTGCCGCTAGCTCGGCAAGCTCGGGCTTGCTTTTCTTTTACTTATCTTTAATTCCTATCTCATCATTTATTTATTATTATTATTATTTCTTAATCAATGAGATATTTTCATCAAGTCATGTCCTCAAAGTCTGCAAGTAAAAGATCTAGATCTGCAGGTTCAAACTCGTCTCCCACTAAACAGAGACCCCGCCGTGAACAAAATAAAAAAATGATTCCACCAGCGACCGCGTCAGCTACCTCATTAGGATCTGAACCACAGCCCAGCACATCATCACAAGGAATAACTGATGAATCCCCGTTTTTTACACCGAATCCATTTCAGATCCTCCAAAATGAAAAAGAAACCATGGAATCTTCTCCTATACCCAGGGAACCACTACCTCCACCGATATTTGTTAAAAATATTAAAAATTTTAAACTGATGTGTGCGCATTTAAACAAAGTAACTGATCCTAATAGTTATTATTGTATAAGTAGAACCAATGATACAAAAATATCTCCGACTACTGCTGAAACCTACAGAAAGATTGTAAAATATCTGACTGAGACCAAAGCTGACTTTCATACTTATCAGCTGCGCCAGGAGAGAGCATTAAGGGTCGTAATCAGAAACCTACATTCCTCAACACCCGTTGAAGCTATCAAAGAAGAACTGACCGAATTAGGATTCCAAGTGAGGCAAGTCACCAACGTATTAAAAGATAAAAGTCCACTGCCTCTATTCTTCGTGGACTTGGAACCATCAGCAGGAGTTGAAAAAATCTATGACCTCAGTAGACTGTACTATACCCGTGTAAAAGTTGAAAAACCTTACACAAAGAAAGAAATAGTTCAGTGTCATAACTGTCAGGCATATGGTCATACCAAAAGTTATTGCCATCACATACCACGCTGTGTGAAATGCGGTGAACAGCATAAATCAGAAGAATGTACAAGATCAAGATCAACACCCGCTGTATGTGCTCTGTGCCTCAAGGACCACCCGGCTAACTACAAGGGATGTGAAATCTACAAGAAACTCAGAACCAGATACCAAAAACCTCAGGATCCGAATGAAACAGCTACACCAATCAGAAGCAGAAGAGAACCATCTAAACTTGTAAATTCTAACTTGTCATTTGCCCACTTGCTTGGAGGTGGGAACCAGAGTCATGAAGTCGAGGCCCTGCCGGAACAACGTTTTCCTCAACATTCTCAATCTATTGTACAACAATCTATCCCTCAAAGTTACCTGACCTTCAAAAAACTCCTCAACATCAAATTTCTCATATCCCTCCACCATCAAACGCCACAGATCTTACCAGTCTAATGACATCGTTCATCTCCGAAATCAAATCTCTTGTTATGCCGCTTATATCACTCCTTACAAATCTAGTATCGAAATCTAATCCCTTCCTTAAAAAATCCTTAAATGACTTCACCTAACTCCTTATCCATTCTCCTTTGGAATGCGAATGGTGTTAGAAATCATACTGACGAACTGACAGCGTTGTTACAAGACAAAACAATCGATGTTGCACTTATAACTGAAACAAGACTAACGACTAAACAGTACTTCAAAATACCGCAATACATGACATACCGTACTGACCACCCAGACGGCAAAGCCCGTGCCGGTTCTGCTATCATTGTCCACCAATCCCTCTCTCACCATTTACTCCCACTTCCCACCTATGATTTCCTACAAGCCACAGCCATAGTAATCAAGACTTTATCCTTTCCGGTAACCCTCACATCTGCATATTGCCCTCCTAAACATTCATTTCCAATTCCGAATTTGTATCCTTCCTGGATTCCTTAGGAAATCGTTTCATTCTGGGTGCAGACTTAAACGCCAAGCATCAGCAGTGGGGTTCCAGAACCACGAATTCTCGGGGACGAAATTTGTGTCTGCACTCAACTCCCGAAATTTTAATATCCTGCCTCCTGACTCCCCTACCTACTGGCCAACGATCCTAACCGCAATCCTGACATCCTCGACTTCTTTATCCACAGCGGATTAGGCTCCCTCAACTTTTCTGTAACTCGCCTTGATGAACTATCCTCAGACCATAGTCCACTGATCCTAAAAGTATCTCTCACTCCATTCCAAAACCCATTCCACCATCATTCATCCGAGGCCCTGTCAACTGGAACCTTTTCCGCCAAATCCTGACCGATAATATTGATCTCAGAGTAACCCTCAAAACCCCAGATGACCTAGATAATTCCGTCTATTCCTTTACCACCGCCATCCAACAAGCTGTCTGGACTGCTTCCTCTCCTAAACACTCCAATATAAATCCTGACCAAAATCATTTTCCACAACATATAATGACCTCATCCACACCAAACGCCGAGCAAGATCATTATGGCAGCGCACCCGACACCCAACAGATCGCCGCTCCTATAACTTCTATTGTAGACAATTGAAGAGGGAGTTGGCGACCTTCCGTTCCTAGTCCTTTAATTCCTACCTCTCCTCTCTATCAGCTCGTGATAATTCCCTGTGGAATATCACGAAAAAGATCCTAAAATACCATCAAGTTTCCCATCCTCTCCGACGTGGTGATGACTCCTGGGCTGCGTCTGATGAAGATAAAGCCGAGGAATTCGCCACACACCTCTCCAAAGTATTCACTCCTCACCCGGAATCCCACATCAATCACACCGCAAAAGTGCAAGACTTTCTTATGTCACCAATTCCACTTTCCCTACCTCCTAAAGCTATTAACCCCTCTGAGGTCAAATATCTTCTCCAAAAACTGACCCTCCGTAAATCTCCTGGACACGATCTCCTTACTCCCCAGATCCTCCGACAACTTCCGCATAAAGCTATTATATCCCTTACTTATATTTAAAACTGCATCCTACGCACCACCTATTTTCCTCTGTTATGGAAACATTACACTATCATTCTTTTTCTAAAACCAGGCAAACCTTCCAACAACACTTCATCCTACAGGCCTATTAGTCTACTCCCCATCCTCTCAAAAATCTTCGAAAGGCTTCTTCTTAAACGTATCCTATCCATATTAGAATCTCAAAATCTTCCTTCCCATCAGTTTGGATTCCGTTCTCAGCATTCCACAGTTCAACAGGAGCTCATAGTTGTAGACCATATTTCCTCAGCTCTTGAATGCAAAGAGTATTGTTCTGGTGCGTTTCTGGACATTGCGCAAGCTTTTGACCGGGTATGGCACACTGGATTACTCTTCAAGCTGAAAACCCATTTACCCCAGTCTCTATACCTAATTCTCAGATTCTATCTCTCTAACCGTTCCTTCCGAGTTCGCTGTGGTGTAGAATTTTCTAACCTTTATCCCGTTGAGGCCGGTGTTCCTCAAGGCAGCGTCTTGGGACCCGTCCTCTACATCCTTTACACTGCTAATATTCCTACACATCCTGATACCTTTCTGGCAACTTTTGCTGACGATACCGCCATCCTATCATCCAGTTCCAATCCTGAAACAGCATCCTTAAACCTTCAGAGACACCTTTTCCTTATCGAACACTGGTGTAATAACTGGCGTGTAAAGGTAAACGAAGCCAAATGTAAACACATAACCTTTACTCTTAGACGAAAATCCTGTCCGCCAGTTTATTTCAACTCATTACCAATTCCTCTCTCAGATACAGTCCGGTATCTTGGCTTACTGTTAGACAAAAGATTGACTTGGAACCCACATACAAGACTTAAAAGACAAGAACTCAACCGACGATTCGGACAGTTATACCGACTACTCAACAGAAAATCTGAACTTACAGTTGACAACAAATTATTAATCTACAAGACAATACTGAAGCCCATCTGGACCTACGGACTTGAACTGTGGGGGACAGCTAAACGTACTAACATCAAACGCATTCAATCCTTTCAATCCAAAGTCCTCCGTACAATAGTAAATGCTCCTTATTATGTCTCCAACTATACCTTGCACCACGACCTTAATGTTCCATTTATTTCAGACCTAATTCCATCCAAATTTTCTAAATTCCACCAGAACCTCATTCATCATCCTAATCTTCTAGCTCAATCCCTATCCAGCTCCACTCATCCATACAACCCACCTAGAAGGTTGAAACGGCAGTGGCCCCGCGACCTTTTGTAAATATATTGGAGTTCTAGCACTGGCTAGATTCTCCACTCAATGTGATGTATGTATGAGTGTGTGTATGTGTATATAGGTATAAGCGAATTCTTGACTGTATTGTTTTAATTCATTATTGTGTATATATTTTATTGTAATTTTATGCTGTGTAAATATTGTATGAATGTAGTATGTATGATATCTTTCAGCACTGCTATTAATGTCCAAAGTGGGACAGATTGTAATTTTACTGAATAAAAAATTGTTGTTGTTGTTAAAAGAAAAATAATTAGTTTTGTTGATCAACATTTTGATTTTCATAATTTTTAATCCCACTTTCCTGTATATAAAATGTATAGGAAGAGAAAATATTGCGATCTTGTATAGTTTGAAATTCGAGTTTTCATCGTAAATGCATGTTTTAAGATCCACATTAAGTCCCGCAAAAAGTTCTGTGTGCGCGTGTGTGTGTTAAGCGTATGCTATCTATATGCCTATATATAATATATAATATATATATATATATATATATATATATATATATATGCCTATCTCTATCTATATCTATATGCCTGAGATGTTGCAGAAACGTTTTTACTAAAATCGTCGGACTGAAAGTGCTTCTTCATACCATGCATTTCTGCACTTTTTTCTTTTCTCAAAATCACCTTTAAAGATTTCGACTAGACTCGCTATATCGATGTCAAATGGGCTTCTATATCATGTAGGTATCATCCTGAATGAAAACGTCTGATAGGTGATAATTTAAATTATCTTCCTCTATGTTACCTTTAATTTTGTAGATTTACAAAAACAAAAAAATAAACCATATCATATTGTCATATTTTTGTATGCCGTTCTTGGTGTTTTGGACATGAAAATATCATCATCATCATTGGATAGAAAAATATCATCTTATACATGAAGTTTTTTAAAAGTAATGAGGAGTTATGAAAACGAAACAAAACTAAGTGATTGTTGTGGATAATAATATAAAAGATTTAATCAAATACATGTTACTATCAAAACTCAAAGTAACTGTATTTAAATACTTAATTTTTTTAATAACGGGAGTGGGTGAAATTCTTGTGTTGCGCGAATCAGATGTTTAATTTAAAATAATTAACAATAATAATTGTTTGGCATGTAAGTTTAAACGTGAGGTTTTTAATAATTTTATACTTTTATGATTTTTTTTCTGTTTCAAAACCATGAAAATATTTCTGAGTGACATATTGTTCTTAAAAATTTATCTCATAAAAGAATAAAACATATGCCAGTCTTTTTGGTTAATTCATTACTATAGCGAAAAGAAATTGTGGATTTGTAAACTTGGAGTAACAAAAATATATATGTATGATACGATAAAGGTTATCTTTTTGTAGTGTTAGCTAACACTGCACTTGATCCGTGCTCCATTCTATTTTCCCTCTTTCCAGACATGAATAGATAGCGCCCTTGAACAAAGCTAATACCGAACTTACCCCTAAAATATTCCCTTCATATTGCTCACCTCACGTTTATCACCTCCTGTTCCCCAACATACGTGATGTTATGCGGGTTAGAGAGATCTCCTCTTTGGCGCCCGAACCCGCTTTTATCTATACATTATATTCACATACACTACTTACTATTTTCATGTATTTTTGTATCGTTTTCACTTAGTCAAGTATCATATACAGTCTTATGATAGTGCTACGTGTTTTATGAAAAGAAATCATTTTTATAAAAATATGAAGATACTTTAGGACGATGTAATACTTTATTTTAGATCAGATTAGTATTAGATTAATGTAATGCAATCATCCATTTTTAATAATCTTTCAATATTTATTTTCAAATTAGTCAAATAAATCATTTTAGCTTGTGTCTTTCTGTAGCTCAAAATCGTACATCATTATTATCGATTAAAAAAAATAATTACTTAACGAAAATACCTTGGGTGAAGTTATTTGAGGGTGCAGTCAATAGAAAAAAACATTTAAGTATATACTTAAATTTACTAGTGCCGACATTTTGGCCTAAATTATAGGTCTTCTTCAGGGCGTTTGAAGGAATGTGTCACAACAATCAAATGTTTTTTTCTTTTGCCTGTACCCTGTACTATCTTCTCCCATATATATGTATCCCATACATTCAACCATTCTCACTTCACAAAAACACCTTATGTTTTTATTTATTTTATTTATTATCTTGAAGATTGTAGAGGATGTAATTTAAAACGAGTGTGAATATGTTAAATATAGGAATATGAAGGATAAGATGGTTCGGGTGGAGGTAAAAAAAATATTAGAAAATAGTGAGAAACTACGTATTACACTGAAACAAAATAGAAAACAGGGAAAACTATTTATTATACTAAACAAATAAGAAAGTAGTGAAAACTATATATTATCTAAAGCGATAAGAAAATAGTGTATATGTAATTATTATCCATCAAAAAAGTTTAGAAAATAGCAAAAACCTACATATCATCCTCAAAACAGGATGAAAAAAAATGAAAAACTATTTATTTAAAAAACAATTTTTTTTATTTTTTATCCGCCTCTACCCTTTAGGGTCATTGGCGCGGTCGAAATAATTACTTCCTATGGTAGAAACCTGTTAGTTTCGTGAATTCTAATAATTTGGTTACACTTTCTTCCTCTTCTTGAAGTATTTCTTTCATGGTTCCATTTAAGTTGAGTTTTTTCCTTGATTCATTGAAAAGCGGGCACTCAATTAGCAAGTGTTCTACAGTTAAAGGAGTATTATTGCATTTTTCGGAGAATGGCGGTTCCAGGCGTCTCAAAAGATAGCAATGTGTAAACTGGCAGTGGCCAATCCTTAGCCTGCATACAATTATTTCCTCTCTCCTTGAAGATCTTGCACTAGTTCTTCACTTTTGACAGTCGGATTTGATAGTTTTTAGTTTGGATTTCTTCTCTCCAACCGTCCTCCCACTCTTTTATCAGAAAGAAATAGTGATTAGATTAGAAGATAGTGAACGACTATTTATCATCCTCAAAAAAGAATAGAAAAAAATATTACTAATTCTAAAAATCTGTTTAATATTTCAAATTTAATTTACTTTTTAAAAATAAATAAATAAAAAATATAAATGCGTTAATGATTGCTCTAGAAAATAATCTTGACTGTTATCTTATTAAGTGATAAAGTTAGAATAAGATCCAACATGTTTAAAAAATAGAAGAGCAATAACAATATAGTAGTTTTGATACATACTTATTATATGTTTAAAAAATAAAATAAATTATCTGAGACGTTAATTACTGGTTAAATAATTCATAAAAGCTTAGATGGCTGACACGTTCCAAATTTCATTTGTTTTGCTGTCAGTTCATACCGATTGTTTGTTGAGGAAATTCGCTTAGGACAATCTGTTTGCCAGCAGAAACTGAAGATCTAAGTAAACAACCGAATTTCGAGATAAGAGGAACCAATACTGAGTTTCCGATATCGGCTTAATAGCTCATTCCTGAATATAGAAGCGGTAGAATCTGTTGATTTGGTTAATATAACTGATTTCCTCAAGCTGCTCATTTACCTTCCCGAAAAAAAAAAAAAAGGAATTATAATAAACAAAATTGATTAATGCAGGATTAAGAATAAAAAAGAAGAATTCAATTTGTACAATCAGTAGAAAAAAAATACACCAAATTACGTACATATAATGTTTTTTAAACATTTTTTTGTTTGTTCACCCCTACCTCGCCTGGCCAGCCTCTGTTGGTTTTATGACGGTTTCTCGGGTCAAGTGGAGAGAGCGGCGTATTAATGCCCAGTAATAAGTCCCCGGAACCGAGACGCGAACATGTAATTATTTTATTTTATGTTTCTGGGCAACGCGCGCATGATCGATAGCACCATCATAGTATTCTGTACTTATTACCGTATATCAAGGATTTCTAGGGTTTCGGAGATATCCGCTTGTGTTCCAAAATTGGAAACCTATGCTGAAAAACTACTTAGCCTCAGTACCTACGTTTTTGCTGTAAAATGTTACTTTTTTTTTAATTCTATTTTGGTAAATATTGCAAATGAATTAAAGCATCTAAGAGTTTACCGTGTTTGCAAGGGTACTAAAATGAGGAGAATGGTGTTATAGAAGAAGATTAATTTAGAATTAAAGAGAAAAAAGTATTCTTAATCAATTTTAAAAATACTATTTCTTACTGCGTCATCAGTAACTGCCTAGCAGCTCATTTTTAAATAACCTGTAATTTTTTAGGCAGAAAAACAAAATTAAGAAAATTATTGCTGTACAAAAATAATTTAAAAAATCATTTAGTTTGCGTGCCACATCGTTCAGGAATTCCATACCTACCTATATACGCAAAGCACCTTCTTTAACCTCATTTAAAATCAAACTGTTCCTTTATCTTCTCAACCATCCATCGTCAGATTGATTGTAAACACAACGCTAGAATAGTGGTCATGTTCCATATTAAAATGAGGACCACAACAAATATGTAAACAATTTTTTAAATATATATTCATCTTTCTCTTTCTTTCTTCTGGTTTTCTCGATGACCTTATTATACCATAAGAAGCACAATAGTAATATATCTTCAGATACACATTAATGATTACATAATTATAAACATATATGCATACTAAGTAATCGTATTTATTTATTTAACTTTATTTATTCCTTTTTTTTTAAATAACATTATATTTTAAGTTTGTATTTCTTTTATGTTTTTGTTTCTGTGGCAGGCACAAGTCACAGTTTTGTACTTTTCCGTTATTCTTAGGATACTGAAGGTCCCAGAATAAAATTTACTTTCTTTCTTTCTTTCAAAAATAACCTTGGTCTCTATATAAGTGTTATTTCAATGTTGAAAAAAAAAAAGAAACTTGTGCTAGGTATGCGAGTTTTCCGATTTAATTTGTTTGTTTTTTTTATAGTCATTTAGTACTATTTTTTCTTGTTGATTAACTTCGAGCAATATAAATATAAGATTTTAATTTTATATATGTTGTTACAATTTTCGAAATTCACTTTAGGCAAAATGTAACCCGGGTGAATATAGAAGTTTTGTATTTTCTTGTTGTTTTTTTTCCAACTTATTTACTTACTAGCTGAAATTAAACTCTGTTTTGAGACGATCTGACTGCTGATTGAGAGATGTAAAAAAATTGAAAGCCTTAAATGTGAAATCTTCAAGAAATTTCGTGACATCCTTCTTTAATGAGTAATATGAGAATGACTGGCTAAAACAGTATCATCCAAACTGAAATCAACTTTTGCTGATCCATTTCAATGTTATTCTAACTGTGAATGAAAAACAGCTTCATACACGGTCATATTTAAACCGCTTAACACATTTCCCAGTCCACAAAATTTAGACAGTGTTAACTAAAACGCTGATCCCACTGAACTGGGAACTAGTTTCCACTAACGACTGCTGACTCCCGCGCAATGGAAATTTAGATCACTATCTTCTCATCAGTGGATAATTACAAGCGGTTAAGCTCGTTAAGCACACTTAACAGGGCTCTGGACACTTACTAAAAATATATAATATTATTTTGCGGCAATAACTGTAATAATTATCATATTTTCTCCACATTAATTTATTTTTTTAGATAGAAAAAAAGGGAAGGTGTTTTTTTAATATATTAAAAAAATTATTAAACCGAACTCGATGCTGCTTAGTATTACAGTTTAAAAAGGTTTTTTTTTTTTTTTTTTTTTTTTTTTTTTTTTACGAGCTTCGGCATTCTTTAGCGGTGAAGATTAACAGTTAAATAAAGTTCAAAATTATATTATAGAACAGTTATTATTTTTATTTGAGGGTGACCTCTATGGGTTTTGTTTATTATTCGAGATCAAGACACAACAAAGAGAGAGAAAAAAAAGGTTTAATCAAGCCACAGCTTATAAAAATGTGATAACCTTTTTTAATAAAAGGAAATTTTATCTGAATTATTTGAATGAAAATCCGAAGAAAAGAAAATTAAATAATAAATAATTCTAGCATAAATGTTTTTGGTTTATTATTTTCAATAATGAACCTTTGTTATCGATAAATAAAAAACAAAAAAAAAAGAACCTCAACATTTGAGAGCTTGCGTCCGTTAAATTAATCCGTTTGTCCGAATTAATAAACAAATACCCGTTGGTTCTATTTGATAATAATAATAATAATAATAAAAGGCTTACCGTACCCGAAGGTTCGATGCCGATACCACCAAACTTCGCCTGTATAGACTCGTCCAATGTTCGCCATTCAAGCCCAAGCCCCCAAGATCAGCCTTAATGCAATCCTCCCATCGACGTTTCGGCCTACCTTTCGGACGCCTACCAGTCGGTTCAGCGAATACCAACTTTCTCGGAATCCGCTCCTCACCCAGTCCAACAACTTTACGCGCCCATTTGAGTCTTCGCATTGCTATCAAATATTATATCCACAGGGTACAAACTCCGCAATTCCACGTTGTGCAACCTTCTAAACTCCCCAGTGGCCTCACCTCTCTTCAGACCAAATATTTTACGCAGTACCTTATTTTCTGGTGCTATTTGATAGGGAATTAAATTTCATACAAAACGAAAAAATATTAATTGAAATCGGTTCAGAAATAGCAGAGATGTTTTGAAGTTAGAAGTGGTAAAAGACCATTTTACATTAAATTATTTATAGCTTTTCATATTGGTTAAATGTCTTTAAATAGCTTTATAAACAGTTATGCCCTCATATAGTTATTAGGAAATAATAAACCCTTGTGTAATAATTTGCAGCGTTTTATAGTTTCATAGTATAGTGTAGATGTTAAATTGTCTTTGAGTAATTTAATTTTAATTCCCATAGTCTTTAATTTTCCATAATAAATCTATAGTTTCTTTAATTCTTAGATGGCAATACCTAACAGAAATATCCTTAAAATGTATCTAGATACAGTAAAAGGAAATTATTGAGAAAATATTTTAGCAAAACCTGCAACAAATTTGGGGTTAAGAAAAGAAAAAAAAATAGATGGCAAAACAATATTTTTAAAAGTCACAGCATTATTATTAGAGGTTTTGCATTTTGGGTTTCTTTGATTATGATACACTGATTAATCTAATGCTGATTTTGTTACTTATGTTACTGAGTCTTTGTTATTTAATTATCGTTATGGGATAATTCGTAAACTATATATCTTGTTTAACATTTCAAATGCTTAATAAAAAAAAAATTAATTTTATTAATTGTTCCAAGTTCTCGCCCTAATTACGTTCTCACTCGGCCGATGTTCTAGAAACCCAAAGAACGAATCTCTAAGAACGAATTACTAATATACAAGACAGTACTGAAACCTATATGGACCTACGGACTTGAACTGTGGGGGACAGCTAAACATTCTAACATTAAACGCATCCAATCCTTCCAATCCAAAGTCCTCCGAACAATAGTTAATGCTCCTTATTACGTTACCAACTGTACCCTACACCATGACCTTAATATTCCGTTTGTTTTAGACCTGGTACCATCCAAATTTTCCAAATTTCATCAGAACCTTAGTCATCATCCTAACCCTCTAGCACAATCCCTATCCAGCACCACCCATCCCTACAATCCTCCTCGAAGATTGAAACGGCAGTGGCCACGAGACCTATTGTAAACATTTAAACTGGAGTTCTGACAATGGTCAGATCCTCCACTCATGTACGGTATGTTTGTGGCTACAGCGCCCTAACTCAGCCTCCACTGGCTCAGACCAGTGATGCGGCTGAGATAGAGGTGCTGGGATCTCTTGGATTCCGCTTTTTCCTCCACAAGTGGAGGGAAAAGCGCTTGCTGGGGTCCCTTTAGCAATTGTATATATTGTAGATAGTTATGATTGTGTGTAAGATGTTTATTTATTTGCCAACTTTTTATTTATCTCAATAATAGGTTTATGTTTCGATTTGTTTTGTTTTTTATTTATTATTATTATTTTATTGTATATATTTGAATTTATGTTATATTTTATGAAATTTGACCATTATTATTATTTTCTGTATATATAGTATGAATGTGGTCTCTTATCAATATTATTATTGTTCATTTTGTAACAAATTGTAATATATCTCAATAAAAAAAAAAAAAAAAAAAAAAAAAAAAAAAAAAAAAAAAAAATTTATTAATTGTTCCAAGTTCTCGCCCTAATTACGTTCTCACTCGGCCGATGTTCTAGAAACCCAAAGAACGAATCTCTACTATATTGAATCTCTACTACATTGAAATCTCTATATGATAGTTCTGCGCATGCGCGTGAGTATAGCAGTCATATTTCAAGTCGGCTCTCGGATTTCTTGCTTTTACAGTTGGATTTCACTTCAGCACAGTCTTGAAAACATCATCAGACTTCAGGATAACAACAACAGTTATTACTGGAGCAAACAGCGGTAAGTTGTGATATAATTTACAGTGTAAAGTGAATGCTGAGTCACCTCTTCATATCAGCTGATTGCCAATAGCCCGGCAAGGCTGGTCTTGCTTAACTTTTTTTAAGTTATTGTTTTTTTTCCCACATCTGGTTATTATTTAATTACTTTCTATACATGAAATGCGATATTATCATCAAGTAATGTCCTCCAAAGCTTCAACTAAAAGATCTAGATCTAGTGGTTCAATCCCGTCACCTACAAAACAAAGACCCCGCCGTGATACTAATAAAAGATTAAATCTACAAGCAACCCCTTCCGGTACTAATTCAGAATCTGAACCACAACCTGGCACATCGTCACAAGGGATGACTGACGAATCGCCGTTTTTCACCCCAAATCCTTTTCAGATTTTACATAATGAAAAAGAAAACACTGAATCTACTCCTATACCTAGTGAACTACGGCCTCCTCCAATATTTGTCAAAAATATTAGAAATTTCCAGTTGTTGTGTGCGCAATTGAACAAAATTACCGAATCTACCAGCTACTACTGTATGAGTAGAATCAATGATACCAAAATATCTCCTACTACTGCCGAGACATATAGAAAAATAGTGAAATACCTAACTGAAACCAAAGCAGATTTCCATACCTATCAGCTACGCCAAGAGAGAGCTTTAAGGGTTGTAATCAGAAACTTACACCCCTCGACACCAGTTGAAGCTATTAAAGAAGAACTAACGGAGATGGGCTATAAAGTGCGGCAAGTCACTAACGTCCTAAAGGATAAAATTCCTCTACCTCTCTTTTTTGTGGATTTGGAACCAGCTGAAGGAGTTGAAAAAATCTATGACCTCAATAGATTGTACTATTCCAGTGTAAGAGTTGAAAAACCTTACACAAAGAGAGAGATAATTCAGTGCCATAATTGTCAAGCATATGGTCATACTAAAAGTTATTGTCATCACATACCTCGATGCGTGAAATGCGGTGAACAGCACAAGTCTGTGGAGTGTACAAAACCAAAATCAACACCAGCTGTATGTGCTCATTGCCTGAAGGACCACCCGGCCAACTATAAAGGATGCCAAACCTTTAAGGAGCTGAGGACCAGGTTTCAAAAACCTCAAGTACTGGATGAAACAGCAAGACAAGTAAGAAACAGAAGAGAACCCTCAAAACTTATTGATGCCAATTTATCATTTGCCCACTTACTTGGAGGTGGGAATCAAAGTACTGAAGCCGTGGCCCTGCCGGAACTACAAAATGTACCTCAATCCATTCCACATATACCTCTTTTTCAAAATGTAACCAATCCTAAGAATCCTAATCCACCACAAATCTCTCATATTCCTCCTCCTTCAAACGCCACAGACCTTACCAGTTTGATGACATCCTTTATTTCCGAAATTAAATCCCTTGTTATGCCCTTAATATCACTCCTTACGAATCTCGTAACAAATCTCATTCCTGCCTTAAAAAAACCATAAATGACCTCACCTAATTCCTTATCCATTCTCCTTTGGAATGCGAATGGTGTTAGAACTCACACTGACGAACTTACAGCCGTACTGCAGGACAAAAACATTGATGTTGCACTCATTACTGAAACTAGACTAACCACTAAACAGTACTTTAAAATACCAGGATACACGACATACCGGACAGACCATCCAGACGGCAAAGCCCATGCCGGTACTGCTGTCATAGTCCGCCGATCCCTCACCCATCACTTACACCCAATTTCCGCCCACGATTACCTACAAGCAACTTCCATCGTTATCAAAACCTTTTCCTTTCCGCTTATCATCGCATCAGCATACTGCCCTCCTAAACATCCCATTTCCTCTGCCCAATTTGGATCCTTCCTCAACTCCTTGGGTAATCACTTCATTTTGGGTGCAGACTTAAACGCTAAGAACCAACAGTGGGGTTCTAGAACCACCAATTCTCGTGGACGGACATTGCAGTCTGCACTCAACTCCCGACGCTTTCATCTCCTACCTCCCGATTCCCCTACCTACTGGCCAACAGATCCTAACCGTAATCCTGACATCCTCGACTTCTTCATCCACAGCGGATTAGGCTCTCTGAATTTTTCCATAGCTCGCCTTGATGAACTATCCTCTGATCATAGTCCATTGATTCTAAATGTATCCATAACACCTATTCCTAAACCTATCCCACCGTCATTCATTAGGGGCCCTGTCAACTGGAACCTCTTCCGCGAAATTCTCACTAATGATATTGACCTCAGAGTGATTCTCAAAACCCCAAATGACCTTGACGACGCCGTATATTCCTTTACAACCGCTATTCAACAAGCCGCCTGGACTGCCTCCTCTCCCAAACAATCCCAAATAATTCCTTACAAAAGCCATTTACCACAACACCTGACAGACCTCATCAACAGCAAACGTCGAGCTAGAACATTATGGCAACGCACCCGCCACCCAGAAGATCGCCGCTCCTATAATTTTTTTTGTAGAAAATTAAAGCGGGAGTTGGCGATCTTCCGTTCCCAATCCTACAATACCTACCTCTCCTCTCTCTCGACTCGTGACAATTCCCTGTGGAATGTCACGAAGAGAATCCTAAAATCCCACACCATTTCCCATCCTCTCCGGCGCTGTGATGGTTCCTGGGCTGCTTCTGACAAGCATAAGGCCGAGGGATTCGCACAGCACCTTTCCAAAGTTTTTACTCCTCATCCAGAGCTTAATCCAACCCATACTGCAGCAGTTGATGAGTTCCTCACGTCACCAATACCACTATCCTTACCACCTAAAGCAGTTAATCCCTCTGAGGTCAGATATCTTCTTAAAAAGCTTACTCTCCGCAAATCTCCTGGATACGATCTCCTTACTCCCCAAATCTTAAGACAACTTCCACCTAAAGCCATTACATTCCTTACATATCTCTATAACTGTATCCTACGCACTACCTATTTTCCTCTCTTATGGAAACATTCAACTATGATCCTTTTCCTAAAACCAGGCAAACCTTCTAACAACACGTCATCTTACAGACCTATCAGCCTACTTCCGATCCTCTCAAAAATTTTCGAAAAGCTCCTACTAAAACGAATCCTAGCCAAATTTCAAAATTTTCCTTCACATCAGTTCGGATTTCGTCCTCAACATTCCACGGTTCAGCAAGGACTCCGAGTTGTAGACCACATTTCCTCCGCCCTTGAGTGCAAGGAGTATTGTTCGGGTGCCTTTCTGGACATAGCTCAAGCTTTTGACCGGGTGTGGCACCCGGGACTGCTCTTTAAGCTCAAAACCCATTTACCTCAATCCTTATACCTAATCCTCCGATCCTATTTATCCAACCGCTCCTTCCGAGTTCGCTGTGGTTCCGAATTTTCCGAACAATATACTGTTGAGGCCGGTGTTCCTCAAGGCAGCGTCTTAGGACCCGTCCTCTACATCCTCTTCACCGCCGATATCCCTACCGACCCCAATACCTTTCTGGCAACATTTGCTGATGACACAGCCATTTTATCATCCAATTCCGATCCTGAAGCAGCATCGCTAAATCTCCAAAAGCACCTTTCCCTTGTCGAAGACTGGTGCAATGCTTGGCGCATTAAGGTTAACGAAAGCAAATGCACTCACGTCACATTCACCCTTCGACGCAAATCCTGTCCAACGGTTAATTTCAATTCTATACCGCTTCCTTCCTCAGACACAGTCCGGTATCTCGGCTTTTTACTAGACAAAAGACTGACGTGGAACCCACATACAAGACTAAAAAGAAAAGAACTCAACCGCAGATTCGGCCAGTTATACAGACTACTAAACAGAAAATCTCATCTTACAGTTGACAACAAATTACTAATATACAAGACAGTACTGAAACCTATATGGACCTACGGACTTGAACTGTGGGGGACAGCTAAACATTCTAACATTAAACGCATCCAATCCTTCCAATCCAAAGTCCTCCGAACAATAGTTAATGCTCCTTATTACGTTACCAACTGTACCCTACACCATGACCTTAATATTCCGTTTGTTTTAGACCTGGTACCATCCAAATTTTCCAAATTTCATCAGAACCTTAGTCATCATCCTAACCCTCTAGCACAATCCCTATCCAGCACCACCCATCCCTACAATCCTCCTCGAAGATTGAAACGGCAGTGGCCACGAGACCTATTGTAAACATTTAAACTGGAGTTCTGACAATGGTCAGATCCTCCACTCATGTACGGTATGTTTGTGGCTACAGCGCCCTAACTCAGCCTCCACTGGCTCAGACCAGTGATGCGGCTGAGATAGAGGTGCTGGGATCTCTTGGATTCCGCTTTTTCCTCCACAAGTGGAGGGAAAAGCGCTTGCTGGGGTCCCTTTAGCAATTGTATATATTGTAGATAGTTATGATTGTGTGTAAGATGTTTATTTATTTGCCAACTTTTTATTTATCTCAATAATAGGTTTATGTTTCGATTTGTTTTGTTTTTTATTTATTATTATTATTTTATTGTATATATTTGAATTTATGTTATATTTTATGAAATTTGACCATTATTATTATTTTCTGTATATATAGTATGAATGTGGTCTCTTATCAATATTATTATTGTTCATTTTGTAACAAATTGTAATATATCTCAATAAAAAAAAAAAAAAAAAAAAAAAAAAAAAAAAAAAAATTTATTAATTGTTCCAAGTTCTCGCCCTAATTACGTTCTCACTCGGCCGATGTTCTAGAAACCCAAAGAACGAATCTCTACTATATTGAATCTCTACTACATTGAAATCTCTATATGATAGTTCTGCGCATGCGCGTGAGTATAGCAGTCATATTTCAAGTCGGCTCTCGGATTTCTTGCTTTTACAGTTGGATTTCACTTCAGCACAGTCTTGAAAACATCATCAGACTTCAGGATAACAACAACAGTTATTACTGGAGCAAACAGCGGTAAGTTGTGATATAATTTACAGTGTAAAGTGAATGCTGAGTCACCTCTTCATATCAGCTGATTGCCAATAGCCCGGCAAGGCTGGTCTTGCTTAACTTTTTTTAAGTTATTGTTTTTTTTCCCACATCTGGTTATTATTTAATTACTTTCTATACATGAAATGCGATATTATCATCAAGTAATGTCCTCCAAAGCTTCAACTAAAAGATCTAGATCTAGTGGTTCAATCCCGTCACCTACGAAACAAAGACCCCGCCGTGATACTAATAAAAGATTAAATCTACAAGCAACCCCTTCCGGTACTAATTCAGAATCTGAACCACAACCTGGCACATCGTCACAAGGGATGACTGACGAATCGCCGTTTTTCACCCCAAATCCTTTTCAGATTTTACATAATGAAAAAGAAAACACGGAATCTACTCCTATACCTAGTGAACTACGGCCTCTTCCAATATTTGTCAAAAATATTAGAAATTTCCAGTTGTTGTGTGCGCAATTGAACAAAATTACCGAATCTACCAGCTACTACTGTATGAGTAGAATCAATGATACCAAAATATCTCCTACTACTGCCGAGACATATAGAAAAATAGTGAAATACCTAACTGAAACCAAAGCAGATTTCCATACCTATCAGCTACGCCAAGAGAGAGCTTTAAGGGTTGTAATCAGAAACTTACACCCCTCGACACCAGTTGAAGCTATTAAAGAAGAACTAACGGAGATGGGCTATAAAGTGCGGCAAGTCACTAACGTCCTAAAGGATAAAATTCCTCTACCTCTCTTTTTTGTGGATTTGGAACCAGCTGAAGGAGTTGAAAAAATCTATGACCTCAATAGATTGTACTATTCCAGTGTAAGAGTTGAAAAACCTTACACAAAGAGAGAGATAATTCAGTGCCATAATTGTCAAGCATATGGTCATACTAAAAGTTATTGTCATCACATACCTCGATGCGTGAAATGCGGTGAACAGCACAAGTCTGTGGAGTGTACAAAACCAAAATCAACACCAGCTGTATGTGCTCATTGCCTGAAGGACCACCCGGCCAACTATAAAGGATGCCAAATCTATAAGGAGCTGAGGACCAGGTTTCAAAAACCTCAAGTACTGGATGAAACAGCAAGACAAGTAAGAAACAGAAGAGAACCCTCAAAACTTATTGATGCCAATTTATCATTTGCCCACTTACTTGGAGGTGGGAATCAAAGTACTGAAGCCGTGGCCCTGCCGGAACTACAAAATGTACCTCAATCCATTCCACATATACCTCTTTTTCAAAATGTAACCAATCCTAAGAATCCTAATCCACCACAAATCTCTCATATTCCTCCTCCTTCAAACGCCACAGACCTTACCAGTTTGATGACATCCTTTATTTCCGAAATTAAATCCCTTGTTATGCCCTTAATATCACTCCTTACGAATCTCGTAACAAATCTCATTCCTGCCTTAAAAAAACCATAAATGACCTCACCTAATTCCTTATCCATTCTCCTTTGGAATGCGAATGGTGTTAGAACTCACACTGACGAACTTACAGCCGTACTGCAGGACAAAAACATTGATGTTGCACTCATTACTGAAACTAGACTAACCACTAAACAGTACTTTAAAATACCAGGATACACGACATACCGGACAGACCATCCAGACGGCAAAGCCCATGCCGGTACTGCTGTCATAGTCCGCCGATCCCTCACCCATCACTTACACCCAATTTCCGCCCACGATTACCTACAAGCAACTTCCATCGTTATCAAAACCTTTTCCTTTCCGCTTATCATCGCATCAGCATACTGCCCTCCTAAACATCCCATTTCCTCTGCCCAATTTGGATCCTTCCTCAACTCCTTGGGTAATCACTTCATTTTGGGTGCAGACTTAAACGCTAAGAACCAACAGTGGGGTTCTAGAACCACCAATTCTCGTGGACGGACATTGCAGTCTGCACTCAACTCCCGACGCTTTCATCTCCTACCTCCCGATTCCCCTACCTACTGGCCAACAGATCCTAACCGTAATCCTGACATCCTCGACTTCTTCATCCACAGCGGATTAGGCTCTCTGAATTTTTCCATAGCTCGCCTTGATGAACTATCCTCTGATCATAGTCCATTGATTCTAAATGTATCCATAACACCTATTCCTAAACCTATCCCACCGTCATTCATTAGGGGCCCTGTCAACTGGAACCTCTTCCGCGAAATTCTCACTAATGATATTGACCTCAGAGTGATTCTCAAAACCCCAAATGACCTTGACGACGCCGTATATTCCTTTACAACCGCTATTCAACAAGCCGCCTGGACTGCCTCCTCTCCCAAACAATCCCAAATAATTCCTTACAAAAGCCATTTACCACAACACCTGACAGACCTCATCAACAGCAAACGTCGAGCTAGAACATTATGGCAACGCACCCGCCACCCAGAAGATCGCCGCTCCTATAATTTTTTTTGTAGAAAATTAAAGCGGGAGTTGGCGATCTTCCGTTCCCAATCCTACAATACCTACCTCTCCTCTCTCTCGACTCGTGACAATTCCCTGTGGAATGTCACGAAGAGAATCCTAAAATCCCACACCATTTCCCATCCTCTCCGGCGCTGTGATGGTTCCTGGGCTGCTTCTGACAAGCATAAGGCCGAGGAATTCGCACAGCACCTTTCCAAAGTTTTTACTCCTCATCCAGAGCTTAATCCAACCCATACTGCAGCAGTTGATGAGTTCCTCACGTCACCAATACCACTATCCTTACCACCTAAAGCAGTTAATCCCTCTGAGGTCAGATATCTTCTTAAAAAGCTTCCTCTCCGCAAATCTCCTGGATACGATCTCCTTACTCCCCAAATCTTAAGACAACTTCCACCTAAAGCCATTACATTCCTTACATATCTCTATAACTGTATCCTACGCACTACCTATTTTCCTCTCTTATGGAAACATTCAACTATGATCCTTTCCTAAAACCAGGCAAACCTTCTAACAACACGTCATCTTACAGACCTATCAGCCTACTTCCGATCCTCTCAAAAATTTTCGAAAAGCTCCTACTAAAACGAATCCTAGCCAAATTTCAAAATTTTCCTTCACATCAGTTCGGATTTCGTCCTCAACATTCCACGGTTCAGCAAGGACTCCGAGTTGTAGACCACATTTCCTCCGCCCTTGAGTGCAAGGAGTATTGTTCGGGTGCCTTTCTGGACATAGCTCAAGCTTTTGACCGGGTGTGGCACCCGGGACTGCTCTTTAAGCTCAAAACCCATTTACCTCAATCCTTATACCTAATCCTCCGATCCTATTTATCCAACCGCTCCTTCCGAGTTCGCTGTGGTTCCGAATTTTCCGAACAATATACTGTTGAGGCCGGTGTTCCTCAAGGCAGCGTCTTAGGACCCGTCCTCTACATCCTCTTCACCGCCGATATCCCTACCGACCCCAATACCTTTCTGGCAACATTTGCTGATGACACAGCCATTTTATCATCCAATTCCGATCCTGAAGCAGCATCGCTAAATCTCCAAAAGCACCTTTCCCTTGTCGAAGACTGGTGCAATGCTTGGCGCATTAAGGTTAACGAAAGCAAATGCACTCACGTCACATTCACCCTTCGACGCAAATCCTGTCCAACGGTTAATTTCAATTCTATACCGCTTCCTTCCTCAGACACAGTCCGGTATCTCGGCTTTTTACTAGACAAAAGACTGACGTGGAACCCACATACAAGACTAAAAAGAAAAGAACTCAACCGCAGATTCGGCCAGTTATACAGACTACTAAACAGAAAATCTCATCTTACAGTTGACAACAAATTACTAATATACAAGACAGTACTGAAACCTATATGGACCTACGGACTTGAACTGTGGGGGACAGCTAAACATTCTAACATTAAACGCATCCAATCCTTCCAATCCAAAGTCCTCCGAACAATAGTTAATGCTCCTTATTACGTTACCAACTGTACCCTACACCATGACCTTAATATTCCGTTTGTTTTAGACCTGGTACCATCCAAATTTTCCAAATTTCATCAGAACCTTAGTCATCATCCTAACCCTCTAGCACAATCCCTATCCAGCACCACCCATCCCTACAATCCTCCTCGAAGATTGAAACGGCAGTGGCCACGAGACCTATTGTAAACATTTAAACTGGAGTTCTGACAATGGTCAGATCCTCCACTCATGTACGGTATGTTTGTGGCTACAGCGCCCTAACTCAGCCTCCACTGGCTCAGACCAGTGATGCGGCTGAGATAGAGGTGCTGGGATCTCTTGGATTCCGCTTTTTCCTCCACAAGTGGAGGGAAAAGCGCTTGCTGGGGTCCCTTTAGCAATTGTATATATTGTAGATAGTTATGATTGTGTGTAAGATGTTTATTTATTTGCCAACTTTTTATTTATCTCAATAATAGGTTTATGTTTCGATTTGTTTTGTTTTTTATTTATTATTATTATTTTATTGTATATATTTGAATTTATGTTATATTTTATGAAATTTGACCATTATTATTATTTTCTGTATATATAGTATGAATGTGGTCTCTTATCAATATTATTATTGTTCATTTTGTAACAAATTGTAATATATCTCAATAAAAAAAAAAAAAAAAAAAAAAAAAAAAAAAAAATTTTATTAATTGTTCCAAGTTCTCGCCCTAATTACGTTCTCACTCGGCCGATGTTCTAGAAACCCAAAGAACGAATCTCTACTATATTGAATCTCTACTACATTGAAATCTCTATATTGAAAAATGTCAAACCGACCATCAGCTGCTGGGTGTCATCATCAAGAAAGTGCAGGCGTGAGGAGGTTGTTATCGCCGGCCTGAGGATAGGACACTGCCGTTTCACTCATAAGCAACTCATGGCACGAAGGGGTCCACCTCGATGTCAACTGTGTAAAGTGGCTCTCACAGTAAGTCATATTTTTGAAGAGTGTCCTCGTTATAGTAGGGAATTTGTAAAATGTTGCGTACCACGTAAAGTCTCGGAGGCATTGAGCGATAGTGATCGGGCCGTCGACGGTGTCATTCAATTGGTAAAGAACATTCGTTTATATCACCTCATTTAACACATTCAGGCTATTTTACGCAATTTTTGATATTTTACTCAAAATTTTTATTTATTTATCTTATTTTTTATTTACTTATTATAATTTATTTTTTTTTCCTCTTCATCATAGGTATGTTAATCGTCTTCTGAAGATGTTTTGGGCAATAATAACCACTCGCAGTTTTTTGCCCTTAAAACCAAAACAACAACAACAACGAATCTCTACATCAATGGATCCAAAAAAAAAAAATGTTTTTCGCGGACCCCTTGAATTAATTTAGGATTCTTTACTTATTAGTATTCTATAACAATTACAGATTACAGATATTTATGTCTGCTTTAACAGTAATTTTAAAACCTAAATAACTTACCATTTTGTAGTTTTATTTTTTAGAATGAGCGTGGTAATAAAGGATTCATTCCTAAAAACAAATACATTTTAAATGAAAAAATTTCATTTTGATATTAAGGTTCTGAATTTTTATTTCTTTACATTTTATACTTAAAAGGTAAGAAAGCCTACCACTTTTAAAGACATTTTTTATTGTTTTTCAGTTATATGCTAGCAATATTTTTCTTATTTAAGACGCTTTTTGTTATGAATAATTGAAATATTTTTTAAATATATTGGATAATTAAATAAAATAAATTTTTTGTGATCGTGATTCGCAAAATATTACTAAAGTTACCATTCTGTAGTTTGTTAAATCTTATGATTGTGTCATGCAATTATTTGCTATATTCTTGCGAGTGTTATGTTTATTATTATTTGAAACTTCTATTCAAATTTCATTTCTTCGTTTAATATTTTACTTAAAAGAACTGCGAAACCGCTCTCAGTTTAATAAGGTCTTGAGCCAGACAAAGAGAAAAAAAAAGCTACATCTGGATGTTATTCCATTTATTTACCTCAAAACGCAATTTCGTTGATTAGGCGATAAAAAAGTTTCGTACTGAGAGCATTGCCTGGTCTAAACGAGGGCTGGTATTAAAGGCTCTTCTGTGGAGAGGGTGTTTTAATACAATCTGCGTTACTCTGTATCCACTTCCTCAATGCATATCCTGATTTTTTTTTGGCTATGGATTTATGGCTTTTAAATTTCAATCATAATATATTAGTCACACAGTATCCTATAAGTATGTTCTGCATACCTGTTGTTTTGTACTCATATCACCTTCCTTTTCATGTTCATATTAATACAAATGCCATATATATGATAATAACTTTTTAATTATTAATCGAATAGCTAAATATAAATGGTTCAGAAGAAGTCGATTGAGAGGGCTGTCATCGAAACACTTGAATTAAATAATCTAAATTAAAAGGGTTTCGGACTAACTATTAGGCCATCTTTAGGGCTATAAATACTTCATTGGCGTGTTTCTTGATACTTAGGCTATTTAAATGAAGTTCGATTAATACACTTCCCAAATGACTTCTTAATTTATAATTACAGTCAACCATTCTTCTATAATTATACATATATTACGAAAATAGTTAAATTCGAAGATAATATACTAAATACTTTTTTTTTATGTCTATAAAAGGTATTTTATAATATACATATTTACCTTAAGGATACTAATTTATTCTTGAGTATATTGTGCCTTTATTTCCAACAATGACTCATTTAAGTCACTCCTCTTTTTGACTTTCACTTACCTGTATATGAAATATATAGTAAGGTAAAGTATTGCGATCGTGAAAATTTTCGAATTCCAGTTTTCATCGGAAATACAAGTTTTAGGAACCCCTAAGTCCAAATGAACAACTCCGTAAAAAGGTCTGTGTGTGTGTGTGTGTGGTAACTCCCGGACGAAAACGAAAAGTCCTATGAAACTGAAATTACATATTTGAGACAACTATACGCCCGAGATGATACAGAAAGTTTTTCATCAAAATCAGATAACCAGAAGAGCATTTTGCACCTTTTTACGATTTTCTCAAAAACGGCTCTAACGATCATGATTAAACTCTCTATATTGATGTAAAATTTGATGGGCTTTAATATCATGTAAGTTTCATTCTGATTGGAATAGTCTGACAGGGTTTAAATATGCCGATATTTTAAATACTCTTAAATTTTGTGCATTAACAAAATGATTAAACCTTACATTTTCTTAACAAGATTGATTGAAGAAGTCTGTACGAATTGAGACCAACTAAAGGATCAAAAGAGCACAAAAAAAATGTAGGATCATTTAATTTTTTCATTTTAAAACAGTGTAGTTTATATAGGTCACAAATATGCGTTGGAAATGATGAGTTTTAGGAAACATATCTGATAACAAAGTTTGAAAGCATAACTCTATAAAGTGACGAATAGGAATATACATATTCTGATTAATGTGCCATCGAAACATGATTTGCAATACATTATATAATAGTTTTATAATATAGTATAACGGGAACTTTTTAAAATTGGAATATATTACAGCCAAATCCTTAAAGCCTTGGTTGAACAATAACCCTTTAAATCAAAAAAAAATTTAATCAGGTGTAGATCTTTTAGGGAAGGCCATAATTTTTATGAATAAATTTGGAGGCTAATCTATCTAAAAATTTAATAATTTAATAAACAATTTCCTACCCATGAAGCTGTTAGTGGACATTATTCCAAATTGTGCGCATCAAAATTTTATTTGTATAGTTAAAATTTTAACTAGATGTCTCTCCACCCGTCCCAAATAGACATCACTTCTTATCACTAATTGTTCAAATATTAATAGGTCATTAACTTTATTAACAGTCGGTGTTCGTTAGTTAAGATTTCATTTAATGCAGTTTTTCCAAGGTTTGAGGTTCGTTGCAGTAATGTAGATAAGAATTTTGATCTTGAGACATGGCTAAGCCTTTCCGATAATTGACATTGTAGTGAACCCCTAACGATAGTTGGAGATAAATTCCGTTTATAACCTCTTATTTCTATTCGGAGTAAATCGGAATTATAAATACTTAGTATTTATATTTACATGGTGAGATGTTAGATGCATAACCCTCATTCTCGGTTATTATCCAAGATAGGGTTTAAAATATTGTTTCGATTCTCTATCACTATCATAATTTTCCTTCAGAAAAGGATGTGATTTTCAACATTTTTTGTTTTTAACCTTTTAGCTAAGTTGAGTTCGTGTCATTTGAAAACCAAGTAATATAGTTAAGGATTTACTTACGTATATTACAAATAAATATGGTTAAATGCTTTAATTATAAGAACAATATCGAATAACTCAATTGCATAGCAACATCATTGCTCCTGCTGTTTATCATCTCTAACATGAACCAAAACTTCCAAGTTCACATAAGATAGAAAAATTGAGTGCATATCCACTTTAGATCAAAATTTTAAGGTAAACGCAAAAATCTGCCATTTATTTATTATTGGGACCAAATTTATGTAATAATTTTTAATTTAATATAAAAGTTGATTTTAAGCATGTTATCAAACTTATTTTTCAATTTGTTGCACTTGTCCATGAATTTTTAAAACAATTATATGAATATGTACTTTTTAAACGAAACATGGATAAGTACTTTTGGAAAGAATTAAAAGGGAATAAGTAACTTTTTGGACGAATATAACGCGCGGTAAGTTGGTAAACAGTCATTATAACCTTCCTAATACAACATTACCGATAACTAACGTCTTTATATTGTTGAGTACTAAGTTATGTATATTTCCTTATTCTTCCCCTGAGAAAAATCTTTCTTTGTTAGTTAATCACGTTGATTATCTATTCTTCATAAAGAAAGTAAATATTCAAAGACAATTTATCTATTTATGGCACTATAATTATAATTATAATGTTAAGAATTGAATTAGTCTTATGTTTATATCTCTCCATTTGTAATTTTATTTGTTTTATTTTGTGATTTATTATGTGCAAGCGCGACATGCATTTGTTTTATTCTATTTGAATCAGCTGTTAAGTGACCACGGGGCAGAGTGCATTCTGGGATTGGAAGAGAGAGAGTCAATAGAGTCACTCGCGGGTATAGATGGTGTTTAATTAAGTTGGTTCTCGCTAAATGTCGCATATTTTTCGTATTATCACAACTCGCACATCATCATAGAAGATTGTCTCAGAATTGTCACAAGGAGTAAGAGTCGCAGAAGGAAAGAAAGGAACATCGCAGACGAGAGGAGGAAGGAAGTGATCAAGGATTCAAAGAATCACCACCTTGCACACTAATAAACAGTATTTTGTTTTATTTTAATTAATATAAGTATTGTTCATTTCTCTCTCTTATTATATCATTCATTTACCCTCAATAAAATTAACGGATTGACAGAAGATTCGTGACTCATAATAACGACCGGTCGAGGCTGCGAGCAAACGGTTAGAACGCCCTTGCCAACATGAAGTTTGTTTTGTTTTGTTGTGAATTTAGGAAATTTATCTGTATTATTAGTATTTTGTATATTATAATATAATGTATATTGTATATAATGTAATTATTTATGTTTATTAGTATTTACCACAAAATGTCCTCCCCATTTTAACTTCAACAGGCACAAGCCACCCCACTCCTCAAGCGCATGGACTGTAATATACCATTGCTGCTGTATTATACATAGAATGTTTTTGGTATTTATTTTGTAAATAAAGTTGGAGGATAAGAAAAAAAACTGTATTATTAACTATGTCGAAAACAATATTTAAACATATTAGAGACTGATAAAATAAAATAACTTTTGAGCTTTTATATTTACCTAAAAAGAATCCAAAAAATCTACCATTAAGTTAGATCAGGCACGGTTTTTTCTCTCATATTTAGCAAGTTCGTGGAATTCTAATTCAACCTGTTGCTGGTTTAAATAGCATTAATATATTAAAATTGTGGGTTTCATAAATTTTGTTAAACTAAATTTATGTTGTGCAAAAAAATTTCTATTAAAAAAAAAACTTAATTTAATTGACCATACGAATATCAAATGCACGCAACTAAGTTGTTTAAAACAGCTAAACTGATTATTAGTTTAACTATTGATCAAAGTATTAGCAGTGATTCAAGACGTACTAAATAAATCAATAAAAATACACAAAATGAAGACAACAATAAATTAATGATAATATATTACTGAGTTAGGTGCTTCTGCCGTATGATAGGAAATATAGTACTTTTTGGAATGAAGTTAAAGGAAGGGTTATATATGTTTACGGAGGATATAGTACCTTTTGGAAGAAATGTTTTTAGTACCTTTTGGAATGAAATGCAATTATTAGGAATTTTAATATTTTTTTTATAAAATCTGTTGACGAATCTAGATAAAACTAAACCATTGAAATACAAATATGTCAAAATATCAGTTTCTAAAAAAATGTCATTTAGTACCTTTTGGAAATCAACGTCTCAATTTTAGGGGCAACCCCAGCAATGAGCTTTTACCATAAGAGGGGTAAAAATACTTTTAGAAATTGTTCTCTCATAGCATAGTTAAAATTTAATTATAACGTTCTCATTAATTTATTAATTAAATATAACGTTATAACAATAATAATATGCGACAGAAACTGTTAATATTACTAATATATGGTACATTTAATTCATGATATGATTAAGCCTGTATCAATAAATACTTCTTCTTCTTCTACAGTGGCGCGACAGGCCGTGCAGGCCCTCCCAGGAGATTACACTTGCGTTTCTCGATGCAATTTGTAGGGTAGGGTCATCACTCGCTACGAATAATTTTGTGAGTGGCCACCATTTGGCGGATGGGTCTTACAAACCCGGGAGAGCGGCTGTGAGTGAATCCCATTTAATTGTATCCTTATAAAAGCTCCGCCGGGACTGGGATTCGAACTCACAACTTTAGCATGAGAGACTAGCCACGGGCTCCTCTTGTAATAAATACTAATATTTCTAAAGAACAAAACAGAATAAAGAATTAGACCAAAATAATTAAAATAGATAAATAAATAAAAGTTAAATACCAAATTACATTATTTACAATCAGCCAGGCGAACTCCGATGTAGGATTCTCCCTCTACTAGTAAAGGAAAAAGTGAAACTCAACAGATCCCAGCGCTTCTTTCTTAACTATCTATGGTACTGGTAGCCAGGTGAGGTTGAGTAAGAAAGCCTGTAAATTATTTTTTTATTTTTTTTTTTGTCTTACGGTGTCGTATATTTGTACAAATTGTACCTTTGCATAAGAATAATAATAGGCATTTATTATTGACGACAAAAAAAAAAAAAAAATTAATGCCTACATTATAATTTCGGATTTTTTTTGTTTGATTATTTCGCCATAAAGAAAGCGAGTTTTATTTATTTATTTATTTAACGTCACTTTATGCTACTATGGCTAATCGGACGATGCTACAGTGGGAGTCCTAAATTTTGCCTATCCAGGTTTTATTAGGATAGGGATCATTAACGAGTACCTGACATCGCACAGGCTCGGGACCACCTTTTAACATCCCCTCTGAAGGACGGCGTAACTAAGGATTTTTACTCCCATTAAAAAATCCTAGAACCACCGGCGGATTCGAACCCGTGACCTTTGGCATGGAAGGCTGTTACGCTAGCCTCCCAGCTACAAGTGATCCCTAGAAAACGAGTTTTAAATACGTCACGGCGGTGCGGCGTGGTCTAGTGGATAGAGCACTAGTCTACTGTGCTCCGGGTCCTGGGTTCGAATCTCAGCTGTAGCGGAATATTATTTATTCTGTTATTTCAGTCGGGGGGCGACCCTAGGGTATGGAGACCCTCCTGGGGCAGCCCCAATCTCTATAAAGTGGGTACCCAAATTGGGGAAAAAACCTGGCGGCTGAGTGTGATCTCGGCCTAATCACCTCATTGCACGACTTTTGGCCTAAAAACAGTACGAATCTCTACATTTACTGAGCGCAAGACCCTTCATGGGTTGTAATGGTACATGTAAATATGTCATGGCGATGAAGGTGTATTTCGATTCAAATATTGTTAATCAATCAATTAAGGTTAGTTGTTGTTGTTTTTTTTTGAAACCGTATAAATAATTTACGGAATATGCGAAAAAATGTATGCTCATCTAATTTTCCTAAGAATTCTAAATCAATGCATTAGGTTATAAAAAATTATAACCTTATTAAGTAGGCAAAGCTTGTTTATTTTAACACGTCTATAGTTGTGAAGAAACCTTATATTTTTATATATTTTGTGAATAGTTGTTATAATTTAAATCAAATCATTAAGAATAATTATTTATATATCCTGTAAAGATCAATCCCCTTTATGATGCAAATAATCAATACTTCCTGTGTGTTATTGTTATGATTCAAACAACATGTACCTTTAGATTCTGCTATCTCAATTCCTAATGATGTTTCTCGCTACATCATCTGCTATTTCCAGGTAGATAAGTTGCACACCGCTTCCTCAATTCTTATATGTAAACATCGTTAGTGTCAACTGGGGTGTGGTGTTAAGGGAGTTTGCGGAACTTGTTACGAGTTATAGAAAACTTCTATCAGTATTTTCAGTACTCACATCAATTATTTCACCAGCACATTAATATTTTACTTTTCAATAATAAATATTTACTTTTTTTGGTACATCTTTTCTTTTATTTACATATTTACAACTGTATTAAGAAATATATCTAGTAAATATAATAGAAATGTAATAAAATGACATGAAATACATGTAGACACTATCCATACTCCAACAGTAATTTTAAATCAGAAGGTACTGCGGACATCTTTTCAGATGTCACGGAGGATTATCATTGGTCGGAGAGGATGTTGCTAAGATATAAACTAGTAGGTTGGAGTGGGACTGGATTTTGTTGTGGGAGGATTCTTAACTGGCTTAGACCCGAACAGTAACATAGGGAACATTAAGGTCTTTATTGATGAGCTTATTCGAGTTAGGAGCGTTGAGGAATTTACGAAGGATATTGGTTTGTAAGGATTGGATATGAAAGGAATTAGATAGTTTAATAGAGCCCCATAATTCAATTCCGTAAGTCCAGATAGGTTTATGATAGTCATGTAGATGAGCCTTTTGTATTTAAGAGGAAGGTTTAATCGTTTGTCGAGTAAGTGCTGAATTAGCTGAAAACGTCGAGCAGTTTCTTGTCGTTTTAGGCTTGCATGAGTATTCAAAGTTAGCTGTTTGTCAAGATGGAGTCCTATTTATCGGATCTGTTCCAAAGGTGCGTTATCAAATGATACAGTTGGGCTGGAAGCCATAGGTTTACGAGGAAGAGTTAAGATTATTGGATGTGATTTGTTGGAATAATTTTTATTCTATTCTCTAGTTCTGCCACAGCAGGATGTGCGCTTGATAAGTATGGAAAGCAATAAATAGATTATTGTGGACTGATAACACGCAGATGGGATTAACATAGGTAGAAGGGAAAGTACATAGGTTGGGGAATCAGCTTTATAGACTGTTTGAAGAATGATACCCAGGATACTGCCTTAAGGTACATACCAGCCGCAGCACCAGCAGACTGAGTAAAAAGAGATGAACAGGGTCTATTGGGATTTATGTTAAAGGATCTGTCGTAGAAGTAGGACTGGATGATAAGTATGTAGGGGGGAGGGAGGAATTAACGGAGTACAACAATCCTGGGTGCCAGACTCGGTCAGAGGCCTGTTCTCTTCAAACATATTATTTTTCTGATGGAAATTAAAACTGAACCTAAAATTTTTAGGTTACAACGCGATACAGCGCGTTTTATTATCGCATTAAATATGTTACATAACATGGCATATTTGAAAAGAGTATGTAAAGAAAAATAATTAAATTTAAATAAAGTGTTTTAATTTTCTGTTTCTTTATTACTCTATTGTAATCTTTAAATTATGTAAGCAATTAAAAAAAATTAATTCAGGATGAGCTATGAGTCTTCAGTCAATGTATTTTTTTGTTGTTGTTTTTTCACATTATAGTAACCCTGCAATGGTTGCATTTATTTCTACGCGTACCATTTTCCGATACAACGCGTTTTATTATCGCATTAAATATGTTACATTACATGACATATTTGAAAAGAGTATGTAAAGAAAAATAAGTAAATTTAAATAAAAAATAACAGTAGTGGCAAATAATTAGAAAAAAATATAAAATAAATAAAAAAAATGAAAATAGGTAATGAATTATTTAAAATATAAATCATACAGAGCTCGCTATGTACAATATCTAAAAGCCTCTTTCTATTTATCCGAATTTAATATCCTACTTCGAAGGCGGCCATTGGACTCCGTTGAGTAGGACTGTAGATATTAGTTTATGTCTGTCCAGTTTACCACAATCGAATAAAAGATGATCTTCTGTCTGTTCACTTCTACCGTCACACTTACAAATTTTATATCGATTATTATTATAGAAGAGTAATTGTAATTATGAATGTAGTAGTTGGAATCTCTTCTCTTTCTTAATATATTTATTTGTTATAACATATATAAAACTTGATTATAACAACGTTTCGAGGTACTTTCTATGACTCGTCTTCAGATTATTAAAAATCATCTAAAATATCCTTACATATTTACAATCGGTTTATAAAATAACTTTATTAAAATTGTACTTACATATATTTCCATATTATATCTTAATATTGGTCATATAATAATGCAATATTTTTCATACATAGCCCCTATATACGCATCATTTTGTCAATTGAGACGTTGATTTCAAAAAGGTACTAAAGGACATTTTTTACGAAATTGATTTTTTTACATATTTGTATTCTGTTCATTTAGTTAAATCTAAATATTCTATTTGATGTTATCTAATGAATTCTCAAGTCCTTAAAAAACGCGATTTAGAAATGCGGTCATTTTCTAAAAGTACTAATTACGCATTTATTTTCGTTGCAAATCATTCTAAAAAAATTCATTTCATAACTTTAATATGATGTTATTATTATAGTAAAAAAATAATTCTAAATTTTAAGACAAAAAGACCCAAATTAGCTAGTTTAATAATATAGTAATGAGAGATTTTCGCGCTTCCTGTAAAATTTCCTAGAATGGATATAGTACCTTTTGGAAATCAACGTCTCTATTGTTGTTAACTAGTACAAGAATGGAATTAGATGAAAGGTTAATTCAGTCTGCATCATAGTTGCAATTATTTAGCAGTAAAATATTAAAGCAATTTTTATGTGATAGTGAAGTAGAGATTATTTTAACAACAATTGACAAAATGACTCGTATACAGGGGCTATGTATGAATAATAGTGCATTATTATATGACCAATATAAACAAATCCACATAAATAATAACAAATATTAACAACAATTTAGAATTCAATTATCACTTAAATATTTACAATCTGTTTATAAAATAACACCATTATTATAAGTGGTTTTGTTTATAATATTGAATGGTATTTTAGATGATTTTTAATAATCTGAAGATGAGGCATCGAAAGTACCTCGAAACTTTGTTATAAGCAAGTTTTTATATGTTATAATAAATATATATATAAAGAAAGAGGAGATTGTTCGAACTATTACATTCATAATTACAAATTTTCTTGTACATTAGGTTAATTCGAAATAAATAGCTCCATTTCCCGCCAGGAATTGTTTCAGTTAGTATGAATTTTTTGTCAGTTCAGTTCGATCGTCAATCGTTTTAAGTCAATGTGCTTCTTAATTTCAAAATGTATCCCAAGAAAGTTATAAACTTTCTATTGTAAGTACATTTTTACATATTTTTATTATTTTAATTTTTATTAATTGTATTCCAATTTTTTCGTTTGTCGAAATATTTTAACAAGTTTGGAATAGCAAGTATCAATTGTTCTTACTTTTAAAATATAAAATTATTAACACTTCACGACTTATTTTCTTCTATTTTTTATTTATTTTTTTCTCGTTCCCTTTCTTATATTCCTTTTCGGTTATGAGATGTAAGAAAGCAATTAATCCCAGACCCGAAAATAACAGAATATACAGTTCGTCATTTTTTGTATTTAATTTTTTTTTACCATTCCTTTCATGATAAACTCCATTCCCACCCTAATCCTTTAGTTTAAATCCTTTCTTCCTCTTCAGTTCCCGACAATCCTCCGAGGTTTCTGAAAAGGAGATGACCCCGAGACCTTCTAGTTGAGAATACTTACAGGAGTGCTACCATTGGGTAGTTCTTCTACAAGACTTTTTCATGTCCTTTTTCTTATATCATATTTACTTGTTGTATTTAGTACAGTTGTAAATTTCAATAAATTATGTTTAAAAAAATGTATTTAAAGAAAAAAACATATTCTAGATTTTAATAATGGGACATGAATTGTGTGAAAATAACGTCAAAAGTGTTCCAAGGGATTTCCTTCACGGAGGAATTTCAGAGTTTTGATCCTTTGTGAGTAATTTACCGAGTCGTTTTAGGATAATTATGTTAAATTACTTAATTCCTTAGCTCTCAAGAGGAAGGCGCTTCAAAATCTTAAAAGGCGGGACATAATTACAGGATGCAGGCAAAGTACGACAGGTCTTGAGTCTTAAGAATTTCCTTTCTCATATTTTAGTGCAAACACAAGAATTTAAGAAAATTATTAAACCTGTCAAAATCTTGTGTGAAATAAGCTGTTATTCACGTAGGTAGAATTAATCGGGAGTCAGTCGTTTTTTGAATGTTTAAATTCATACAATATATTCAACACTCGACTATATCTGTTATTCAGAAATGTGGTATTTTATGCGAATAAAAGTTGAATTAAATAACTAATGACACTATATATTTTTTTTTTAATTAAGAACATTAGTCTACTGATTCCTAAAAAAATGTTGTACACATTATTTAAATAAACAATTCTATTTTTTTTTTTTGCAATTACAATTTATTCCAATTTTTAAGTTTCCTCCAAAAAAAAAAAAAGTTTTTCAGTCTAGTGTTTAATAAGTACTCTTAAACATCCTGCAGCATATTAGTTATAACTACTAAAAAAAAATCAATTGGATTGAAAAACTTATAAATTTTACTATTGGTTTACCGAAAATATTAACATATTTATTGATGCCCTTAATATGGTTGATAATGAGCATTTATTATATTTTTAATGAATTTTATAAAATAGAGAAAGAATACAAAGAAAACAATAAAGATTCCTATAGGTTTTGACAGGTATTACTTTATAATTTGATTTCTTTTCTTTTTTTAATTTTTCTTACTGTAAAAGTAAGCCAATGAACGTTTAGACGAATAGCAGTGAGCTATGAAGTGAAGTAGTGAGTTATATGTGAGAAAATGTTTTTAAAAAAATAAGTCTTGAGAATGGGGAAACAACCCCGAAACGTTGAAGATGTGAATGGTTGTGAAATAAAATAGATAAACACAAAGGGAAGTTAAGGTGTGCTCATTTAAGTTTTAAATTTATAATTTGATTTAATGTGTTATCGATAATGATCCGATTTTTCTTCCCAAAATTCAGCGCCGTAATTTCGTAAAACAAAAAAAAAAATTCTGCTTAAGTATTTTCCTAATTTTGATTATGTTTAGGTAAACCACATCTTCCAGATAAATGCGTTTCCTTACGGTTAACAATAGCCTTATTAAGATTTTATAGTTCAACCAGCTCCTCATCGAATCAACATTTTCTCAAAGAAATAAGTAATCTCCACAACAATAAGGGATAAGAGGTGTGGTTATTATTGTAATTTGAGTTCATGACACAGGGATACACCGTGCTGTCTACAATAAACATAAACAAATCATGTACAAGGTGCCTAAAAGGAGCTCCGTCTTCACAGGCAAATCCACTGCTATCCTAAAGGCTCTGAAATGTATAAAAAGAGAGTTCTTGGATTATTGCGACGGGCTCTTGGAGTGTGCTGGCTGCCATCGACAGCCAAACACTAACCAACGCGATAATCCGGGAAATATTTAACGAGAGTTGGAAATTAAAACTCAGACATACACATGTTGTGTTGCTATGGGTACCAGCTCATCGAGGAATTCCGGGCAATGCAAAAACTGACCAAGTAACTAACACTGCCAGAATAGGAGAAGAGAGTGGAATTGTCCAAATTAATGAAATAACCGTAGAAGATTGGATGCTCCTATCGAAAAAAGGGTTGATAGCGGATCGGACGGAAAAGTGGAAAAGAAGGCAGACAAAGTTACTAGGAGTGAAATCTGATCACCCGCTTGCACAATATGTGACAACGTCATACAGAGTGTGGACCATTTGTTATTAGAATCTGAAATATACAAGAACTTGAGAAAAAATGTTGGATTGCCACTCACACTAAACAAAATACTCGGCGTCGAAGAAAAACGTATATCCAAACTGTTTGAATATTTAAAGATTGTAGGGTACTACAACAGAGTATAATGTAATGTGATGACGCCAATGACCCTGTGGGGTAGAGGCAAATAACAAATTAAAAAATAAAAAATTGGGGATAAGAAAGAAAAATGTTTTGTTTTTTAATAATATACAAGAGGATGAGAAATAAATATTGTTAAAAAGTTGTATTCTTAGTTAAACCAATTACTTATGAAATCTTTAGACATTATATGTAATTTAAATAAATAAAGAAATCCCCAATCAATAATTAAAAAAAGATAAACTGAGCTGTATTATAGACAATAATCACTAATTTAGTGAGCCTTAGTGGTGGCTGAGTAAAGGAAGTGGGGTGAGTGGGGCGGACACCTGTGGAGCGCCAATAAATAGAGTAAGGGCCTTTTATTGACCTTAGCTCCTCACAACTATTTTATTTACAATTAATTTTACTTTTTGGGGTTTAACCCTCTTAATTTGAAAACTTCTATAGGTTTACGATCACCTTTCAACACAAAATGAATTAGTTAATTAAAATTTAGCAATTATATCTTTGTGAAATAGTAACTTTTTTGGTTTAACTTGTGTTTTATTGACTCTGAAAATAGTTATATCTGATGTAATTGGCAATATTATTATTTAGCTTTTATATCATATTTAAGGTAGTGGAAAGATTGGATTTTTTTTTTTATTTTTATGTAAAAAATATATTCCCACTTAACTGCATTATGTTCATCATAACCTTGCCAGTGATCTGACGGACTATTAACAATAAAAAGAACTATTTATCAGTTCTTCAATCAGGAACTGAGGTTGCTGGTACAATGTTTTTGCTGCTCACCAATATTCCCTTATTTTAATATTCTAAAAAAGTTATTTAGAATATTTATTTTATAAGTTATCGTTATTTAAAGAAAAAAAAAACGAGGTAAAATTTGGTTATATTTACCATAATTTGGTTTTATCCAAGCAATGGCACGTTGCGGTCTGTATGTTGCTGTCCCTTCATCTTATCAGTACAATGACAAGAACCCCTTATATTAAAACAATCGTCATTATATTATATTATTTTATATATATGTATGTATGTATGTGTGTGTGTGCGCGCGTATGTGCATTTGGAAATTGTTGTTATTTTTAATAGTTGCTTGGTTCATATTTAATTTCATGCACTAGCATACTTAATCATCTCTTTCCATAACTTAGTAAAATAATAAAATAATAATTCTAGATTTCTATGAGAAAAAAAATTCGGCAAAATAAATATCCCTGAATATTTCCTTACATGGATATCCGATTGGACGTATTGCAAATAATTTTCTTGGTTTGAAGGCACATCCAACTTAAATAGCCATTTGGTATTGAAATATTGGACTGCAATAAAAATAAATTGTTAAAGATAATCCAAGACAGTATATGCCAGAACTAGGCTCTATGAAGCGACTACAAGTTTGAAAACATTGTTGTTTGTGAACTTCTGAAATTTAGAAGTATAATATAGGATTCTACTTACTTCTTTACTATCAGTAACTACCCGCAATTTAATTTGTCTGTGAAATTAGTGAGTGATTCTTTTTACTAGCTTAGTTTTCGTAAATATTTTCACCAAGTTAATTTAATTTAATTTTACAAATACGCTGATGACACAGCTATCCTATCCTCTCACTCAGATCCCGAAATTGCATCAATAGGCCTCCAAACGCACCTTTCTCAAATTGAAGACTATTGTAACAACTGGAGAATCGATGTCAATCAATTCAAATGCAAACATGTCACCTTCACCCTCCGAAGACAATCCTGCCCTCCACTTCTCTTTAACTCCATTCCGCTCCCTTTCTTTGACACAGTCCGGTATCTGGGCTTCCTTCTGGACAAAAGACTAACTTGGAACCCGCATACAAGACTTTAACGATAAGAACTTAATAAAAGATTTGGCCAATTATTCAGACTACTGAACAGAAATTCTAAACTATCTATCGAAAACAAGCTGCTAATATACAAGACAGTACGAAACCTATCTGGACCTACGGACTTGAACTGTGGGGGTCAGCCGAATTTTCTAACATCAAACGCATTTAATCCTTCCAATCCCAAGTCCTCCGAACAATAGTTAATGTTCCTTATTATGTATACAACGATACCTTACACCGCGACCTAAATATTCCATTTATTTTAGACCTTATACCATCAAAATTATCCCTATTCTATATATCCCCTAGCTCAATCCTTATCCAGCTCCACACATTCTTACCATTCTCCTAGAAGGTTGAAACGGCAGTGGCCTAGAGATCTCTTGTAACATGTATATTTGAGTTCTAGCATTGTCTAGATTCTCCACTCACATGCTGTATGCTTGAGAATTGTATATAAGTATGAGTGAATTTGGTATATATTTTTATTGATTTTGTTTTGTTTATATGTATAGTGTATTATTATGATATAAATTTATTGTTTTGTATATATCGTGTGAATGTTGTGCTTTATCACTATTAAAAATGTCCTAAATCAGACTGATTGTTGTATTACTCAATAAAGAATTGTTTCTGAAATTTTCCAATAATCCCTCGCGGACCACCAGTTGGGAACCACTGACTTTGAGAAAACACTTAAATGCGGCCGTCTTTCCCCCAAACCATATAGGCGTCTATAGAGCTCTAAGGGTTAATCACCTCCTCTAACCTTTACTTATATACCCTAGCCGTGAGCTAAGCTTTTCCTACGAATGTTGCAGAGGATGCAGCTGCGGTGAGATGCTGTGGTTGCTGGCGGTGGTGGGAGTGGCCTCGGGCGCTCGGGTGCGGCTGTCGGTGATCGCCCCTACGCTAGACCACGTCCAGGCCCTCCCCGTCATCCTCCCCATCATCGAGCTGGCCGTCCGCAATGTCTCCGACCGCCAGCACGGCCTCCTCCCGGGGGTCAACATCACCATCGCCCAGAGGAACTCCAACTGCTCCTCCACCTATGGTCCGCTCGCCGCCATGGAGCTCTACAATCATACTGGTGAGTCTTTTTTTTTTCCTTCTTGCTTTATTACAGTGTAAATTGTCGAATAATGTTTCAGATTAATTGAATTTCTAAATATCCATTTTGGAATGGTATTCATATACATGCTGCGTTTCCTACATATATAAGGTAATTTCCAAACTACGACTGAAGCCTATAAAACGGAAATCATTACTGTGAATGTAATTAGTTGAGCGTTTAAAATTACTGAAGGAATTAGTCCGGGTGGCGGTCAGTAAATGAAATGACTAAATAGTTTAAACTATTTATTGCTTGCCAACGCTTCGACTTATATTGAGGGCCATCAAATTGGAGAGAATTAGTCCGGGTGGCGGTCAGTAAATGAAAAATCTAATGCATTAATAGTAACAGTCAGTAATAAACAACTATTTATTTGTTCGATCAGGAGATAAGTGAGCCATGTCATGCACAAACTCAGGTTCATGTTCTGCAAGACCAACGGTCCTTAGGTTCCAATAATCTGAAAGAAGGCCATAATGAACTCAGCTTAGGGAAGTCCGAGTGATTATTCTGAGTGAGTTAAAAATAGAATAAACAAAAAGAGAAGTTTTGTGTTTCTATCTGATAAGAAAATAGTAATGATTTCGAGGAAGGAATTTGTCCGGCTGTCAGTTAATAGTTTCAACTATTTATTGCTTGCTAACGTTTCGACCCCCCTTGTTGGTCATCATCCGGGCGCATGGTGGACGAATGGAAACTAGATGACCCACAAAGGAGGATCGAAACGTTAGCAAACAATAAATAGTTGTTTCATTTACTGACGGACACCCGGACTAATTCCTTCCTGGAAATCATTACTATTTTCTTATCAGATAGAAACACAAAACTTCTCTTTTTGTTTATTCTGTTCTTAACTCAATCACTCCGACTTCCTTAAGCTGAGTTCATAATGGCCTTCTTTCAGATTATTGGAACCTAAGGTCCGTTGGTCTTGCAGAACCTGAGTTTAGGCATGGCATGGCTCACTGATGCCCTGATAAGGGCTCACATGCTTTGCTGAAACGTCGGCAAAATTAAAACAACCAAATCTTTTGGTTTATTATGTTCAATAATCAACATTTGTAATGAAAAAAAAAAATTAACCACTCAATATTTGAGGTCTGACGTATTAATATACGTAGAAGCATAATGACGAATAAAATAAATCCGTTGGTCCGCCATACGCCGTCCTTGGCGATTTCTCTGAAGCTACTACACCATTCCTTTTTTTTTTTAATTACCCGAAAAAATACTAGCACGTCCAACGATGATCCTAACACCTAGACGTTAATATCAGCTGGTTTTTTTTAAATGGGGGCGATTGAAAGTGATTTAATTCAACTTATTTTTAATAATAGAGAAAATATGCAGTAGTGTTTTTTAACTAAAAAACATGCGAATAATTTAAAAAAAAAGAGAAAAAAAATTAAATGTTATCTATAAACACTCGCAAAATCAACTGATTATATATGAAAATAACTTATGATTATATTAATCGGAACATTCTCTTCTAATTTGTTTATATATATGTATTTATCATAACATATCAAAGATGATTATTACATTGCGTTTCGAGGTACCTTATGCCTCATCTTCAGATTTTCAAATATTATATTTCTTTCCATATTGTATCTCAATATAGGTCAATTACTATTATATATTCTTCATATTAAGCTCATAGATATGAATAATCATTCTGTTAAAATCTATCTATCACATATTCATTGTTTTAACCTTTTGTTGCTGTGCACTTGCAACTATCATGTCAAAATCTGAAGATGAGGCATAAGGTACCTCGAATCGTAATGTAATAATCATCTTTGATATGTTATGATAAATAAATATATATAAACAAATTAGAAGAGAATGTTCCGATTAATATAATCATAACTTAAATTACTCTTCTATAATAGTAATTGATATAATATAAAAATAACTATTTTTGAAGGTTGAGAAAAATATGTAAACATTGCGTGAACATATAGATGTCGGTTTTAAGTTATATATTTGGTTCACTTCTGAGCTAAAGGGCTGCTGCAATGTTTCCCGGTAAATCCTGGCCTTCTATGCTATTCATCTAGAAATTGAGAAAGTTCAAATGGGAAATATGGAAATGCATGAATACCTGATGAGAGTCAATTGCGAAAATATTATTTCCTTCATAACGACAAATATAAATTTTTCTTAATTGTACTACTTGAAGAGTTCTATAACATAAAAGAAAGAACACACACACACACACATATATTGAACTCAAGTTGCATTAAAGATTAGTAAGTTGTCGATTTCTATTTATTACGCGTATACAATATAAGCAGTTTAAATTTTGTTCTTATTCTTTTTTTGTTTATGTTATAAAACTTTATTGAATCTGTTTTCTTTTCTTTTTACTTAACTTTCGTTTAATTTTTGCCTTAATTGATTTTTTAGGATAGATACAGTTTATAACAATGTTTATATTTTCTTTAAAATACTTGCTGGGTCAATTTATAAACAAAACTTGCCTATGAAATAACTTTATTAAAATATGTTTGAATAAATACATTTTATGACATCCTACGAGATAATATATTTACATATCTCACAGAATATCACATTAAAACGTCATAAAAGTGTTGTATGTGTTGTCAATTATTTTTATGCAATATTGTTCAGGCTGTGAACAAAGTTTATGAATAAAATTTCTTCTGAAAACATAGGATAATGTATATGTTACTGTACATACATGCATATTTTGTTGCTATTGTAAACTATTTACAAAGGAAAGTAGAGAAAAAAATGCTAACAGATGTAATTAGTCTCTGGTAGATCTTCAATATTTACTATGTTTTAATTTATATTGATTCAAAAATTTATATGTATCTATTTATAAGGAAATAAAAACACTAAACTTTTTTTTTTTTTTTAGTTGCATGTTTTGCTAAAATATTTTCAAAATAATTTCCTTTTACTGTATCTAGATACATTTTAAGGATATTTCTGTTAGTGATTATGTTTTTGTGCTATCACTGATTTGCTATTCCTCTTGGTGATGGGGATCACTTCAATCTTGACACTTCCAGACTTAGGCTAATCTTAAACTCTAGCTTACACTATGTTGCCACCTCTGAGGAGCTGGCGGAATCTTAAGCCTACTAAAAACCGGGTTTGGAAGAACTTCTAAGGAATTATAAAAGTTATGTCTTCTTTTATCTAGGAATTCATTCACTTTAGGAATATTAAATAGTAAATGAAGCCTTTCTGCCTTTTCTTTTTCAAATGTAGTTCTTCTTCAAAACGCCATTTTGGAATTGCTGTAATTCCTTTTTTGAGCTATCTGAACAATGGATTAGTAATGGCGCTCCGTATAATACTGAAGGTCTGATCACACTTTGGTAAATTAGTAGTTTCAGTCTAAAACTTAAATTAGGAGTTTTTAAGAGATGGTTAAATTTATAGGATTTTTGTCTAACTTTTGATAATTTCGAAATGATATGGTTGTTAAATTTTAAATGTCTATAAGTTTCATACCTAAGTATACGATGTTTCTGGATTTGAATTTTTTTTTTTTTTTTCTAAGCCCCACGGGAGTTGGGGGTTGGAAATCGAAAATAGAGGAAGAAATATGGGATCTCCTTTTCTGCATTACATACATTATAAGAGGGGACAGAGGATACAAAAATTTTCGGTATATCGGAGCGAATGGGAGTCACGTCTAGTGATGGGGCTCACTAGTCTTTCTGAGTCAGTTAGTCAAGTTATGGTTTCTCAGTCTAGTCTGAGGGTCCGTACATAGTCTTGCCAGCGCTGTGGCCGTCCTGTGAATTTTATATTTAAATAGTCATATTTAAATAAATAGTATAAATATATCAACATTTACGAGTATATAAATTTAATTAATCAAAGATAGACAATTAGTCTCATTCATGGTGAGTTTCCTACATTTTTTATGTTGTTTTTTTCCTTTCCTTACAACGAAACGAGAAAAAAATCTCCGCCTAAAGAGTTCTAACTTTTTCTGGTAATATCTGGTACTAAATTATCAGCAGTGTAACTTGAATTACGATAATGGAATGGTCTTTGCCAATTTAAGCAAGCTTAACGGCACTTCAACTTTCGTAAGACCCTAGAAATGGGGGTGCTTTTTTTATGTTAAGACAAATGGCTCAGTGGCTGAGATTGATAACCATATTTGGCCAGTTTGGTCTTTAATATTAAGGTTTATGGACATCACATTTTAGTAATAACATCAAGATAATTATGATAACAATGGACTTGTACTTTAAAAACTAATTAGATTTTGTTTCTGTTGTTTTTTAATTACCTGCGGCATAACATTAATAAAATCAGTGATTGTTTTCATACTGTGAGACCAATTTTAGTTTCAGTCGGCTACGTGGTTATTTTTTCTTACAAAAGGGGATAAAACAAATTCATAAATACTTAAAATAATTGTGTGCTTCAAATTCGACACTTGCGGCTTTCTTATCTTATTGTCTTTTTTCCTCATATTTGACAATATAACAATTGTTTAAACGGTGTTGAACAAAAACAAAAATGTTTACGTGTTGTGGCCTTCATTCTGTCATTTAAGCTCATTATTTTGTGTTGTCAAATAATCAAAATAATTTCTCAATGACCCTACACATCGACTGCAGAGCCCTGGGGGACAGGCCATTATTTAGCAACCTCTGGTCTAACGGATGGGAAAATCTTTTTATGTATAAAGCGTATGTGATTACCGTCTGGTCGCATAAAAATCGTAAACATTTGGATACAAATGATCTGGTGCTTACAACACATGACCTTAACTTACCTCCGTGGTTAAAATCAATTAAAGGATTTTTAAATACAGTTAGTCCTGGCAACATTTGCCGATGATACAGCTATCCTCTCATCTCATCCAGATCCTGTTGTGGCATCCTCAAACCTCCAATCACATCTCGATCTGATTGAAAAGTGGTGCAATCATTGGCGCATCAAAGTCAATGAATCAAAAAGCAAGCAAGTCACCTTTACCCTTCGACGCAGATCCTGCCCTTTCGTCCATTTTAACTCTATTCCCCTTCCCTTTTCTGACACAGTCAAATACCTTGGTTTCCTCTTAGACAAAAGAACGACATGGAACCCCCATACTAGACTTAAACAACAAGAACTCAATCGACGATATGGCCAGCTATAAAGACTACTAAACAGAAAATCTCATCTCTCAACGGACAACACACTCTTAATTTACAACACTATTCTTAAACCAATTTGGACCTACGGACTTGAATTGTGGGGAACAGCAAACGTTTCGAATATCAAACGCATCCAATCCTTTCAGTCTAAAGTCCTTAAAACAATAGTAGATGCTCCATATTATGTCACCAACAAAACCTTACAACATGACCTGAATATCCCATTTGTCCTTGATCTAATCCCCTCCAAATTCACAAACTTCCATCAGAAGCTTACTCACCTTCATAATCCCTTGGAAAAATCCATATCTAGTTCCAAACATTCCTATAACCCTCCTCGTAGGTTGAAGCGGCAGCGGCCCAGAGAACTCTTGTAAATATGTTATTAGAGTGCTGGCAATGGCCAGCTTCTCCACTCATGCCCTAAGTGCATGTGGCTCTCCAAACCAGTGACGCGGCTGAATGAGAGGCGCTGGGATCTTCTGGCGTTGTGCCTCGACATCCACTAGTGAATCTCGAGGTTTGATTCACTGATCCCAGGGGCAGTTTGTAAATAGGTATGAATGTGATCAAGATTGTTATTATTATTTTTTTTATAGTATTTATTTAATTTTGTGTATATATAATTTTTTCTTTTATTTGTTTAACCTTTATTAATTTTTTTCTTTAATTTTATTTACAATATACATATGGGATGAATGATTTATTCTATCTGTAATACTCATTGCCCCAGAAGGTGGCAGATTGTATTATCTCTTAATAAAAAAAAATTAAAAAAAATAGAAATACAGTCATAGATGAAATATACAGGTAAGTAAAAGGAAAGTGGTCAGCGAATATTTTAAATTTAGTATTAATAGAGACATGTGTTTTATGTAATCTATTATATTATTATCTGCAACAATCAATTAATTTTGACGGTTTAAAAAAATATATATTTATTGATATTTACCAATGTACAATAAAATACATCTAGTAAATGTGATACAAGATTATAATGTCTTGATTCACTTGTACAGATAGGTAGATCTCCAAAAACTATGCTAAACCAGAAGGTCTCAAGGCCATCTTCTTTTCAGAGGCCTCAAACGATTATTAGGGATTGTACAGCTAGCAAGGTTTGAAACTAGTGGATTAGAGTGGGAAGTAGTTTGTAATGAAAGGAGTGGTGCCTGGCTCGGGCTAAGTCAGTAACATAAAGAATATTTAGGTCTTTATGGATGAGTTGATTCGTGACAAAATAAGGAGCATTGAGGATTTCGGATTGCAAGGATTGGAGATGGGAAGAATTTGATGGTTTAGTAGAGCCCCAAAGCCCTACTACGTAAGTCCATATCGGTCTTATGATAGTTATGTAGATTAGTCTTTTGAAGTTAAGCGGAAGGTTTGAGCCTTTGTCCAGTAAGTGTTAAAGTAATCCAAAACTTCGGGCAGTTTCTTGTCGTTTCAGTCTTGTGTGAGGATTTTTCGTCGGCTTAACATTAAATTTTACAATTTTGTGCATAACATAATATATTTTTTCTAAAACCTTTAGCTTTCCAACGGTATATTAAAGCTGACATGTTTAAAAATACAAAAATCACATAATAACGTGTTTTTGTTCTTTACTCTCTGAGTTTGATTTAGACTTCGTTCAACTTATATATGTATCCGTTAATGCTAACAAAATGCTATAGGTAATTTTTTCGAATGTACAAAATCAATAGTACTTTGGAGGAAGAAAATTTAAGCCCTGTCCGAATATTTTAATCAGAACTAAACCTACATCGTTTTAAAGCCTATTCAATTTCACTTCGATATAGCGAGTTCAATTAAAATTGCTAGAGCCGTTTACGAGGAAGTCGTAAAAAGGTGCAATATAAAGTGACTCTTATGGCTCGCCAATTTTGATGAAACAGTTGGTGTAACATTTCGGGCGTATTATGTTTGTCTTTCATGTGAACTTTTCGTTTCTTTTTGACTTTTTGATTCCGGGTGATTTTTCGTGCATCTTGATTATTTGGCGTATTTCCGTTGAAAACTGGGATTAGAAATTGTTTACGTTCGCAATACTTTCCCCTCATACATATTTCATGTATTCATACAGTGAAAGTAAAAATAAATAAATAATAAAAAAAGTGGGTTTAATATGTTTTCTTGTCAACTAGTTACAAGCTATAGTATGGCTTATAATATTCCTTGCTAGTTCATAAGCGTTCTTATTTCCTTCGGTTTCTTCTTATCACGGAGTCCACATTAGTAAGTTTATTGCCCCTAGCTAATTGCTTCAGAGTAACGAGGCAATTCCAGACCATCCATGACGTGTTTGTATTGGAATCTGAGGCCTTCGATGCCGTCTGGCTGTCTGATACTGCGAAATATGTTTTGCCGCCGACTTATGCTAATTTACAACAACATACCTAACTGAACTAGCTGGCCTAACCACCTCTCACCTTACTACCTCTTCCCTCTCATAACTGGATTGTGTTTAGAGGTTGATGTACTTTAACAGTTTAATTCAGCGACAAGGGTGGGAAAGCTTATGCCAGTTCTCATCTGATACAAGATTTTTACTAGCAATTTAATAATAATGTTACCATTGTTTTTCATTTAGTGAATGTTTTACGTTGGTGTTAGTCCAGATGTGCCTACGACAAAATTGTAAAATTCTGTACTTGTTTGATTTGTGCTGTAGTTACCTTGTACTAAATCGTAGTGTATACTTGAAGGCAAGAATAAATTTTTTGTGTAAGTTATAATAGCTAACGATTTCAACAACTACTATGAAAAAAATAAAATAAAATAAACTAAAAAAATTGCTTTTAAGGAAATAAACCTTGATTTCAAAATAAGGTTTTTTCGAAAGACTAATTTTTTCTCGTAACGAACATATTAACTCAATAGTAGTCAATTCTTTCTTTTAATTCTTTCAATAACTTTGTTTCTATTAATTTAACGTTTCGGGACTCTCACTTTAAACTTAATACTCACTACAGTATTTTAAATATTAGTAATAACGATTTTTAATTAGTACATAAAAATCTAACACTATCTAAAAATATTATATAATAGAAACAATAATATTTGTGAACACTTGTTTGTTATTATGATTGAGATCAAATATGATTTATGTTTAATTGTCTGAAGTAATTAGTTTTATTAGATTTTTAATAAAATTGACGAAATCATGCAAATGGATAATATGACCAAGTCTAAATTTCAACAGGTAAAATAAAGCGTTTATATTTAACATTTCTATTTTAGATAAAAAAAAAAAAAAAAAATCAGTTTTTCCTAATTAATAAATAAATACCAAACATTTGTTAATAAAATTAAACAAACAAAATGTTATCAAATTCGTTTAACTTTCACATTAATCTGTGTTTTTATCAATGCTAAAAATATGAAATGATTATTTTGGTTTATTTATTAAAACATCTCCATAAAACTGCTCATTAACCCTTTAAATGAAATTTCTATTTAAAAAAAAAAAATTATAAGTTTGTGAATCACACGGAGGCATTAAAATGCATTCTACGTATTTTGGTCTGCACAAGCTCTTCGCATTCGGCAATCAAGAATTCTTTTTAAGTTTCTTCCAAAACTGCCTTTCTATAATTTATAAACCAATCTAATGGGGACAGTTCTTCAGATTGTAAGCAATTAAATTTAATAATTTATCATTTCAACGTTGTGTTTTATCTGATCATAATTTTATGTAGAGTGAACTTTAATGTTTTATTTAAAAAGGGTTACTTTCACGTCTTTTCTTTTCTCATTTCTGAAGAGATTTAGAATAGAGTGAATAAAAATTCTAATTTATTCTGAGGTTCATTCTTCTCAGTCATTGCCTTTAAAGTCGAGGCAAACCTAGAATTAAAAAAAAAAATTAATTTTCTGTTCGCAGTACTTGGGTTATTGGCAATACAGGTTTTCTCGCCCAGAAAGTCCATTTCCTTATTCCGAATTTAAATATTGAATGGGGAAAGACTTCCCGATCCGGACATTTATTTTATATTAAGGAATATTTATGTTGGCCCATTCTGGTTTACTGTTGTCATTCAGACCTACCGGGTGGTCCCGGCCCTATTTTAATATCATTCGATTCCGATTCTCTGTTCTATAACATAAATTTTATTGGCCATCGGATCTTTAGATTTTATGTTAAGATACAAGGTACGATCACTTAGGACAGTATTTACATTGGAGATGGAGATGAATGGTTGTTTAGAAACTTGTATAATACAATATGCTAATCATACCATTATTTATATGCTTCTCCGTCATATTATACATTTTTTTACATGTTAAACATCCTTTTTTCTTCAATGGGAACTGATACTGATATTTTTTCCTTTTTCAAAATGTCGGTTGACGTATATTTCTTTGAAAATATTCTAGAGAGTTTATTTAAAAGTCAGAAAATTTTATTTTCATTAAATTCTGATGTTTGCTTCTGATAAATGATAAAGAAAACGATTATATATTATTGAAAACGTCATCTTGTAAGTAAATTTAAAAATATACATTTTTTTAAAAATGCAATGTTTTATTTTATTTTACATCATCTACCAACAGGCATAATTACAGGCGGTATATTATACAATAAATTTAAATTTCACTATATTAATTAAAATAATAACAATTATTAAAATTCAAACTAATTGATAATGTACTACATACCAGCTTAATTTATATAATAAAGCAAAAATATATATATTTATATATTCCCTACAAATATATTAATCTTAGGGCATACTTTTGAACACGTTGAGAAACTTAAGTATTTAGGTTCAATCATAACAAGAAAAAATGAAATCCAGGAGGAAATAAAGTCCCGGTTGAAGGCGGGAAATGCGTTTTATTATTCAGTTGCTAAATTACTTGGCTCGCGGCTTCTGTCTAAAAACTTAAAGGTTATAATTTATAAAACTATTATTCTTCCGACGGTCCTTTACGGATGTGAAACGTGGCCGCTTACTTTGAAGGATGAACAGCGACTTAAAGTTTTCGAAAACAAGGTACTATATACTATTCGTAAAATATTTGGTCCGAAGAAAGATGAGGCGCTGGGGAGTTTGGAAGGTTGCACAACGTGGAATTGCGGAGCTTATACCCTGTGAATATAATTGAGTAAATAGCATCGCGGAGACTCAAATGGGCGAGTAAAGCTGTTGGGCTCGGTAAGAAACGGATTCCGAGAAAATTGATATTCACAGATCCGACTGGTAGCCGTCCGAAAGGTAGACCGAAGCGTCGATTGAAGAATCGCGTTAAGGCTGATTTCGCAAGCTTGGGCTTGAATGGTGAACATTGGACAAGTCTGTGCATGCAGAGTTTGGTGGTATCTGCATCGAACCTTCGGGTTCGGTAAACCTATTATTATTATTACTAAAAAAGAAATAAAACGTTAAATAATTTATCATAAATATTCTCCTATAACTAATTAATAAATAAATACTATAAATAAATGCTTAGCGTTTTTCAAGTTAATCCTCTATGTTTTTATAAAATAATGTTTACTTCTCATGTAACATCTCGGGCGAATAGTTGTCTGAAATATTGAATTCAGTTTCATACTTTTCTTTTTTGCGCTAGATTTACTACAGACCTTTACTCAGGACTCGGAGGACCCTAAAACATATATTTCAGGTGAAAACTCGAATTCCAAAATTTAAACGGCCGCAATACTTTCTCTACCTATGTATTTCATAGATAGGTAAGTGGAAGTAAAGCTGATTAGTTAAGGTGCTTCTGTGTATCAGTTTAAACCGAGATTCCTTAGCTTGAAGTGGTATTTCGTTTGCACAGAACGGAAGAGAAAAAAAAATTCATTTTATGATTTTTTATTCCGGAAAGGAAAATTCGCTGCACACAAGGTTAACAAAATTTGCAATATGTATGGTGATAATAAAGCACCGTTCGTAAGTGATTTGCTCAGTTCATAATCGGAAACATTTTACTTGGAAGATCTAAAGCGCTCGGGTCATCCTTCAACTGTTGATGATGACCCAATTATAAAAATTACATGAACGATGGCAACGTAATAGATTTAAATAGGTCATATATAATTGATTAAAAATATTTATTTAAAAATATTTACAAAAATCTGAAGTTTTTATAAAAACGCTACGAACTTATAACCTGATATATATAGACAATTTAACTATCATTTTAGTTTATTCCATATAATATCTTTTTAAATAGCTAATAGTAATCGCTAGTTTTTTGTGCTCCGGGTCCTGGGTTCGAATCCCGGCTGTGGCAGAATATTATTTATTCTGTTAAATCAGTCGGGGGGCGACCCTAGGGTATGGAGACCCTTCTGGGGGTCTGCCCAGCCTCTATAAAGTGGGTAACCAAATTAATTGGGGAAAAACCTGGCGGCTGAGCGCGATTAAGGCCTAATCACCTCATTGCCTGCCGTTGGCCTTGAAACAGTACAAATCTCATTATGTACTGACCCCTCTATGAGTTGTAGTGGTACAGGTTTTTTTTTTTTTTAATTATAATGGTGTCTTTATTGCTATTGAATAATAATTAAATAAAATTTTATTATGAAATATTCAGCAAGAGAATGTACTGCGGTTTTTAAAATTTCAGGATTGAGGTTTTCGAGGGAAATAAACAGTTTAGGATCCTCTTATTCTGAATAATTAATCCTCGCGAAATCGTCTAGGTGTTTGAGTGTGGTCTAGCTAGTTATAAGCTTTGTGTCTAGCTATGTTTAATTTTTAAGGTACTCAATAAATAATATAACTACGTACGTTATTAATATCTGTAATATTTCTCGGCCAATAACTCTAAGGTAATTTAGTTGTGATTACACCTAATCGCCAGATTCCCAACATTTAGGGTAACCATGTAATGGAAGATAAAAAGGTGTCATAAAAGTTTCTCAATTTTTGGTATGACAGAAAAAATAATCATTTTGAATTAGCCCCGTTCGAAACCGAGATTTTGAGTTTAGTAATACAGTTTTTCATCCTCTGAAGCTGTCTTGCTTTCTTTTATATAATAACAATAAATAATAAAATAAATTTTTATATTAAATGTATTTTTTTACATAATTATAATCATATCATTTAACAATATCTATTAACTATAAATATTTACTTTAATGCTAAACAGTAATGCATGCATTTGCACCGTATATCTCATAGATTCAACAAAGATAAATTTGTTTGATCAGTTCCGTTATGTCGTATTTCTGGTTTCCAAGTTCCAATCTAGGGATCTCTTGCTCAGAGATTTAGTGTTAAGATGGTCACGGAAGATCCCAATCCCTTACTCAGGAAACTGCCACTATCTAAAACCAGTTTTATTTTAAGTGCCTTCTTAACGTGACCATCACGATATCGTTACCGAAATTCAGCTCCTAAAAGAAATCTTCTTCGTGCTAGGATATGCAAATTTCACTGTCGAAAAATCGTCATTTACCGTGCTTTACTATTCATCGAGATTTATCTTTCACATAAACACGGAAAAAAGTAAAACGTTTTTTTCTTATCTTTTATAACATATTCTTGGAATTCCCCACGATTGCATTTTATATTTTCTTCTGTTTTGTTTCATCGATAATGATATTTTTTTTGTTTATTTAATTATCAGAGTATACTGCGTATAGATTGAACATTATCAAAAATTCAATTATGATAAAACTATTGGAATGCATATGCTAAAACAATCGTGACCTATTTATCAGTGAAACGAAACATTATATTTACCAACAGATAAAGACTATCGCATTTCAGACGCTGAAAGTATATTAAAGAAGTCTATAAAGATAACACTAAAACTTTACTATTGATATATCCAAACAATAGTTTCTCACCGTATCCGTAAAAGTTTAAAGAAAATGCAATTAGGATTTTTACTATGTATGAATTGTATTTTTTCTATATATAGTAAGTGAAAGTATTGCGATCGTGAAAAGTTTCGAATTCTAGTTTTCGACGGAAATACACGTTTTAGGGTCTCCTGAGTTAAAATAACCAAGTCCCGAAACAAAAGGTCTGTGTGTCTGTGTGGTAAGTCTAGCGACAAAACGGTAAGTCGTACGAAACTGAAATGTCATATTTAAAACTACTATTACGCCTGAGATGTTACAGCAAGTTTTTCACTAAAATCAGCTGACCGAAGTCCTACTATATCCTATGCATTAAGTACCTTTTTACGATTTTCTCAAAAACGGCTTTAACGATTTTCATTAAAGTCGCTATATTGATGTAAAATTTAATAGGTTTAATTCTTATTGAAATAGTCTGATGGGGCATCAATGAAAATATTTTAAATTTTGTTCCTCTAAAGTACCTTTAATTTTGTACATTCTATAAAAATAACTATATAATCTTGTTACCATTGCTAATTAACAACTAAATATACACGTTGAGCGAATTTAATAAACAACTAAATATATTTAATTGGATGGAAAAGTAACGAGAATTAATTTCATGCTACAGTTTAAGAAATAATCAAATAAAAAGGATTTTTACTTTCACTTACTATATATAGTAAGGAAAGTATTGCGATCGTGAAAATTTTCGAATTCCAGTTTTCAACGGAAATACACGTTTTAGGATCCCCTGAGTCCAAATAACCAAGTCCCGCAAAAAGATCTGTGTGTGTGTGTGTGTCTGTGTGTGTGTGTGTCTGTGGTAACTCCCGGGCGGAAACGGTAAGTCCTATGAAACTGAAATTTCATATTTAAGACAACTATACGCCCGAGACGTGACAAAACTTTTTTCATCAAAATGAGCTTACCAGAAGAGGCACTTTATACCATGCATTTTGCAACTTTTTTCGATTTTCTCAAAAACGGTTCCGACGATTTTGATTAAACTCGCTATATCGATGTAAAATTAAATGGGCTTTAATATCATGTAGGTTTTATTTGGATAAAAATGGTCTGACAGGGCTTAAATGCCGAAATTTTAAATTTTCTTCCTCTAAAGTACCTTTAATTTTTTAGATTCAATAATAATAACTAGATTATCTTGTTAGCGCTTATGAAAAACAGGTAAATATATAAATTGAATAAATTCGATACCCAACTAAAGGAGAAAACAGAAAAAATATATTTTTAATGAAATTTTTCGTTTTTGAACATAAGAGCAGTAATATACATGTATGATATACCGTTGGAAAGCTAAAGATTTTAGAAAAAATATCATCTCATACACAAGCTTTTAGAAGTTAATAGAGAGTGATGAGAAGAAGATAAAACTAACTGACTATTTTAGATAATAATATAATAGATTTTTTAATAAAACACATGTTTATATATAAATTCAATTTGATTAATTCCTTAATAGTTTCACGTATTTTTATCTCTAACTGTATTTGAAAATTCTTTCATTGATTTTAAAAATCGAGGTAAGTGAAAGTCGTGTGTTGCCCGCACCAGATTTTTTTAAATGTTTCCATATCCATATATTGTTAATATTGCGATCCTCCAGTTTATCAAGTACACACTCTCCTGGTCTTAAAAGGTATGCCAACATTGGAAAAAAAAAAAAAAAAAAAATTGGTTATTCTCTCTGAAAAGTCCTCCTTAGCCCCGTGACAAAAAAGGGAAAAGCCCCTTTGGAAGGGTAGGTAATGAAGGGAAATGAAAAAAGAAAATTCAGACTAAAGGAAAAGTTACGTGGAAATGTTTTTGAATGGAAGGTCTTTAAGCTTTAAGGGATGTTTTCACGTCTAATTTATTTTCATGTGGAAAAAAATGGGGGAATTGTTGTTGTAGGTGAAACCCTCATTTTTGCTAATCCCATATCATCATCTTGTGTATTCCGTTTAGCTTTAGGAAACCATAATGAGTGTATACATGATTAAATATAAGTAGGATGTTTTAATAGTTATTACTCACATATTATCTTTTAAGAGGTGATTAATCTATTTTAGGAAAAACGCCAATTTCCGTACATACAATACCTAATTACAAAATTGGTCTATGTTTACTATACAATTAACTTCTTTATGAAAATATTAAGGATTAGACATATCATTTTTATTTACTGTTTACCAAAAAACGATGGAATTTTCTTTCATTCATATCAAATTTCTTTTAGTCCATGTTTATCTTTTGTTTACCTCAAGTTTGTTCTTTCTATTCCCTTAAGTCTAGTGAAAACAATTAATTTTATTCACAATGAATCGTTTAAGTCACGATGATTCGGTTATGATCATCACTTTTTATAAAGAAGGCAAATCATTGCGTTACATAGCGAATCTCCTTGAGATTCACTATTCTGCCGTTTCAAGAACCATAAAAAGGTACAGGGAGACTTGTAGTCATTCGATACGACCAACGTCAGGGTCCATAGATGACCGCTTTATTAAAATACAAGCACTTTGGATGCGTATTTCTAATGCGTCTTCCATTGAAAACTTGATCGCTGTTGTTCGAGAATTATCAATCTCGAAGTCAACGGTCATTAGAAGACTGAGAGAGTCAAACCTTAGGTTAAGAAGGCCAGTGAGATAAGTCCTCTTCTCGTGCACGTTAGAAACTGATCCATTTGGAGGGGATTCTGTTACAATACAATGGATAATATTTGATTTTGTTATAGGCATTTGAATTAGTATCTATCTTGTATTAGTTTTCAATGTTTGTAATATGACATTTTACGGTATATTTTTTGTAATATAATACTGGTGCTACATCATTCTGATTCTACCGTCTTAGCTACTGAAGTTCAACGTCTGACTTAAGCTCGTCTCTTAATCCGAACACTACTTTTTCCTGCGTTTGGAAGTGAATATGAAACATAGACGCTTTGTATTCATGCAGGATTCCATCTTTTGCTACTTGCAACGCCTACCTTAATGATATGTACATATATGTGTGTATATATACATATATATAAACACTTTTTGTGCTTTAGAGGTCAACGTAAATTTTTTTTAGGAACTACTGGTCTATGTGTTTTTATGTGGTAACCATAGCTTAGAAACGAAAATTAACATATTATAAGTCTTATAAAAATTTTTGAATTTTAATTTTTTACGAACGTACTTGTATTAGGTTTTCCTTGCTAAATCCCGTCATTAGGACTGTGTGTATGTCGAGCTCAAAAACGATAAGTTGCCCGAAACCGTAATTCATATTTAAAAGATGTATATGTAGAAATTTTCAACAATTTTGTCAAAAGTCTATATTGGTGCGATATGAAATGTAATTTTATTTTTCTTCCGAGTAAAATGCCGTGGTAGGGCTTGTTTCTAAATTCCAATGTTTCTATATTTTTACCTCTAAAGTATCCTTGATTTTGTTGATTTATAAAAATTAACAATTCCTTAATGTTAAAATTTACTAACCATAGGTGAATATGAAATATAAAAGAATAAGTTATCTTACTGATGGAGAAAATAGTGAAAATCCCTTTTATAGTATATTTTTTTCCAAAATAAGAATATTAATATTGATGTATGATTTAACTTTAGAAAGCTTAAGATACTAGAAGTAATGTTATCTATGTAACAAAGCTGTATAAAGTAATGGAGTGTGGCAGAAATTGGATACAATTTAGTGATTTCTATGTATAATGATTTTTACTTTGATATTAGTTAATTTAAATTTTTTTAAATTGAAACTGAACTAAGTAAGAACTATAAATAAAAACTTTTCTCAACTCTATCTTTGTGACATTTTGTGTTGTACGCAATAGATTTTTTAATTTTTTTCATTCTCCTTTGGATAATAATTGTTCATCTAAAAGTGTATAATATACGATATGTTATCTATATATTAATCGAATTAAGTGCCTTACTTTTCTTATTATATGGAATCCAGAATAAGAAAGGGTTAAGATTTATTTAAGTGGTATTCATAATGATGGAGTTTTGTTGACCGTAGAGAAATTAGATGAGGAAGATGGTTGGGGGTGCGGTCATAAATTAAAACCACACAATTAAAAATAAGAGTTATTTTTATTATGTGCCGACGTTTCGGCCTACAATGTGGGCCTTCATCAGGGCTAAAAGAAACAAGATAACAACCAATGTAATTAGACTTAATAATGCGTTAGGTATATAATAATAATATGACAGTAATAAATTATGGGAACATAAATAATATTAAATGTAAAATGATAATAAGATGACAATTATAAAGTATGGAAATAAGGTGACAGTTATAAAGTATGGAAATAACAAAATTAAGATGATAGTTATAAAGTATGGAAGTAGACATAATTGAGATGATAATATTGTAATGAGAATAATATAAATAGCTGAGTCTGTTTATAAAAGTTTATAAAAAGGAATGTTCTGAAAGTTTTGAAGCGGTAGAATTTTTAGAGGAAATTGTATATTTGTGTCGGGTGATGCGATGTTATGCGATGTTATGTGATGCGATGCGGGTGATGCGAAAGATCGCATCACCCGACACAAATATACAATTTCCTCTAAAAATTCTACCGCTTCAAAACTTTCAGAACATTCCTTAACCCTTAACCATTCCTTTGATTTTGATAAAACATCCATTCTTGCCACTGTTCCCAACCATGACAAACGACTCATTACAGAATGCATTTACATACAACTAGAACCCCTTCCTGTTAATCAAAAGACTGACAAACATAACTTGTCACTAGCTTATTCCCAAATATTAAATTTAATAAAGCATCCCTAGCTCATTTTTTAAACAACCACCTGATCATCTCTTCATAATTTTATTTTTATTTATTTATTATCAATTTTTTATTTATATATTTATTTAATTTTCGTACTCCCCTTTTTTATTTATTTATTTGTTTACCTACTAGATTACTGTTTATTTATCATTTCCTTCGACAGCTCCTTATCGTCATTCGTTATTACCTTATCATCATTCATCATTTATTATCGTCATCCGTTATTACTTAAAATCTTTTAATCTTTACCTCGTCACTATTTCTTACAATTTTATCAAATACTCATAAGTAATAACTCAAGTACTCTCAAGTAATGACTTTTGGCTATTTTTTAACAATCGAATCAGTAAACATAACTTAGCTTCTTGGAATTTTCCTAACGGACATTCTAGTTCTCCTATTTTCCGTTCCACGCAATGAGCGTTTTTTAAACTGAGAAACATCACTTCGTAGGCAAAGCTTGCACGTCATGTATGTATATTTTTTTCTTATTTATAAGGGTCTTTTTTCATCGCCCATTTCTTTCTCCCCCTTTCCATACCCATATATTTCTCCATTACATATCCTGACATATAATTATTAGTTTAATATTACATTATTTTAAAATTTAAATTATTATTTTTTATTCATACTGTTTCTCTTTTGTAATGACTATAATTTTTTTTATATATTACCTATACTCTTAACTATGTTTTTAATATATTACCGTCATATATCAACTCATAATTGTTAATATTTAAAATTTTAATTGTTCACATATTTTTCCTTTATCATTTTTTTCATTTACTGAGTCTCTATTTATATATTCTCATTACAATATTATCATCTCAATTATGTCTACTTCCATACTTTATAACTATCATCTTAATTTTGTTTATTTCCATACTTTATAACTGTCACCTTATTTCCATACTTTATAATTGTCATCTTATTATCATTTTACATTTAATATTATTTATGTTCCCATAATTTATTACTGTCATATTATTATTATATACCTAACGCATTATTAAGTCTAATTACATTGGTTGTTATCTTGTTTCTTTTAGCCCTGATGAAGGCCCACATTGTAGGCCGAAACGTCGGCACATAATAAAAATAACTCTTATTTTTAATTGTGTGGTTTTAATTTATGACCGCACCCCCAACCATCTTCCTCATCTATTTAAGTGGTAGTCCAGAGGGACCTGGGAGTGACTTGAAGATCGTTGTCTAAGAATTATGTTTTCGCCTGAGTAGCACAAACTGTGGTATAACATCGCTCTGTAGAAAATTCGATTAAGGTTAGTTATAACATATATCAACAACGAAAGTAAAAAAAAAAAATCATAATTTAATTAGTGATATCAAATATTAATTTAATATGAATATTAATGTGTTGAAGGTTTCAAAAATATGTCTATATTTTAATTATGTTATTAATTTGAATTTGAATCATGATTATGATTGGATATGTAAATCCCTTCCAGATTTATTTTTTTATAAATACATTATTTATCGTAGAAATTACTTGAGTAATTGATTTCCATATTTTTCTTATATTAATAGTAATATAGTTTAAGAGTAATTTTTTGGTAATGTATGAACAATATATTTTTGATTGTTAGTATGCTTAAGAGGTTAATTACAATTAAATGTTCCTGAGGAATTTGGAGTTAAATTATTAAAACGTTTAAATGTAGAAATAATTATAGGAACTTTTATTAATCGGTGAAAGATTTAAGGTTTTTATAAGATTTTTGAATGTATTTTTTGGACAATATCCCATTGCTATTTTTACTTTTCCATCTTAAAGTATCTATAAAAATTATGTTTTTACTAATTATCACAGTTATTAAAAAAAAATGTAACTTTCTTATGAAAAAGCTATCCATTTCCAACCTCATGTACAAGCTTTTTTTCTTATACCGATGTTCCTCCTTCATTTTGCAGATTTTCTTCTTAAAAATGATATAAAAAAGGTTTTAAGCACAAGAACTGTGTGCAATTTAATAATCTATGTTCAGCCATCTATATTGTACATAAGTATACATATGCTTTCAGATGTTCATTTATTTACTATTATTTATTTTTCCCCGTCTTTCTTTGTTTTGCTTAGTTTTTTGGATATTTTTTTTTTCAATGATAAACCTTTGTAATCGACTAAAAAAATTACCCTCCGCTCAAAATTTGAGGACTTACGTTTCAAGATACCTAGAACCCGAATAAAGAATAAAAAAAAAATCCGTTTGTTGTCAATTTGTAATAATTGCCAGTTTTTACTTTTACTATATGGTACTACTATAGTAAGGGAAAGTATTGCGATCGTGAAAATTTTCGAATTCCAGTTTTCAACGGAAATACACGTTTTAGGGTCCCGTGTCCAAATAACCAAGTCCCGCAAAAAGGTGTGTGTGGTAACTCCCGGGCAAAAACGGTAAGTCCTATGAAACTGAAATTTCATATTTAAGACATATATATGCCCGAGACGTTACAAACCTTTTTCATCAAAATGAGCTTACCAGAAGAACCACTTTATACCATGCATTTTGCACCTTTTTTTCGATTTTCTCAAATACGGTTCCAACGATTTTGATTAAACTCGCTATATCCATGTAAAATTTTATGGGCTTTAATATTATTTAGGTTTCATTCGGATTAAAATCGTCTGACAGGGCTTAAATGCAGATATTTTAAATTTTCTTCCCCTAAAGTAATAAATAAAGTAATTAAATTTTCTTCCTCTTTAATTTGTCGATTCCATAAAAATAACTATATTATCTTGTTACCACTGATAAAAAACAGGTAAATGTATAAATTGAATGAATTTGACACCCATCTAAAGGAGAAAACAGAAAAAATATTTTTTTAATGCAATTTTTCGTTTTTGAACATAAGAGCAGTAATATACATGCATGATATACCGTTGGAAAGCTAAATATATTAGAAAAATATTATCTTATACTCAAGCTTTTAAAAGTTAATGGAGAGTGATGATAAGATTATAAAACTAACTGATTATTTTAGATAATAATATAATTCCAAATTAAATTCCATTTAATTAATTCTTTAATAGTTTCACGTATTTTTAATCTCTAACTATCATTTGAAAATTCGTTGATTGATTTTAAAAATGGAGGTAAGTGAAAGTCGTGTGGTTGCCCGCACCAGATTTTTTTTTAATATAGCATAAATGAAATCTCTTATCACTATTGTTATTGTCCTGAATGGGACATAATTTTAAATGTGAATCATATTTAATTTAGATGAATGTATAATATATACTTCATACTACCATAATACGGTCACATAAACGTAGTTTATGATACGTGTATAATCCTTCCGTCCTAAAAACCATTTCTGGTTCTCATGTCATCTGTCATTCTATTATTGCTGTTCACCTTGACCTACTACTTTGGACCATACCTGTAGTTCTCTTTATCATCACTGTGGACATACCTCGTGCAGCTAATAATTTTTCGAAGAGTATTCAGAAGTTAAATAAATGTGAAGTGTCTAGTGAAAGCCCTATAGAGACGCCCTTAGACTCATCGGCTATGCAGGTTGGGTACTAACGGAAGGGATGAAGCCTGGATAGGCACTCCAGGTAGATCCGCTTTACAGCCGGAATAAATCGCCTCGTCCTTTATACGGCCTTACTTTATGTGAGAAGAAGTCGAAGGATTTGTTTACTTAGCCGGGGGAACTTGTGTCGTCCACACCCTGTCTGCAGGTAACAGGCGTTTTACGATTTTCACTTGACCTAGGCTTCAATCAATCGTTCACATCAGTCTGGCTCTGTTTCTTCCCTGCAGCTCGTATCGAAAGTGTGGTTGTAAAAACTATAAAAGCAGTTAGGACTGTTGTTCTATACAGTGAAAAGACAATTCCTTATTGGTATGATTGCAATTTTAAAACATACATTATGAAACTTCATATTATTATGAATGGTCTTGGAACACTTAGGTGCATTAAAATAGCTATCAAACTATTAAAAAAAACTTTACTTTTACCACCCATGAACAGTTTCAGCCTCATCAGTTAAAGAGATTCGTGCTGTTTCTCGACCAATTTTTTTTCGGGTACTCACTTTATAGAGGATGGGTCTACAATCCCACGGTCGCTCCACGATTTTAAACAGAATAAATAATTAATAATTATTAACAATATATATATATATATATATATATATTATATATATATATATATATATATATATATATATTGAAAAATATTAATGAAAAAGGCCTAGGCCGAAACGTATAATAAAAAGAATAAACAATATCCAGCCAGGGTTCAAACATGGGACTCGGAGAACAGTAATATGGTGCTCTATTTACTTGACCACACCGCTCCTTAATAAACTTACTCGAGCCTTAAAAATCATAACTTAGTTATATTCTTTAAAATATAATTTGTAATTATTGTTTTATTATAATTTTTCTGTCAATGTCATTAAGCTATTTATTTTGATTCTATTCTTTTCTAGCTGACCCGACAGATGATGTTCTATCATAACTATGTCTTGGCGAAGTTGCTTAAGCCTTTCATGCATAATAACTGTTACCATCCTGTAAAAAAAAAAAAAATAATATATTGTAGATTTTATTGGTATGAAGCGTTGTAGGACTTTCATAACTTTTTTTTTTGCATTTCTTTTCCGTATCCTCTATGGCTTCATTTTTTCCCGTTATTCCCAATTAATTTTAACTAAGCGAAAAGTGATAGACGGTCTAGAAAACCTGACTGGTTTGAAGCTGTCCAAAGAAAGAATTAATTTAGATATGAAAACGTCCCCCTTTTGGCGATAAATGAGGGTTATATCAAGTTTCATGGTTAAGTTATCTCGTTATGGGCATAACTTAGGTTACGGATCTTCAAAAAGCCTATACCGCATGGTCATAGGTCGTTGGACGTAGGTTGCTAAGGGCTGACCGTAGAGTGGGCTCGTATAATATAGCATGTTCTTCAAAGGCTTTGTTCAAGACACAGGGACCACATTTTAATTACTTTTAGCTGACCTTAAACATGAAAAGATTTAATATCTCTTTTATATTAACCTTTTTGAATGATTATAAAATAATTTAGGTAGAAATAGTTCTAAAGTATAATCTCTGAATATAATAAAAGAAACAATAAACGAATACTCAATTATTTACATAAATTTTTTACGTTAGGTTCTTTAATTCGTATGCAACTTGAGAATTTAAAAAAAAATTGCTTGATTGACTTATCATTTACTCTAAAATATTTGGATCGTTGAAGAGCCTAGCTTCAAATTTTGGCATACAAACTTGATCTAGTAAAATACAAAAGCACACAAATTTCACTCACCTCCTATGTATAATTAATTTAAAACTTTTCAGTTGATGTAAAGTTTCGTGAATTTTTCAAATCGTTTTCTTGGCAACTTAGGTAATGTATTGTAAGAACAAAAATTATATAATATATAAAATAGTCTCATTATCCTTGTAGTTTTTGTTTCGTTCTGAAATATTCAAAATTACCGAAGTTACTATTTTTTTAACGTAAAAGTTTTTTTTTAACAGCAAAGAAATTTTCTTAACTCTGTCCCAGAGTTTAAATACTCATTTTAGTCTCAGTTACCAAGTTTATATCACTTGTACTCATCGTATAGATGTGCAATCTGTATTAGTTTCATAATTTGTTCCTCAGTCCGTTTTGTGATGTATCCGTGTAAACATTTTTAAAAATTCATATACACAAAAAGTCTAAATTCTCAAGATATAAAAAAAAAAAATCAAAGATAAGTCTCTTTTTTTTTATACACTTCTACTTCGCTAACTCGTCAAAAGGCTCCCTTTTTTTAAAGAATTCATTTTCGAGAATTTTATGAATTACTTCCTTTATTGTTTATTTAATAATTTGTAGGGACAATTGTTAGTTTTAGTTTTAATTTGATATCGACAAAATTACAATATTTATTATGAAGTAACAATGGTTGACTGTGTGTATATATGAGAGAAGTTGGTTGAGTCAATTTAACACACAATTAAGCGTAAACTTAATTGATTGGTGCCGACGTTTCGGCCTAACTTATAGGTCTTCTTCAGGGTGGTTGTGTGAGCTGAGAAGGAAGGCGTCAGTCAACAACAATGGGATAATTAAGTAATTATATTGTGTGTTAAATCGACTGCACTCTGAACCAACTTCTCTTATATAATATTTATTTATGAACATATAAGGTGCTCTTCAGCTAATAATAATAATAATACAGTAGCACTACAGTCCGATGTGAACCTTGGCCTCCTCAATGAGCCTTCGCCAGGTGGCTCGTTTCTGTGCAGCTGCTTTCCAATTCCGCACGTCCAGAAGGGTCCTATGCGACAGCATCTTTCCAGCGCAGCCTAGGTCTTCCTCTTCCTCTTGAGCGGTCCACCTTTCCTCCAGCAACATCCTGGGAATTTCCACCTCGTCCATCCTTGCCAAGTGGCCCGCCCATCTTAATCGAACACACTTAATGTAGCGTTCAATATTGGTTTCCCCAAATAGTTCATATAGCTTCCGGTTGTAGAGCCTTTCCATTGATCTCCTACTTTAATGGGTCCAAATAGGCGCCGCAAAATCTTTCTCTAGCTCTTCAGCTACTAGGATTATTTTAGCCCTAAATTCAAAATAAAAAACAAACATTTTCGTGAAAAAAATTAACTATAGAAAAGCTACATATAATACAAATTCCAACCCAAGAAGAAGGAAAAAAAATTAAAAAAATTGAAAATATAAAACATCATCTTTTCTTGTGTTATATTCTGCAAAAAATAGGGTTTATTTTAAGTAGAACTTAAGTTTTATGGCTGAATCCTGGTTTTTTTTTCAGTATTGTGGCGATGTCTTTTAAAAAGATTTTCCCAACACATGTTTTCAGCTACGAATCTGACTCAAAACGGCTGCAACGCTAAACCTATTAACTAGACCAATATTATATATCCAGTTTTATATTTAGAAAAATAAAGAGAATTACTAATAAAAAAGTCATGAAAATAAAAATGGATGAAAATTAGACGATTTCAAATTGATTGACTAATTTTTATTATTTTGGCAAACGAAAATAATAGGTTCGATCGTGGTGAGTTATTCGGATTGTGCAGCTTTGGGGATGTATAACCACGAAGATGGTTTGGAAAGAGAGAATTTTCATATTTGACATTATAGGTTCGAGTATTTAGAGAGTTCACAATCATCGGTCGGGGTTGTTTAGGCAAAGTTTCGTGTTGTTATCGCCTCCAACCTCCGGGTTCATTATACAGTGAACTTCGTATAATGCGGACTAATAATCAGTGACGTAGCTTAGGAGAGCGGATAGGGCAACCAAACAGAGGATGGCGTGCACTAAACTTGAGCAAAAAAAATAGCTTTATCCAAAAATTATTTGAATGTTAAACAACCTATAAACATATTTTATATAGACATAAAATTCAGAGCAATATATTATGCAAAAAACAAATAATTTCCTAGCAAGTAATGTCTTATATATTTATATATATATATATATATATATATATATATATATATATATATATTTTAAAATAAATTGTTTAATAAAGAAATAATACAATCTGCCACAATCTAGGGCAATGAGTATTAAGGCCATAAGAAGCCATTCATTCCTTATATACACTAAATAAAGAAATAAAAAAAATACAAAGAAGAATAAATAAAGATAAAAATAAAATTAATATTATTAGATCATATTATATTGATATTAAGGAATATTTATGAACAAGTGTTTTTCTTGTTCTGGAATTATTCACATGTTTGGTTGAAAACAAGAGATCAAGCATTATGAATGAAAAAAAAAAAAATCATAGACTCAATTCAATTTTTCTTATGATAAACATCATAGTTGACCATCTATTATTTATGTATTAATTTGTCAAACAAGAAAAAAATTAAATAAACTATGAATGTATTATTCGGAACAGTCTCTTCTATTTTATTTATATATTTATTTATCATAAGATATATAAAATATGATTATTAAACTATTATGTAAAGTATGTAAATAATATTACAATATTAAATGACCTATATTTGGATATAATATGGAAATAAATGTAAGTAGAATTTTAATTAAAAACATTTTATAAACATATTGTAAATATTTTAAGTGATAAATGGATTCTAAATTATTGATAATGTTTGTTGTTGTTTTTATGGTTGCTTATAATATTTATTCAATTGCATTTTTGATGCTATTTAAAGATCTGAAGATGAGGCATAAGAAGTAGCTCGAAACGTAATAGTTTAATAATCATAGTTTATATATGTTATGATAAATAAAATAGAAGAGACTGTTCCGAATAATACATTCATAACTTAAATTACTCTTCTATAATAGTAATTGATATAAATAAATTATTTTTTTTAATAACTTTCTAATTTAAATAAGAAATGTCAAATATAACTGGAAACAATTACGTACTGATGCACTTTTTTAAATTTAAAATTTAAGAGTTACAAAAAAAAAATCGGGATAATAAATAACTTTGGAAAAAAAAAAATCAATATAACTATTCAATCCTTTCTTCCTCTTCAATTCCTGACAATCCTCCTTTGCGTCTGAAAAGGAGATGGCCCGAGACCTTCTAGTTTAGAACATTTTTAGAGTGCTTCCATTGGGAAACTTCTCTACATGTGTTTTATGCCTTTATATATTTCATCTAATTTACTTGTTGTATTCCTGTATAAAGTTGTAAATTCCAATAAATAAATTTTAAAAAATATAACTATATTGTATCAAAATAATAATATACGATTTTATACAAGTGCTCTTGAAATGGTTTGTCTTTTAATTATACTTATGTTCTTCGCTCTAATATTCAGATGAATTGTCGAAACAAGACCGAGAATTTGCCTCAATGACAATTAATCGGCTTTAGGTGATAAGAAGCTTAGAATGGGTGGTTGGAAGTTTTAAACCTGTGATAAGGCTAAAGTCCTCTATCTGCGTCATAATTAACAACTTCGGCTACCTTTCTGGTGCGATACTTATGTAACACGACCATGCCTATGTTTTGCAACCAAATCATTATTTTTTTCAATGTTTATATATATTTATTTATTTATCAGTAAAACTATAATTAAACTCCCAATAGCTACTTAAGAATGTTTCTAGGATTGTGCAAGAAGGTGAATTTGGGTTAGATCAAGCATATTAACCTAGTTTTACCTGAAATCTTAGTATCCACTTTATTGGAGTAGAGTGATTACTAGTAAGTGTCACCTTAAGACTGATATACTAGCATGACTGATTATATTACCAAAGCTGAACTAAAACCCACGACCAAATGATTATTAATTCAATACTTCTTCTCGTTTGTAAACCTAATATTAATACCATAGCATTATTACGTGCAACTATTTTTCTAAATTATCTAGAAATAAATTCTATCGTTTATTTTTTCAATTAGTTCATTGAACAACTTTTAATTTTATCACTAAGAGCAATAATCCATCACATACAAATGACTTAAGAAAAATTATGGAAATTTCATTGTGGTGTATTATTTATAGCTATAGCTCGATTTCGATAGATTTCCTTTTTTTTAATATTAATATAAAAAGTTACCCTTTGAGCATTATTACTATTATATTTTTTTTGTATACAAGACTTATACGACAAGAAACTGCTCGTAGATACCGATTACTACAATACTTGCTTTTTAAACGTTCAAAACTTCCACCCTATTACAAAAAGCTCATATATGTTACCATTATTAGGCCCATCTGGACATATGGAATCGAGCTATGGGACTCTACTAAACCATCTAATTAGTTTCACATCCAATCCTTACAATCCGAAATCCTTCACAAAATCGTAAATGCTCCTTATTTCGTCACAAATAAAATCATCCGTAACGACCTTAATATCCCATTTGATGCAGACCTTTATCGTACCAGATATACCGCTTTCAACTCCAAACTCCAAGCCCACATAAACCCCTTTGTCCGTTACCTCTCAACCTCACATATTCCTGATAACCTCCTAGGCGATTGAAAAGAAGATGGCCTCGGGATCTACTTACTTAAATAAACATCGAAGTTCTTCCGCTTAGTAGTTTCTTCTCAAGCCTTTTCACGCCCTTAATTTTAATTCAACACTTTCACTTGTTGTATTTATGTTGTATACAGTTGTAAAATTAAATAAGACATAAATAAAATAAAAAAAGGAAATATCTTTTTGTCAGTTTAATATGTAGGGAAATTAGAAACAAAAAGTAGAAGAAGGCGAAATTTCCTTATTATTAAATCTTAGTAATAGCCTTACTTGTTTAATATTATGTGAATATAAAATAAAAAATCTGGTGCGGGCAACACATGACTTTCACTCACTTCCATTTTTAAAATCAAATAAAGCGTTTTCAAATACAATTAAAGATAAAAGCACGTGAAACTATCAATTAAATTGAATTCCTATAGAAACACGTGTTCTATTGAAAAATCTATTATACTCGTATTTTTATCTAAAATAATCAGTTAGTTTTATCGGCTTTTCATCACTATTTATTAACTTCTAAAAGCTCTCGAGTATTAGATAATATTTTTTTTTCTAAAATCTTTAGCTTTCCAATGGTATAATTATAAGTGTATATTACTGTTGCTATGTTCAAAATCAAAAAATGCATTAAAAAATGTTTTTTTTATTTTTCTACTTTAGTTGTTTTTTAAATTCACACAACTTACATATTTAGCTGTTATTAATCAATGGTAACAAGATAATTTGGTTATTTTAATAGAATCTACAAAACTAAAGGTACTTTATGGGAAGAAAATTTATAATATCGGCATTTAAGCCTGTCAGACCATTTTAATCAGAATGAAACCTACATGACATTTAAACCTATTAATTTTTACATCGATATAGCGAGTTTAATCAAAATCGTCGGAACCGTTTTCGAGAAAATCGAAAAAAAGGTGCTAAATGCATGGTATAAAGTGGCTTTTGTGGTAAGCTCATTTTGATGAAAAAAGTTTTGTAACATCTCGGGCGTATATTTGAAAAGAAGATGGCCTCGGGATCTACTTACTTAAATAAACATCGAAGTTCTTCCGCTTAGTAGTTTCTTCTCAAGCCTTTTCACGCCCTTAATTTTAATTCAACACTTTCACTTGTTGTATTTATGTTGTATACAGTTGTAAAATTAAATAAGACATAAATAAAATAAAAAAAGGAAATATCTTTTTGTCAGTTTAATATGTAGGGAAATTAGAAACAAAAAGTAGAAGAAGGCGAAATTTCCTTATTATTAAATCTTAGTAATAGCCTTACTTGTTTAATATTATGTGAATATAAAATTAAAAAATCTGGTGCGGGCAACACATGACTTTCACTCACTTCCATTTTTAAAATCAAATAAAGCGTTTTCAAATACAATTAAAGATAAAAGCACGTGAAACTATCAATTAAATTGAATTCCTATAGAAACACGTGTTCTATTGAAAAATCTATTATACTCGTATTTTTATCTAAAATAATCAGTTAGTTTTATCGGCTTTTCATCACTATTTATTAACTTCTAAAAGCTCTCGAGTATTAGATAATATTTTTTTTTCTAAAATCTTTAGCTTTCCAATGGTATATTATAAGTGTATATTACTGTTGCTATGTTCAAAATCAAAAAATTGCATTAAAAAATGTTTTTTTTTATTTTTCTACTTTAGTTGTTTTTTAAATTCACACAACTTACATATTTAGCTGTTATTAATCAATGGTAACAAGATAATTTGGTTATTTTAATAGAATCTACAAAACTAAAGGTACTTTATGGGAAGAAAATTTATAATATCGGCATTTAAGCCCTGTCAGACCATTTTAATCAGAATGAAACCTACATGACATTTAAACCTATTAATTTTTACATCGATATAGCGAGTTTAATCAAAATCGTCGGAACCGTTTTCGAGAAAATCGAAAAAAAGGTGCTAAATGCATGGTATAAAGTGGCTTTTGTGGTAAGCTCATTTTGATGAAAAAAGTTTTGTAACATCTCGGGCGTATATTTGTCTGAAATATGAAGTTTCAGTTTTATAGGATTTACTGTTTCCGCCCGGGAGTTGCCACACACTGTTTTTTCTGTTATCCATGCTTTTAACCGGAAAAACTTCAAATATATTTATTTGTTGTGAACGAACAGCTTTTTATCGCTCATTTCATACCTGTTGATGATGTCAATATTGTATTAATGTGATCTCATAGCACTATTATTATTGATAATTTGAGACAAATCACAAAATATCTGAATACAAAGTTATTGTCTATATATATTTTATACAAATATGCAAAATTTACTTCCTTATTTGGAGGATTCGAATTTTACTCTGGAAATTTATTTAGGTGTTTCAATGTAAACCATAGATAAAAAAAAAATTAAAATTTTATTTTCCTTCATAACCGTTGAGAATCGGACTATGTGCCATATGAAATTTTTTGATCTTCTAAAGTCAATTATCTGCTCTCACAATATGTTCTGACATTTATGAGACACCTTGTATGCTACCGACATAAGGACCACAATTTTATTGAAATTCAAATGAAAATGATACAGTTTCAAAATACTTGAACATGTATCCGAGATGATGAAGAAATCATAAATGAAATAATGGCCGATATAATCGTAATCATTTAACTGTAATAATTAAATCACTAAAGTCAAAATTTTAAATTACCTTCAATTAAAAAAAATACCTTATAATATATTGTACCTTAAAAATAGTATTTATACAGGACTGCGTAACTATTTTCTTTTCTTTTTCTTTCGATTTCCATTCAAATAAAATTTCTCAGTTCCAGAACACTTTAACTGTTATCTTTATCATCAATAATAACTGAATTATCAGGAAATCACATATCTTTTAAGTTGTGGCTTGACCATAGAAGATGATTTATTAATTTTTTTTTGTTATTTGTTCATCACGTAGCCTTTATCTCGAAAATCTTTTCGATTATTCTCTATCTTCGATAATAACCTATTTTTTGTGGAATTACCAATTAATATCAGTTTAAGTATTCACTAGGGAGCGGCGTGGTCTAGTGGATAGAGCGTTAGCCTACTGTGCTCCGGGTTCTGGGTTCGAATCCCGGCTGTGGCGGAATATTATTTATTCTGTTATTTCGGCTGGGGGGATATCCTGGGGTATAGAGACCCTTCTGGGGCAGACCTAGCCTCTTTAAAGTGGGTAACCAAAACTAGGGAAATAACCTGGCGACTGAGTGTGATCCACGGCCGTTGACCTAGAACAGTACGAATCTCTACGTGTACTGAGCCCAAAATCTTTATGGATTGTAATGGTACAGGTTTTTTTTATTTTTTTATTTTTTTTATTTTTTATTTATTTATTTATTTTTTTTTTTTTTTTTTTTTTTATTCACTATAAAGTAAAGATATAATATTATTAAAGTTCTATACAATAATCATTATTATACTCCTTTTGAAAACCATTACGAAATTAGTTTTTCAAGGAAATACCCGATTCGATTTCAATACCGATTTCAGTTTTTCAATAAGATCAAACAGCCCCCTACTGTGCCGTTCTTTTTTTAATATATCCTCAGTTAGAATAATAATTCGAGGGTTTTATAAAAAGGAAATCATAAGGCAGTCCTGGAGGAATCCAGAAAGCAGAGAATATTGAAATTTCTTCGCAAAAAAAAAAGATAAAATAATAATTCGAGTGTATTTGGCTTACTAGTTCTTAAACTTGCCATTAAAAGATAAAAATATTTTCTTTCCAAGCTGCCTTTAAACTTGCGGTTGAGGAAAGAGCCTGAATTTAAAAAAAACACATTTCATCACACAGTTGCGATTATGTCAGAACTTTTTTTTTTCACTTACCTATGTATGAAATATTTAGTCAGGGAAAGTATTGCGATCGCGAAAATTTTCGAATTCTAGTTTTCAACGGAAATACACTTTTTAGGGTCCCCTGAGTCCAAATGACGAAGTCCCGCAAAAAGGTCTGTGTGTAATAACTAGCGTGTAAACGAAAAGTCCTATGAAACTTAAATTTCAGTAAATGCTCTAATGGTTATGATTAAATTCGCTATATCGATATAAAAATTAATAGGCATGAACATGTTGGCTTTATTCTGATTGAAATAGTCTTAATAGGGCTTAAATGCCGATATTTTAGATTTTCTTCCTCTAAAGTACCTTTAATTTTGTAGATTCTTTAAAAATAACCATATTATTTGGTTACTATTGATAAAAAACAGATAAATATATAAGTTGAACTAATTCGATATCTAACTAAAGGAGAAACTAAAAAAATGTTTTTTTAATATAATTTTTTTTGTTGATCATATGTACAGTAATATACCGTTGGAAAGATTAAAATTTTTGAAAAAAATATTTTCTTATTCAAATGCTTGTAAAAGTTTATAAAGACTAATCAAAAGCCGATAAAAATAACTGATTATTTTGGATGATAATGTAATAGATTTTTTAATAAAACACATGTTTCTGTAGAAATTCAATTTAATTTATTCTTTTATGGTTTTACTCATTTTTATCTCTAACTGTATTTGAAACTTCTTTAATCGATTTTATAAACGGAGGTAAGTGAAAGTCTTGTGTTGCCCGCACCAGATTTTTTAATCGTGAGATATAATGCATCAGATGAATAAAAGTAACAGCTCTTTCTAGGTTTATTAATTTATGAGAATAATTTTAATTCTTTAGTTTTGGCACCATTCTTCAATGACTGATATATGGTTTGGCAGGATTTAATATGCAACAACAGGATCGTTATTCACGGTTAACAGCCATGTATCTTCGACGTAGGTAGTAAGGATAGTGCTTGTTTGGATGGAAATGACAGCTGTATACACCATATAGAGGATTGGACCCAGGATACTACCTTGAGGTGCAACACTAATTCTAAATATTAACTCTCAGTGAAGACGTTACAACAGTTATGATTTACCGTAACTTCTTATATTCAACAAAGGTTTGCTAATTTATGATTATGCACTACTGGATGCATGACTGGATCAAGGAGAAAATTTTAATGTTAATTATTTAATTAAATTATTTCGAATATTATTTAAATATACCTAATACAAATCACAATCGAAAAATCAGAAGTAGCTCCAGACCGCAGATAGCGCGAAGGCTGAGAAAGGACCATTAAAGCTTCCAGCTCCAGGACCAGAGCTCTTATTCCTGGAGATTTATCGGTGCGGGTCGTGGTTTACCGGAGGCTATAACTGTACTCTTCGCCATTTTCCAGCGCTCAGTATTATGGAGGCGGTTGGTCTCTTTGATATATGGTCCGGTTTATAATAAATAATAAGCCGGGTATTTTTTAATATCAATTTTAATATTATAATAAATCATGTTGAAGACATAAAAGTCCGGTGTACGCATATAGCAAGTTTTGCTTATCTCCAAAGTTAACGTGTTTTAAATGAATTTAAAAATAATAATAATAATAATAATAGTGAAGGTTTAATGGAAAATAAAATTAAATATTACAATAGACATTATTGGGGTCAACTGTAATTTAGTGGCTACATAAGAGCCTTCTATGCCATGATTTCGGTAAATAGTAATTATATATATAAATAAGAATTATTATCCAAAAATAAATTTAAGACTACTTATTATTAATAATAGCATAAAAAATGTATAACTGTACATTTTTTATTAGAGGTTCAAAAAATACAGTTAATTAATTACGGTTACTTATTTCAACTAAATGATTTTTTTTTTTTTTTTTACATACTTCTATATTTTGTTTTAAACCTTTTTCTACGATACAATAAAATAAAAAATACCATATAATATTAAAAATTACTATTGTGCATAATTAATTGTAGAGATACGCTAAAGACAGGGTACTTGGCAAAAGAAGTGGACAGAAATAACGAGCTCCGCTTTCCAGTGAGAACTAGTCATCCAGGAAAGCTCATACTATTACTCCCTTTTGGGATGTTAGGGTGATGGATAAGGTTCTGATGGAATTAAGAGAATTTTAATAGTATAAGGTCTAAAATAAATGGAATATTTAGGTCGCGGTGTAAGGTATGGTTGGATACATAATAAGGAGCATTTACTATTGTTTGGAGGACTTTTGATTGGAAGGATTGAATGCGTTTGATGTTAGAAAATTTGGCTGTCCCCCACAGTTCAAGTCCGTAGGTCCAGATAGGTTTCAGTACTGTCTTGTATATTAGCAGTTTGTTCTCGATAGATAATTTAGAATTTCTGTTCAGTAGTCTGTATAATTGTCCAAATCGTCGATTAAGTTCTTGTCGTTTTAGTCTAGTATGCGGGTTCCAAGTTTGTCTTTTGTCCAGTAGGAAGCCAAGATACCGGACTGTGTCGGAGAAAGGAAGCGGAACGGAGTTAAAGAGAACTAGAGGGCAGGATTGTCTTCGAAGGGTAAAGGTGACATGCTTGCATATGGATTGATTTACTTTGATTCTCCAGTTGTTACACCAGTCTTCAATTTGAGAAAGGTGCGTTTGAAAGCCTATAGATGCAATTTCGGGATCTAAGTGAGAGGATAGGATAGCTGTGTCAGCGTACGTTGCTAGGAAGGTATTAGAGCAAACAGGAATATCAGCCGTGTATATATTGTACAGGAAAGGACCAAGGACACTGCCCTGAGGAACATGGGATTCGACTGGATAATAATTGGAATATTCTGCACCACAGCGAACTCGGAAGGAGCGGTTTGATAGATAGGATCGGAGGACTAGGTATAAGGATTGGGGTAAATGGTTTTTGAGCTTAAAGAGTAATCCCGGGTGCCACACCCGGTCAAATGCTTGCGTTATGTCCAGAAATGCACCCGAGCAGTACTCCTTGTTCTCAAGGGCAGAAGAAATATGGTCAACGACTCGGAGCCCTTGCTGAACGGTTGAATGTGGGGAACGGAATCCAAACTGATGGGAAGGAATAGTCTGGGATTCTAATAAAGGTAATATTTATAAATAAAATTGGAGGCTGATGTCTACTTCACCACTATTTTATTGAAAAAAAATATTCGCACTACGTTTCGGCTAACAATGCCATCTTCGATTTGGTCATGTGGTTTTGACTAGGAAGCAGCTACCCACACTAAATCTAAGTTGTTCCACTGCACCAGAAGATGGCATTGTTAGCCGAAACGTAGTGCGAATATTTTTTTTCAATAAAATAGTGGTGAAGTAGACATCAGCCTCCAATTTTATTTATAAATAATTTGACCTTCACCTAAAAGAATCTACACCTTAGATAAAAGTAATATTCGTTTGAGGAGGATTTTTTCAAAGATTTTTGAAAGGATTGGGAGTAGGCTGATAGGTCTATATGACGTCGTAGTGTTAGGAGGTTTATCTGGTTTTAGAAAGAGAATTATTGTGGAATGTTTCCATAAGAGAGGAAAATGAGTAGTGCGTAGAATGGAGTTGTAAATATATGTAAGAAATATAACGGCTTTAGATGGAAACTGTCTGAGAATCTGAGGAGTGAGGAGATCGTATCCAGGAGATTTAAGGAGTGCAAGTTTTCGGAGAAGATATTTGACCTCAGAGGGATTAACTGCTTTAGGAGGTAATGAAAGCGGGATTGGGGACTGAAGGAACTCTTCCACCAATGCAGTGTGGTTTGGATGGGATTCTGGATGAGGTGTGAAGACTTCGGAAACGTATTTGGCAAGTTCCTCGGCTTTGTCTTCATCAGACGCAGCCCAGGATCCATTACTACGACGGAGGGGATGGGAAATATGGTGGGATTTTAGAATTTTCTTGGTGACATTCCACAGGGAATTGTCACAAGCCGAAAGAGAAGAAAGGAAGGAACTAAAGGATTGGGAACGGAAGGTCGCCAGCTCCCTCTTTAACTGTCTACAATTAAAGTTATAGGAGCGGCGATCTGTGGGGTGACGGGTGCGTTGCCATAAGGATCTGGATCGGCGTTTGGTGCGGATGAGGTCATGAGGTGTTGTGGTAAATGATTTTAGTTATGACTTATCTGGGAGTGCTTGGGAGAGGATTCAGTCCAAACAGCTTGTTGAATAGCGATGGTGAAGGAGTTTACGGCATCGTCAAGGTCATCTGGAGTTTTGAGTTTCACTCTGAGGTCAATATCACTGGTCAGGATTTGGCGAAAAAGGTCCCAGTTTACTGGTCCTCTGATAAATGACGGTGGGGTGGGTTTAGGAATAGGAATTAGGGATACTTTAAGGAGCAATGTACTATGGTCAGAGGACAGTTCATCAAGGCGAGTCACCGACATGTTTAGGGAGCCTAATCCGCTGTGGATAAAGAAGTCAAGGATGTCAGGATTACGGTTAGGATCAGTTGGCCAGTAGGTAGGGGAGTCAGGAGGCAGGAGATTGAAACGTCTAGAGTTGAGTGCAGACTGTAAATTCCGCCCACGACAATTCGTGGATCTGGAACCCCATTGTTGGTTCTTAGCATTCATGCCTGCACCCAGAATGAATTGGTTTCCTAAGGAATTGAGGAAGGATTCGAATAGAATGTTGGAGATGGAATGTTTAGGAGGGCAGTACGCTGATGCGAGGGTGATCAGAAAAGAAAAAGTCTTGATTACTATGGCGGTGTATTGTAGGAAATCATAGGAGGGGACTGGGAGTATGTGGTGGGAGAGGGACTGGTGCACAATGACAGCAGTACCGGCATGGTCTTTTCCGTCTGGGTGGTCCGTACGGTATGTTACGTATTGAGGTATTTTAAAGAACTGTTTAGTGGTTAGTCTAGTTTCAGTAATAAGTGCTACATCAACGTTTTTGTCTTGCAATAAAGCTGTAAGTTCGTCAGTGTGATTTCTAACACTATTCGCATTCCAAAGGAGAATGGATAAGGAGTTAGGTGTAGTCATTTAAGGATTTTTTAAGGATGGGATTAAATTTGATACGAGATTAGTAAGTAGTGATATTAGCGGCATAACAAGGGATTTGATTTTAGTGATGAAGGATGTCATCAAACTTGTAAGGTCTGTGACATTTGATGGAGGAGGAATATGAGAAATTTGATTCGGATGAGGTTTTTTATGGTTGGTTAAATTTTGAGGAATATATGGTTGTGGAAGGGGTTCAGGATTTTGAAGTATGCGTTGTTCCGGCAGGGCCTCTTTGTTCTGGTTCCCACCTCCAAGTAGATGGGCAAATGTTACTTTGGAATCAATTGTTTTTGAAGGTTGTCTTCTGCTTCTGATCGGTTCGGCTGTTTCATCTAGATTCTGAGGTTTTTGGTATCTTCTTCTGAGGTTCTTATAGATTTGACATCCCTTGTAGTTAGCCGGGTGGTTCTCGAGGCACAGAGCACATACAGCGGGTGTTGATCTTGATCTTGTGCATTCTTCTGATTTATGTTGCTCACCGCATTTCACACAGCGTGGTGTGTGGTGGCAGTAAGTTCTCGTATGACCACATGCCTGACAATTATGGCACTGAACTATTTCTTTCTTAGTGTAAGGTTTCTCAACTCTTACACTAGTATAGTACAATCTATTGAGGTCGTAAACTTTTTCAACTCCTGCTGATGGTTCCAAGTCCACGAAGAATAGAGGCAGTGGAATTTTATCTTTTAGGACATTGGTGACTTGCCGCACTTTATAGCCTATCTCCGTCAGTTCTTCTTCGATAGCTGTAACTGGTGTCGAAGGGTGTAGGTTTCTAATTACAACCCTTAAAGCTCTCTCCTGGCGCAACTGATAGGTATGAAAATCAGCTTTAGTCTCACTCAGATATTTTACTATTTTTCTGTAGCTTTCGGCGGTAGTCGGGGATATTTTAGTATCACTGGTTCTAATTATTAATAACTATTAGGATCGGTTAATTTGTTTAAATGCGCACAAAGTAGTTGAAAATGTTTAATATTTTTAACAGAAATTTTTGGAGGTTGTGGTTCCCAGGGTATAGGAGAAGATTCCATGGTTTCTTTTTCATTTTGGAGGATCTGAAATGGGTTTAGTGTAAAAAACGGCGATTCATCAGTCATTCCTTGTGATGATGTGCTGGGCTGTGGTTCAGATCCTAAAGAGGTAGCTGAAGCGGTCGCTGGTGGAATCATTTTTTTATTATTTTCACGGCGAGGTCTCTGTTTTGTAGGAGACGAATTTGAACCTGCAGATCTAGATCTTTTACTTGTAGATTTTGAGGACATAACTTGATGAAAATATCTCATTTATTGAAAAAAAAAGAAAAGAAATAATAATAGATAAATAATGAAATGAGAATGAGAAGGAAGAATGATAAAAGAAAGATAAGGTAAAGAAGAGCAAGCCCGAGCTTGCCGAGCTAGCGGCAATCAGCTGATCAGTGACCCTCCTTTCACTTTTCGCGATTCTACAAAGTAAATTATAACTTTGCTTACCGATATTCCTCCAATATTCACTGCTGTGGTTTTCTTGAAGTCTAGTGATGTTTTCCAGACTGAACTCAAGCGAATTCCTACTGAAAAGAGCAAAACGAAGTAACGACGAAGTAACGTATGACTGTTATCTTCGAGCGCATCAGCTGTTCATAATATAATAATTAATTTTATATCTAAATTGTGAGAATAAGGTTTCTTTGTTTTTGTTTGTTATAATTATTGCATAGATAAAGGCTATTTTCATTTCATTGTGCATAATATAAAATGTATTGTTATTTAAAAATAGTTATGCTATATTAAAAAAAAAAAAAAAAACTATCTCAAAAATATAAAAATATATATATATATATATATATATATATATATATAAAAAAAAAAAAAATATATATATATATATATATATATATATATATATATATATATATATATAAAATATATATATATATATATATATATATATATATATATATATATATATTTATTTATTCTTTACTCTTTTCTAATTATTAGCAGGTTTTGTTTTCAACCATATAAAACTTCGAATAATTAGAAAAATAGAAAAAAAAAATTGACATGTTACCTATAAATACGCCCCTAACTTAGTTTACACTAAAGCAACATAAAGTTGATCTATATATTCTTTCTAAATGTAAATTATCAGTGGTGATGTTACATTTTCCTTTGATTTATTTATTGCTTTTCATATTTATTAATTGCCTATAAACAGCTCTATAAACAGTTAAGCCCTAATATAGTTATTCGAAACAAATAAACTATTTTGTAATTATTTTTAGCGTTTCGTAATTAAATAGGTTGCTGTGTTGGGCCAATGCAGTTCTGTTTATTCTTTTTACAAGTTCTATTCTGTTGCTTAATGTTTGTGTTAAAAATTATTAAATATTTTGTTATAAATATAGATAGGTTAATTTGATAGTATCGAAGAAGGAATCGGTAACCTTTTCATCTACCCGATTGGCAGATCCTGGAAATATATCTTTGGGAATACACTATTGCAGGAAATTTCAATGGCCACTCTCCACTTGAGTGTCAATATTGGAAGATGGCGAACACAGATCAGTATTAGCACTGGCTGCACGAACCGTCGATTCGGTACGTGATAATAGCTCACGTAGAGCAAATATATTTATCGTTTCTCATCCCACTCCACAAACAGTTTGGTTAGTTATATCTAGCGAAATATTATTTATCAAGCTATATAAACAATAATATTATCAACGCGTGCCATGAGGATTATGGTACAGGTTTTATTTTCCACATAGCTCCGGGAAGTTGGACCCTAAATAACAGATTTGTATTTGTAAAAAAAAAAATATAAAAATAATTTCATCTAGTTAAATCCGTGGAATATAATTTATTTTTAACGTTTAAACTCTCTTAGGTATGTAATATACATTTTAACTTTATTTTTCTTTTTTTTATTCTGCTGTGTTGTAATTTATATTTTAGGTAATTTTTTAACTATAACCTACTTTTAAATCTGGAGAATTTTAATTTGTAATTTAATGTTTTTAAAAATGATATTTATTGAAATTGTCAACTGCAATGTTGAAAAGATCCAATAAATTAAAGGAAATTATTAAACAATTACATGATTCGCTTGTAGAAGACTACCCATTGGCAGCACTAAAAAATATTTTAAATTAGAAGGTCTCTAACCATCTCATTTTTAGACGTTTCGAAGGATTGCTAGGAATTGATACCAATGATAGAAACTACTTTTTATCAATGCTAACAATATGAGCAACCAGCTTTTTGCGAGACCTGGTTATTTGAACTCAGGGGATCATCCTAAAGCTTGTATTTCTAGTGAAAACTTTAATTAAAAAATGTTTACCATCGCAGTACTTTCTTATACTATATATTTTATATATATGTAAGTGAAAGTAATATATTATATGTATATTTTTATAATATATAAAAACAGAATATATATAATTTTTAGCCCCTACTACAAAGCGATAAGTAACATCTCGCTCTTGTAACAACATCTTAACAAGTTGGAATTTTTAGTTGGTTTCGACACATTAACATCTTTCTGCCCGTGCATGCCTCCCTCATATTTTGTTAAAAGCCTACTGTATAGACAGCAAAGTGTGAGCACATATGGCCCGACGTGTTTGTATGCGTAGTCATGTTGTATAAGTGGTGTAGGAGGGAGAGCTTAAAGCTACTACGACAATATTTGCCGTTCCTTATCGCTCAACTTGTTTCCTGCCTCGGTTATGTCTTTGCCAACTACTATTATCTTTGACTTCTCTAGAGCCATTTTGGGTTTATCTCAGTCTTTTGCATCAGATGGTAATTTGGTATTTATTTTTTCTACTAATTACTTTCTCTTGTTTAAAAAATCTTTAAATATGTTTAAGTTATTCCACTGTGTGATATGTTAAGAAGACAGTTGCATAGGTAGACTAGTATGTTAGTGATTATTATCCAAATAGAACATAATAGAAAATAATTTATATTCTGGAACACGGTCCCTTAAGAACAACTGATATGTACAATTACGACATATCATGTATCTGCACAAAAGACTTTAGGATTATAATTCATTCTTATTTACAATGATATAAGGAGAAAAAAAAGGACAAAAGTATTGCAGAAAGCAAAAGAATAAAATAAATAAATAATTGCTCATTGATAAATGGGTCGAACACAGCTAAAAATTAATTTAATAACTAAGTTAAATATTAACAATAAATAGTAAGTCTGATATTTGATTTGAAATATGATCCTTGTTGAGCGTCTGTCAGAGGGTATTGGAACAGTTGGGACTTAAATGAGGATAGAGAAGAAGCATGGCGGATATGAGTAGGTAGGGAATTTCAGAGAGCTGTAGAGAGGACAAGAAAAGAATAGTCAATAGTTTATGTTCTATAGGTAGACATTATTAAATAAAAAGGTCAATTTGGCGCGACCTTGTTTCAAGGGAGTTGACTGACGATTTGAATTGCTGAAAACAGTGGATATAAGGAGTGAGTTGGAACTTGATGGTTTGGTAAAGGTATGATGCAGGGTAATATTGTCTCGGGTGGAAGGAAGAAGCCAATTTAAGTCGCCGTATTGATGGGTCACATGAGACCTCTTCGGAGTACCAAGAACAAATCTTAAAAAATATGTTCATAATTTTCTTTAGCCTGTCCTCGAGCACACTCGAGAGACCACCATATACCAAGCACCAACAGTCAAAGTGGAAGAAATCATTGAATAATTGAATCATTGATAAGCTTACGAGTGGATGATGGAGGATGATGGGAACTGTGGAAAAACAAGGGTATATATTATTCTTGGGGGAATTCGGGCAATATGGGAAGGGTATGTTCAACGGTAATACCCAGGTTTTTGACAGAGGATGTTATGGTGATTGGATGATCATTTAGGGTTACGCTTGGAAATGTAGTATTGGATCTGAAGAGAGAATGGGAATCCATGACAATAACCTGAGATTCCATAATAGTATTTAGCCTACAGGTGAATTAGAGATAATAAAGTAATAAAGATAAATGTTTTTATGATCGATATGTTATTCATTTATTAAATATTCATTGAACTATACAAATAAATATTTGTCAGAATTCATCGTATATCTACACAAACTAACTAAATATGTTTTATATTGTATTTTTATTTATTTTTTCTCTGGCGCCACAATCCGGTCTAATTTCCTGGGAGAATTTATCGATGCAATTTTATAAGGTAGAGTCATCTTTTTGTGAGTGGCCCTTAGTAGGCTGATGGGTCTAACATGCCCGGGGGAAGAGGTTGTGAGTGGATCCTCACTTAATTATATCCTTATAAAAGTCCTTTGAGGACTGGGATTCGAAATCACAACCTTTGCCGTGCGAGACAAACTCGCTAGCCACCCCTTGTATTGTTATTACAGAACTGCAAATTCCAAATTCCATAGCAATGATGTATCTTAAAATGCAATATTTGTCGTGTTTCGAAAGGAAATCCAAAAAGATATGTGAATTTCAAATAAATAAATGAAAAATACATTTACGATTTGATTATAGGCTTGATATATACCTTTTTTCTATAGCAAGACCCGATTCCATCGTCTTTTCAGTAGCTGAGAGATATCAGGGATATATTGGAAAAATACGTTCTAAATAAATGGGTTTGAGTCGGCTGGTAATTTGCAATCGAACGAGGTATAGATTTTTCGAACGATTTTGGTTTGTAAGGGTTGGATTATATTAGAGAAATTACATGGTTTAGTGGATATTTATAGCTCTATTTCATCTACATACCCATAAAGGCCTTGTCCCATAAAGGTCCCCTGATTCCAAATAACCAAGTCCCGCAAAAAGGTTCGTGTGTGTGGGAACTCCTGGGCGGAAACGAAAAGTCCTAAGAAACTGAAATTTCATATTTAAGACAAATATACGCGCGAGACGTTACAAAACCTTTTACATCAAAATGAGCTTACCAGAAGAGCCACTTTATACCATGCATTTTGCACCTTTTTTCGATTTTCTCGAAAACGGTTCTGACTATTTTGATTAAGCTCGCCATATCGATGTAAAATTTAAAGGACTTTAATATCATATAGGTTTTATTTGGATAAAAATGGTCTGAAAGGGCTTAAATGCAGATATTTTAAATTTTCTTCCCCTAAAGTACATTTAATTTTGTAGATTCAATAATAATAACTAGATTATCTTGTTAACGCTGATGAAAAACAGGTAAATATGTTAATTGAATAAATTTGATACCCAACTAAAGGAGAAAACAGAAAAAAATATTTGTTTAATGCAATTTTTCGTTTTTGAACATAAGAACAGTAATATACATGTGTGATATACCGTTGGAAAGCTAAAGATTTTAGAAAAAATATCATCTCATACACAAGCTTTTCAAAGTTAATAGAGAGTGATGAAATGAACATAAAACTAACTGATTATTTTAGATAATAATATAATAGATCTTTTAATAAAACACATGTTTCTATATTAATTCAATTTGATTAATTCCTTAATAGTTTCACGTATTTTTATCTCTAACTGTATTTGAAAATTCTTACAATGATTTTAAAAATGGAGGTAAGTGAAAGTCGTGTCTTGCCCGCACCACATTTTTTTATTTTAGAAGCCCTTTTTCCACCGAGTCATTTCATCACTTATAATTGTTAATGTTTATTTTTAGATTTTTGGAGATTGACTGACAATCAGTAGATGATTGACTGCCTTATATTCGGTTAAGACTAGACATTTCAGAGCCGAAGAATAGAAATTGAGCAGAACTCATTGCCCTAGTTGGGAGGGAGCGTTACCACAATGCGGTCAGATAACTAACTTATCCCCTAGCCTAGGCAAGTAGATCCTTTTGAAGCTGACTCGGGATCGGTTCACGTAAGGCCATTAATTAATTTTACTTAGGAGTGAATAATATTGTAACAAATGGCATTATTCAGTTGTATAATTAATTAGAATGAGTAAGATTCATTTATAATTTCACTTACCTATATGTGAATTTTGTAGCAAGGGACTTACGGAGTTGAGCTTTGGGGCTCTACTAAACCAGCAAATTTTTCCCGTCTCCAATTCTTACAATCCAAGATCCTTCGAAAAATCCTCAATGCTCCTTATTTTGTCACAAACACACTTATTCATAAAGACCTTAATGTTCCATATGTTGCTGACTTACCCCGAACCAGGTACCATTCCTTTCACGAAAAACTCCATTCCCACTACAATCCATTATTTTCAATCCTTGCTTCCTCTTCAATCCCTGATAATCCTCCGAGGCGTCTGAAAAGAAGATGGCCACGGGACCTTCTAGTTCAGAGTGTTTTTTGAGTGCTGCCACTGGGTAGTGTCTCTACATGTATTTCATGACAGTTTTACATATTACCATCACATTTACTAGACGTATTTTTATTTAATACAGTTGTAAATATCAATAAATACGTTTAAAAAAAAAGATTTTATAGGATTTTTCGTTTTCGCACTGGAGTTACCACACACACCGACCTATTTGTGGGACTTGGTCATTTAGACTCAGGAGACATTAAAAAGTGTATTTCCAGTGAAAACTCAAATTCGAATATTTTCAAGATCACGAAACTTTCCCTTATTGTATATCTTACATATAGATAAGTGAAAGCAAAAAATGTTATGTACAAAATTGTACAATGTAACGCAGGGAGACAGGTTAAACAAAAATAATTATTGTGTTTAATAATTTCTATTGTTAGATTATTTAATCTGAAACACATGTTTCTTTCGAAAGGCATTGTGATATATAATCTTTTTTCGCCTTCAACTTTATTTAAAAGTTGATTTAAAGAACAGAAATACGTGAAAGGTGTGTGTTAACGGCACAGATTTTTTGGAATTGATGTTTGGCGATTGGGAATTATATTTCTCTCCAATGCTCCCGTTATGTGGCTCGTAATATGAACCATAGAACTGCAGATTTTGCTTGATATTATCAATAATATTAATGTAATGTTACATTTTTCTTCGATATTTTCTTTTCATTTTTACGGAAAGTTATATTAAAGGTTAAAGCAGAGTATATATAAACATTATTTTCAAGACATTAGTGATGAGATCATCTTGCTAACCTTTACAGTTCGTCTGAAATCGAAAACATTTTAATTTATTTTTTTTATTGTTTTTAAAAGTAATTTACTCGCATTATATCTGGTAGAAATGCGGTAATATACATTTTCAACCCAACAGTCACTATTTGAAGCATCTGGTATGTTACTGTTATTAATTTTATCCGTTGACTCTCATTAAACCCCTTGTCCTATTAATTGATAATGTAGTGTGTTAAAATTTTGATTATCAAATTATAGTTATATATAGTTGTTAACGTTATATTGGTTCTGTTCTTCTTCATCTCCGTTTAGCTTTGTGTCAATGAAACTTCGAAACATTTTTTTTTTTTATTTTAAATAAATAAATATACTGTAAACCCCTTTTTTAACGAACACCTGTTTATAACGATCTATAGTTGCAGTCCCTTGAAAATGAATAGAAAACTATGCTTTCTTCTGGTTTATAACAAAATATTCTCTTATAACGAATTAACGAACTACTTATGTGGACCTCAGAATTGCATTTGTTCGGTTATTACGAAAAATAAAGAAGAAAAAAATTAAGAAACGTATTTATTTCCAGTAAAGAGCGGCGCCTTTCTGTCATAATCCTTACCTCTTCCTTCTATTCAGCTCAATTCTGCGGTTCACAGTCTGTGACAGCTTCTGGTTTCTAGTGTTTCAGCTAGTTTTTCGGTTTTTATTCATTTTATTACTTTTTATTCGAGTTTCCTAAGAGGTCAAGAGAAAATCCATTGATTTAAATACAAGGTTGGCGATTCTCCAAGAAGTGGATAAACAAAATGAGTCGAAATCGAAAATTGCAGAAAAATACGGGATATCAAAATCTCCTCTATCAACGATTATCGGTAATGAAGATAAAATCGATGCCTCCGTTGCGTCTTCATCGAGAGGTGAAAAAAAAAAAAAAAAATTATCATTTCAACTTTATATGAATTGCTGTGATTTTGACATTGTAGGTTCCTTTTTAAGTTTTGTATTTTGAATGATGGTTTATGTTAATCTCAAAGTATTATTTTATAGATATATTTACATAGTGCATTGTTTTAACTGCTTTTGTAGTTTCTAAATATACATGTGCCTGAAAGCGAATGCTGTATTAAAAACATTTCTTTTTAACCACCTGGATTTATACCAATATATATATATATATATATATATATATATATATATATATATATATATATATATATATATATATATATATATAACATACAATATATTTTTCGGATAAAACGAACAAAGAATTTTTTGGTCCCTTGGAGTCCGTTAAAACGAGGGTTTGCTGTATTCCTAAAAATTCCATTTAGACGGAATTTCCTTAGAATCGTGTTGAAAAAAATTGTAATTAACATTTATTGTTCGTCTGTTTTGGTATAGTAAATTCAGAGTGCTTAAATAAAGAGACTTTTATAATATATAAAAGAGACGGTACATGCAGATATCTTTTTTTTTCAGCGAATGTACAAAAATAAGTTCAAAATAAAAATACTGTAAGTAAGAGTAGCAAAATATATTTTACGGATGTAGTTATTTTCTTAGATTTCTTATATTTGCTATATACTCAACTGCACTTTCAAAGATACATTTCTGGAACAGTTATTTATGTTCGCAAAAGAGGTAGGTAGGTGAGGTGTTTAAGGGCGATAAATTTCTAGATTACGCCCGTAAATCGTTTACTCAAATTATTATTTCTTAATTTAGAATGATTAGCCTGTAATTTCTTTGCAATGCATAATTGATAAAGATAAACTTAAATTATTAGTAATTACAATTTTTTTTTTATTTCTTCTCTTTTGTTTATCATTTTCGTCTTTTAATTATTTTTAATTTCATTATATATATTTTTATTATATATTTCTTTACCTTCTACACTGTTTTATTTATATAATTAATTTATTATCAATATTTTATTTAACTTTGTATTTGTTTTTTTTTTTGCATTTATTTTATTTTTTTTAATATCCCGTTCGCAAAAGAAGTATATTTTCATTGTATATTACAAATATACATTTTAAACAATTAAGTACAATTCCTGTTTTCAAAGGACCTAGAGACTGATCGGAATCATCGGGATTTTCAGCAAATACGACAATTCCACCGTATCAGCCTTTGCTGATGATATTGCCGTCACGAGCAGCAGCTTAAATGCTAGTAAAGCTCTCGAGCATTTCGAAAAGCCTGTCAAAAGATAATTACAAAGCTAAAGTAGTTAAATATACGTTAGAAGTGAATTATGATAAAACAAAAGGAATAGATTATTCATTCCATAAAAGTAAGAAAATACTCCCGTTAATATTTAATCTAAAGAAATCCGAAATTAAACTATTAAATAATATTGTTGGATTTATTTATTTCACATTCGATGTACATTTAAAATTTTAGACCACTTTTCTAAAAATCTACAATCTTTAAGGCGAAAAATGTTCAGACTTGATCATTTAATATTATCTTCAAGTTTATCTCAACGACTAAAAGCGATCATATAAAAAACCATTCTTGGTCTGTCCTCTTCAATGGCTCACAACTTTTTCTGCACTTAGCGTAGTCAATAGAAAATAGTATCCAGGCAATGCAAAACGGCATCCTTAGGAGAATCTCGAAAGGTAAAATATTCCAAAGAGTAAAAGCATCAAAACTACATGAAGTGTTGACAATACCAACATTTTTTTTTTTGCAAGTGAGAAGAACTAAAAGTTTTTTGAATCAGCAAAACTCGTTACGAACCACTTATCTAAAAGTGAGACCCCAGTGAATAACCCAGCGATTATTCTACAATTTAATATAAATAATAACAATTTAATAAATGCATGTTAGTTTAAGTTTTAGTTTTAAGGCTAAAACAAACTAGAATGTTAGCCCCATCAACTGATTTATTGATTAAAATGTTGTTAATCTCCAGAAGTTGCGCTGGAGTAACTCCTTTAAATGCATCTTTACAGTAGAAGGAAAATCTTCCAGCATTGTAGCATTCAGAAGAGGAAATAGGTGGAAAAAAAAAATTACTAATTATAGAATTTTCAATTAATGGTAGTAAAAATCAAAATATGACATCACAGTATTAATACATATAAATGAACATTTAAACGGGGGTTAGTTGTAGTGATGTATTTAGCTCTATATTATATCAACTTTTGCATTGAAAATAAAAATTGTTTTTTAATGTGATTTTTAGTCATTCTTCAAATACGTTCTGAGCTGAATCTGTTTCGATCCCAACTTCTCAATCTCATTCTCTGCTATTTATTGTATTTTTAAATGTTCAGTTGAATAATTATGGTAGAAATAACTTACTCGCTCGATGTTTTTTTTAAATGGTCCTGATCTAAGTCCTAAGATGATTTCTCATTTGTGATGAAATTAATAAAAATAATCGTCAAAGGAGTTTTTTTTTATTCTTATATCCTTTATTGAATAACAAACAAGTAACATATGAAGAATTGGAATAAAAAATAATGCAAGCACATAATTTAGGGGAGGTACGGTGTATCCCTGTGTCATGAAATCATATTAATATGTAATTTGAAGTAAAATATTTAAATATATATATATATATATAATATAATATAAGCAATGAAAACAATAAGTTATTTAAGGCTGCTAACAAAAATCATATAATTTTCTTTTTTTTGAAATTATAATTGCTTGATATATATATATATATATATATATATATATATATATATATATATATATATATATATATATATATATATATATAAATATATATCTGTGTGTGTGTATGATCATATGCTCAGTTATGGTTTCTTAAAAAAAAAAAAAAAAAAAAAAAAAAAATTGCTTTCAACTTTTACAGCGAAGTCCTTAGGTCAAGGACTTAGCCCTCTCCAAAAAAATACCCAATTAAGCTGCCTTATTTGGATGTAAAACATGGAACCCGGGCTATTATTCTCTCTTCAAAGCCTTTTCTGACAATGGCTTGGCAGCTCCGTCGTCTCTCGATGGAATTAGCACATAAACGAAAAAAAAAAGTACCCCCTAAGCATTTATAACGCAATTGCCTGTTAGTAGGCCGAAAATTGCTACTTAAAACTTATAATGAGAGCCTTAGGGGTCCTGGTAAAGTCACCGAAACGAGAACATTTCCATTTTTAAACGATGCTTCGAATTCTTGTAATTATTTGATTTTAGCCTTGTCGGAGCCATTAGATAATTGCGAATATTATGAATTGCTAGAACTGACTTCCAAAAATATGAAATTAAATGATGACTGTTTCTTTCGAACGAGTTCACTCTAAATATCCCTAATATTTTGAATTTTTATTTAGGTATTATTTTCTTGCTGATATTATAAATACTGCAACCAAAAAAATATATTTTTTTAAGTGAAAACTTCTTTAGTCGCGTTATGCGATTTTCGGCAGGGGTAAAAGCTTTGATTTCGTAACCATAGTAACGTCACCAACATGCTCTAGACTGGCGCAAGCGCTCTGTTTATACCTGTCTATTAGAGATGGGATAACAAAATAAATTCGCTCATACCAGTTGCAAATGAATAAGTAAACACATGGTAGATAAACTATGCCTTAGAACTTACCTCTTACTGTATATAAAGTTAATATATTTATTCTCTTGACTCTGAAATATCGATAAATAGTGTGATATGCGTGACGGAAAAATAAAAAAAATAATATTAATGATGATGATAATAGATATCTTAAACGTCGCTGGTTGAAACCTGCTATATGGTCCTAGGATATTTAAGGGAATAAAGAATCCTTAGTTATGTCATTCGAAGGAGGCGTAAAATGGTGGTCCGGGGCATATGCCATATCAGGTACTCCTAGATGGGCGTATTTTAGGACTTCTAGCCACAGTAGCATAAGTTTACGTTAAATAAATAAGAAAATAGAAAGTGTGATTAGAGAAATTTAGATTGCTTTATGTAAGTTAATTTGTTTTAAGATGTTATTGAAATATATATTTTATTATTATTGATTAAGGGGTGTAAGATATCGACAACTATCAATTGCCTAGCGTCTGTCTTTAAGAGTTCTATGCTGTATAAGCTTCAAAATCTAGTCCAGATAATTTGGATGAAGTCAGGCCGGATAATTTTATATTCTTACAGTATGATCTCAGTATTGAAAATGTAAAATAGCTTTCTAAGTCAGTGGTTTCCAACAAACAAAAATTCGCGGGCCCCTGCATCTAACATTTCAATGGCAAAGACGTCCTAAATCTTTAAAATCAAATTATAAATATTAGATATACTCGTATTTAGATTGTTAGTAGGCTATGCCGTATCATGTACATTGTATGCGAAATACTGCCACTGAAATTTTGAATTACAGAAAAAGAGAAATGGAAATAAAGAAAAAAGAACCAGGCTGTTTTGAGAGAGGAATTTACTTCAATCCATGAAACATTAAATTACTATATTAATGTCAATTACTATTATAGAAGATTAAATATAATTATGAATAGAATAATTGGAACTTTATCTTCTTTTCTTTATATTTTTATTTATTTTAATATAAATAAAAATTTAATGACGTTTCAAGGTATTATTTTGCCTTATCTTCAGATTATCCAATAAAAATCTAAAATACAATTCAGTATCATAAAAATATCTACAACAATAACAAATAATATTCAAATTTCCAACTGAGTTATCAATATTATATTCTAAAAATGTTCTCTAAACTAACTGTATTTAAATTTTACTTACAAATATTTCCATATTGCATAAAATTTTAATTATAAAATAAATACATATATCACAAATATGAAGGACAAAATAGAAAAAGAAAATAAACTTAAGCTATTTATAAAATATGTTGTAAAAATTGCCAAAAAATTTATATTGGAGAATTATCCAAAATGATAAAGACTAGAATAAAACAGCACATTTTCAATTGCAAAAATATAAATCTTATAGCACTCTCTAACCATAGTATAGCTAATAAACATGGATTTAATTTTAAAAACATACAAATTCTCAATACAAAACAAAAAAACAAAAATAGAAAGATACTTGAGTCAATTTACATACCTAATTTTTTTTTTTTCAACAACAACTATTTTTATTGAGGAAAATACAATCTGTCCCAATTTGGACATCAATAGTAGTGGTGAAAGATATCATAAATACTACATTCGTACAATATTTACATGGCATGAAATTACAATAAAATATATACACAATAATGAGTCAATACAACAAAGTCAAGAAATCACTCATACCTATATACACATACACACACTCATACATACATCACATTGAGTGGAGAATCGAGCCAATGCTAGAACTCCAATATATTTACAAAAGGTCGCGGGGCCACTCCCGTTTCAACCTTCTAGGTGGGTTGTTGGATGAGCGGAGCTGGATAGGAATTGAGCTAGAGGATTAGGATGATGAATGAGGTTCTGGTGGAATTTGGAAAATTTGGATGGAATTAGGTCTGAAATGAATGGAACATTAAGATCGTGGTGCAAGGTATAGTTGGAGACATAATAAGGAGCATTTGCTATTGTACGGAGGACTTGTCTTATAGATTAATAATTTGTTGTCAACTGTAAGTTCAGATTTTCTGTTGATTAGTCGGTATAACTGTCCGAATCGTCGGTTGAGTTCTTGTCTTTTAAGTCTTGTATGTGGGTTCCATGTCAATCTTTTGTCTAACAGTAAGCCAAGATACCGGACTGTATCTGAAGGGGGAATTGGAATGGAATTGAAGTAAACTGGCGAACAGGAGTATAATCTAAAAATTATGCAGATACAATAAATAAATTGAATTTCTGATTTTAATTTGTAAAAGATATGTTCATTAATTTCTATTCTGGATACTATTTCTTGTGGATATATAAAAACGTTACTTAAAAAAAAAAAAAAAAAAAAGGATGGAGTGAGATTAAAGGTTACCTTTAGTCTGCTTCATACTTGCATTTAAATATTAGTATAAATGTTTAAACAACTTTAGTTTATGTGATAGTGAAATAAAATTTTTGTTTAACAATCATAGACAAAATTATTTTTATATAAATAATATATATAAATAAAGAGATCATGACATATATATGACAAATATGTTGTGCAATATGGAAATATTTGTAAATAAAATATAAATATAATATTGATTACTGAGTTGAAAATTTGAATATTATTTATTATGCTGTAGATATTTTTATGATATTAAATTGCATTGTAGATTTTTATTGTGTAATCTGAAGATGAGACAAAAAAATACCTCGAAACGTCATTAAAGTTTTATTTATGTTAAAATAAATATAAATGTAAAAAAAGAGAAGAGAAAGTTCCAATTATTCTATTAAATTATTAAAATTTCAAACTAATACAAGTCAGCTATTTATTTAAATATTCTTAAAGAGGTCAACGATTGTTCATTATCTCTCCTTAATTCCTATTATTTTCGAAATGTTAGAAAATTACCAATTTTAAGGTTGTGGTTCTGAAGTATTGGTTTGCTTCACATGAAATGTCCGTTTTTATAGTTTCTGAAATACATAAAGGATTTGTAGGTCTCTGTTGTTTTCTTCCGAATGTTTACATATTTAAAGTAAACAGTTAGTAATCCTCTACCTTTTTATTATAAACATTAGCTTCCCAATCAATAACCAACTTTTTAGTATACATACAAATATGGACATGGAAACACGCAATTTTCGAATAATATTTTTGAACGAGTTTAAACTCGGCCATTCAGCGGCTGAGGCCGCTAGAAATATTTGCAAGGCGTTTGGGGAAGGGAGTCTTAGTGAACTGACCCTTCGCCGTTGGTTTGCTAAGTTTTCAGCTGGGGATACCGACTTGGAAAACCTCCGTCCGTAATAGACAACGATGTCCTCAAACATACAGTAGAAGGAAACGCCTACCAAACAGTTAAAGGACTCTCAGCACAACTAAATGCAAGTGCATCTGTCGTTTCCAAACATTTAAAGGGTATTGGGAAAATAAAAAAGCTCGATACATGGGTACCTCATGATCTCACTGAGCGGCAGCAAGACCCCATGTTTCAAAACATACCGTGCAAAAATTAAAGAACTGGGCTACGAAGTTCTTCCGCACCCACCATATTCTCCCGACTTGTCTCCAACAGATTACCACCTGTTCAGGAATTTAGACAACTTCGTCAAAGGAAAACTTTTTGAAAATGATGATCAGTGAAAAGTGCGTTTTCAGATTTTGTTTCACTTCAAAGCTTAGAGTTCTACAGTTCGTGGATAAAAAAGTTGGTGTCACGTTGGGAAAAATGTGTAGAAAAATAAGGTAAATACTTCGAATAAAATTATCTTGTTTTCATATCGTATATTTAATAAAAATCCTTTACCTTGAAAACGGACATTTCATGTGACACAACCCAATAGCAATCACATGTCAGTGATTACTTGGAATTATTATGTATCACTTTAAAATGTTGAATTTGTCTGTGTAGGGAATGTCTGATTCGTATTAAAAATTAAAACCAGATATATTATTCATTAAGGTGATTTACAATTAATTTCCGACGATACATAGTCTGCGGACCACCAGTTGAGAACCACTGTTCTGAGTTCAGGCTCCAGAGAGTAAAGCTTACTGCGGGGTAAGTTTCACTTTCTACGTATTTTTTAAGTGATGATTCGTGTATGATTGACGTTCAGTTACTCGAAATATCCCATCGGAAGTTTAAAATATTTTATATAAAAATAAAATACTAAACAAAAGCTCTCCAGATGGATTAATTTTAGCAGAGAAAAAAAATGCCATCCCACAAGATTATTAATGACGACGAAGCTAATAATGACCGAAGTTAACGAGACGCGGAAAGATTGGCCTTGCGGAGGTCGATGTTCCAAGATATTTCGGGAGGATGACGGCACCCGGACCACACCTGACTCCAAGATGTTATGTCATCATTCTCCCTCTCCTTTGCCTAACACCTGTTACTGCTCCATAAGGCTCCAGTAACTCTCCAGCTATGGCTAAGAGGGAAATCTTGACTGATGGCGTCTATTAACTTGCTCATATTTTAGTACAGATGGTCCTTTATATTTAGCTCTGCAGCTGTTGAGTGAACGCTTATTCAGCACGGTGTTTCCGAGTATATTTTAAATTTAAAATACACCATATCAACACTTTTTTTCTTCCTCTCGTCAAGTATGGTAATGGCTCCTGGGTTCGGGGACACATTTTTTAAGATTTTTAAACAAGCACCATGGAAACTTAATTAGATCTGTTTTCTCAGCGGTCATTTTTTTATAGATCGGGCAGATCATGCACACTGCGAAATATATTACTTACTTTCTAAATTTGTATATCGTTCAGAGTGCCTGAACTTAGTTATTATTGGCATTGATTGAGGGGTGTGGGAGATTGACAATTGAGACGTTGGTTTCCAAAATGTACTATAGGATATTTTTTTATAAATTGATATATTGACATATTTGTATACTAATGGTTTAGTTTAATCTAAATCCGTCATCAGCTTTTATCTAGAAAACATATAAATCCTTTAAAAACGTATTTGAAAATTCCATTTCATTCCAAAAGGTACTTTATCCTCTATAAATAGATATAACCTTTCTTTTCATTTCATTCTAAAAGGTACTATTTTTTATTTAACGTCACTTTATGCTACTATGGCTAATCGGACGGTGTTACAGTGGGAGTCCTAAATTTTGCCTATCCAGGTTTTATTAGGATAGGGTTCTTTAACGAGTACCTGACATCGCACAGGTGGTTCCGAGACCTTTTAACGTCCCCTACGAAGGACGGCGTAACTAAGGATTTTTTACTCCCATTAAAAAATCCTAGGACCACCTGCGGATTTGAACCCGTGACCTTTGGCATGGGAGGCTGTTATGCTAGCCACCCAGCTACAAGTGATCCCCTAAAAGGTACTATATTTCCTACTGTACGGCAAAAGCACCTAACCCCGTAATATATCACAATTAATTTATTGTTTTCTTTATTTTGTGTAATTATATTGGTTCATTTAATACGTCTTGAATCACTGCTATAATTTTAAACAATATTTTTAACCTAATAATCAGTTTTGAGGCTGTTTTAAAAACTTAATTGCCACTCTTCGGTTCTCGTAGGTTCCCAGTCTAATTAAGTTTTTTTCAAAGTATTTCTTCTAGTAGGGACATAAATTTGATATAAAAATCTTAAGAAACTCTCATTATAATGGAATAATGGTATTTTACTCAGAAAATAGTTGGAATTAGCATTCCACGAACTAGTTAAATATGAGAGGAACAACCCTGCCTGAAGTAACTTAATAAGAGCTTTTTAATAAAAAATAAAAGCTCAAAAGTTATTTATTTATCAGACTCTATAGTTAAATATTGTTTACACGTAGTTAATAATAATAGATAAAGTTGCTAAATTCACACAAATAGTAAAAACAAGTTCAAAACAAACTTCATAATTACATACTTTCTTATTATAGTGCCATAAATAGATAAATTGTCCTTTGAATATTTACTTTATTTATGAAGAATAGATAATCAATGTAATTAACCATCAAAAAAAGATATTTCTCAGAGGGAGAATAAGGAAATGTACATAACTTAGTCATTAACGATATAAAGACGTTAGTTATCGGTAATGTATTAGGAAGGTTATAGGGACGGTTACCAACGGCGTTATATTCTTCCATAAAGTACTTTATCTCTTTTAATTCTTTCCAAAAAGTACTATATCCATGTTTCGTTCCAAAAAGTACTATATCCATATTATATTGTTGAAATTCGTGGGAAAAGTGCAATAATTTGGAAAAATAAGTTGGTAACACACTTAAAAATAAACTTTATATTTTAACAAAAAAAGAATCAGGTAAATTGGTCCAATAATAAATAAATGAAAGATTTTTGCGTTTCCTGTAAAATTGTCTAAAGTGGATATAGTACCTTTTGGAAATAAACGTCTCAATTATTAATTACCTAGCTTCTGTCAATAAGTGTTCTATGCTGATAGCTGCCATACACGGCACGAATCTTGCTTGCAGTTTGGGCTGCGTATTTTCTGTTTTTAAAAAAGAACAGCATAATAGACCGAAAATGAACTGAATAGTCACTCATGTTGGATTGCAATAAACTACACTACTGAGCCTTTTAGACGAATTCAGTGTGTAAATATTGGTAATCCCATGAGGATTAAAGGCATATAAATAAACATTAGCTTTGTGATTTTTAGTTGAATAAAATAAAAGGTAAATTTTATTTTAAAAATCTCTACACATTTTTTCGGACAACCCAATGTGTACATTCATTCAACTACTTTTTTTCTATGTATATAAAATAAAATCAATTGATATTCTTTGTTATATAAATAGATATTTCCTTTCTCTCCTATCTGATAGCTAACCTTTTGATGTGCGATCTCTCTCTTGTTAGATGAATGACTTCACCTAATCTATTTATGATTCTAATGAAGAATTTAAATATCTTTAGGAAACCATCACTTTTTTTAGTTGGTCTCTGATAATTTATGATGTTAATTAAATTTAATTTCGAATGTAAAACTGAGTAATAACCTGTACTGATCCAATCTTACATGGTATTTAGAGGAAGGGGCAGATTATTACGAATTGCATTTTTACTTTCCAAAGATACTATCATTTAAAAATACAAGGTAGTCTGAAACAAATTATGAGGCATTCCCCCTCGCTTACCGGTAGATACTTCTCAGCGGCTAAATCCACCTTAATTTATTTTAGCACCTTAATTTTTTTTTAGTTCCCAGTGAATAAAAAAAAAGTTAGATGTTAATGAGATTCTATAAAGATAATTACGAATGATCAAGACATTAGTATCCTATAATCTAAACGTATATTTTTTTCGTTTGTCCATTCGTATCATTTTTTTTTTCTAATTTTAATTGTCCTTAATATCCTATGTATTTAACATCATACTTTTTGGGCGTTTTGAGTTTATGTGAACATTTTATTGAATTATAAACAATTGAAAAAAAGGTGAAAAAAATGCCATGGTATAAAGTGGCTCTCTGGTAAGTTCATTTTAATGAAAAAGGTTTTGTAACGTCTGGGGTGTATATTTGTCTTTAATATGAAATTTCAGTTTCATAGGACTTACCGTTTCCGCCCGGGAGTTACCACACACACACACACAGACCTTTTTGCGGGACTTGGTTATTTGGACTCAGGGGATCCTAAAATGTGTATTTCAGTTGAAAACTGGAATTCGAAAATTTTTACGATCGCAATACTTTCCCTTACTATATATAGTAAGTGAAAGTAAAAATGAGACTTTTAGTGAGTTGTGTGACTACTTTAATGGCTAATTAGATGATATGTTGTAAGAACCAAAACATTATAGAGTACTCTTTATCATTCTAGTTGTTTTTTCAGCTCTGAAATATGTAAAATTAATAGAGTTAATATTTTTAAATAAAATGTTATTTGTGCAGAGAAGAGCGAAGAGATTTCGATAACTCAGGAACTAGTAACTATATCACTAATACACATTCTATAGCTGTGTAATCTGTATCAGTTTCATAATTTTTCACTGAGTTTCTTTTGAGATATTTCCGTGTAAACTTCGCGAAAAACGTTATTGCCTTTTTTAAAAATTAAAATAAAAAAAGTACCATGTTCCCAAGATCATAATTTTCGCGGCAAGTAGGATATGTATGTGTGTGTATGTATTCATATAGTATTAAGCTATGTAAGAAAAATAATCAAGGGTGAGTTTCTGTTCCTTTATAAAGTTTTAACTTGCTAAAAACTTCGTATTTTATTGATTTTAAAGATCTTTTTTATCCCTCCTCTCCTATTTCCGCAATGTGCTATAATGTCAAAAAGTCTCAAGCAGATTCTTCATATCATTAACATTACCAGAATTAGAGGGTTTTTTCAATACACGTTTTTACCTTAGTGACTTAAAACGGCTGTAGCACTAAACGCATTTGCCACAATAAGCTTTGATCCACTTTTTTGTTCTTGAAAGGATAGAGAATATTTGATTTAAAAAAAAATCATTAAAATAAAAAAATTTTGATTGGCCAAATTAATGAAAATGGAACGATTTGAAATGGATTGTCCTATATGTACATAAGTAATAAGCAACAATAGCGGCGCATAGTAGTGAAAAATCACCATGAGGGATTTAACCATGATAAATTAAAAATTCTTTTTTTATTTATGAGTAGAGAATGTCTTTTATTAGGAAATAAAAAAAAATTACACCCGTTACTTTTTTTAATATATTTTTAATTATTTTTCAAAGTGACTGATTTCATACGTTTTTTGTATTTGATCAATTTACTCTATATATTTTTATTTGTGTTACACCTTTTTGATAATAAAGATATAGAAATGCAATTATTACGATTTTTTGGAAAAAATGGTAATATTTTTGTAATATTCCTTACACTTTTGTAGTGATTTAATGGCACTAAAATACCATGATACAATCAAATGCGATCGATCAGTGTTATATCGATTTTAAGATTTGATGCCATATTTGTTGACATTAATTTAAACCAAATCCTAAAATATGCCACACATTTCATAATTTGCATTTTCTTTGTTCAATTGGAAGAAAAAAAAATTGTATTCACAGGATAAGTATCAAAAATATATTATTTTGTTAAGTTAAATTTGTCGATTTTTTGCCTTTAAATAATAATTCCTTATAAATTCTGTTTACGTCGTAAAATCCTGATTAAGGCCAATATAAACGCAGAAAACTCTATAGATGCAGACAATAGACCATTTCTTTTGATTTATATGCTCCTATATAGAGTAAATTAATCAAATACAAAAAAATGTATGAAATCAATAACTTAAAAAAATAACTTAAAAAATAATTAAAAATATTAAAAAAAGTAACGGGAGTAATTTTTTTACTTTCGCTAATAAAAGAAATTCTCTACTCATAAGTAAAAAAAAGAATTTCTGATTTATCATGATTAGATAAAAAGTTATAGAATTTTGGCCACTAAATCGTGATTTTTACCCAATGTGCGGCGATAAGCAAGGGTATCTAAGCGAAGAGATTCTACAAAGTCCAGAATATATTGGGTTGTTTCACATGAAATGTCCGTTTTTATAGTTTCTGGAAATACATAAAGGATTTTGCAGGTCTCTGTTGTTTTCTTCCGAATGTTTACATATTTAAAGTAAACAGTTACTAATCCTCTATCTTTGTATTATAAACATTAGCTTCCTAATCAATTACCCACTTTTTAGTATACCTCAAAAGATAAACATGGAAACACCCGATTTTCGAGTAATATTTTTGTACGAGTTTAAACTCGGCCATTCAGCAGCTGAGGCCGCTAGAAATATTTGCAAGGCGTTTGGGGAAGGGAGTGTTAATGAACGGACCATTCGCCGTTGGTTTGCTAAGTTTTCGGCTGGGGATTCCGACTTGGAAAACTTGCCCGGAGGAAGACCTCCGTCCGTTATAGACAACGATGTCCTCAAACATACACTAGAAGGAAACCCCTACCAAACAGTTAAAGGACTCTCAGCACAACTAAATGCTAGTGCATCTACCGTTTCCAGACTTTTAAAGTGTATTGGGAAAGTAAAAAAGCTCGGCATCTCATGATCTCACTAAGCAGCAGCAAGACCCCATGTCAAAACATACCGTGCAAAAATTGAAAGAACTGGGCTACGAAGTTCTTCCGCACCCACCATATTCTCCCGACTTGTCTCCAACAGATTACCACCTGTTCAGGAATTTAGACAACTTCGTCAAAGGAAAACTTTTTGAAAATGATGATCAAGTGAAAAGTGCATTTTCAGATTTTGTTTCACATCAAAGCTCAGAGTTTTTCAATTCGGAGATAAAAAATTTGGTGTCACGTTGGGAAAAATGTGTAGAAAAAGAAGGTAAATACTTGAAATAAAATTATCTTGTTTTCATATCGTATTTTTAATAAAAATCCTTTACCTTGAAAACGGACATTTAATGTGACACAACCCAATTTAATATGCTTGACCGACTTTGAGCACAATCTGCAAGTTATTTTTGTTAAAAGCCTTCAAATAATATATAAGGTAATAAATTTTATAAGGTAACTTAAATGATTTCTTGATGACATCTCGCTGACCTGTAGATCGTTTGTTGGCGAGAACAACTGGTTTAGAGTATTTGAACGTTTTCTCATAAAAGTTTTTTTTTTTTTTTTTTTTTTTTTTTTTTTATTAAGAGATAATACAATCTGCCACCTTCTGGGGCAATGAGTATTAGAGATAAAATAAATCATTCATACCATATGTACATTGTAAATAAAATTAAAGAAAAAAAAATTAATAAAGACTAAACAAATAAAAGAAAAAAATATATATACACAAAATTAAATAAGTACTATAAAGAAAATAATAATAACAATCTTGTTCACATTCATACCTATTTACAATATTTACAAACTGCCCCTGGGATCACTGAATCAAACCTCGAGATCCACTATTGGATGTCGAGGCACAATGCCAGAAGATCCCAGCGCCTCTCATTCAGCTGCGTCACTGGTCTTGAGTGCCAGTGGAGGCTGCGCGAGGGCGCTAGAGCCACATACACTCAGGGCATGAGTGGAGAAGCTGGCCATTGCCAGCACTCCAATAACATAATTACAAAAGATCTCTGGGCCACTGCCGCTTCAACCTACGAGGAGGGTTATAGGGATGTTTGGAACTAGATAGGGAGTTTGCCAAGGGATTAGTAAGGTGAGTAAGCTTCTGATGGAAGATTGAGAATTTGGATGGGATTAAATCAAGGACAAATGGGATATTCAGGTCATGGTGTAAGGTTTTGTTGGTGACATAATATGGGGCATCTACTATTGTTCTAAGGACTTTAGACTGAAAGGATTGGATACGTTTGATATTCGAAACTTTTGCTGTTCCCCACAGTTCAAGTCCGTAGGTCCAAATTGGTTTAAGAATAGTCTTGTAAATTAAGAGTTTGTTGTCCGTTGAGAGATGAGATTTTCTGTTTAGTAGTCTATATAGCTGGCCATATCGTCGATTGAGTTCTTGTCGTTTGAGTCTAGTATGGGGGTTCCATGTCAGTCTTTTGTCTAAGAGGAAACCAAGGTATTTGACTGTGTCAGAAAAGGTGAGAGGAATAGAGTTAAAATGGACAAAAGGGCAGGATCTGCGTCGAAGGGTAAAGGTGACTTGCTTGCTTTTTGATTCATTGACTTTGATGCGCCAATGATTGCACCACTTTTCAATCAGATCGAGATGTGATTGGAGGTTTGAGGATGCCGTAACAGGATCTGGATGGGATGAGAGGATAGCTGTATCATCGGCAAATGTTGCCAGGAAGTTTTCGGGTAAGGTGGGAATGTCTGAGGTGAATAAGATGTAGAGTATAGGACCGAGGACACTACCTTGTGGAACACCGGCTTCTATCGGATAACAACTTGAGAATTCAGAACCACAACGGACTCGAAACGAGCGGTTAGAGAGGTAGGATCGAAGGATTAGATATAGGGCTTGGGGTAATAGGGTTTTTAGTTTGAAAAGCAAGCCATCGTGCCACACCCGGTCGAATGCTTGTGCTATGTCCAGAAAGGCACCTGTGCAATATTGCTTGCTTTCAAGGGCATAGGATATGTGGTCAACAACTCGAAGACCTTGGTGAACAGTGGAGTGGCCTGAGCGGAAACCAAACTGGTGAGATGGGATTTTGTCGAGTTGGATTAACGGAAGGATGCGTTTCAGAAGGATTTTCTCAAATAATTTGGAAAGTATAGGGAGCAAGCTGATTGGTCTATAGGATGAGGTATGATTAACAGGTTTGCCCGGTTTAAGGAAAAGTATAATGGTTGAGTGTTTCCACATCAGAGGAAAATGGGTTGTTCGGAGGATGCAGTTATATATGTAGGTCAGGAATACTATAGCCTTTTTGGGAAGTTGTTTAATGATTTGGGAAGTGAGGAGATCAAATCCAGGAGATTTTCGAGGTTTAAGTTTATCGATTAGGAATTTGACTTCAGAGGGGTTGACAGCTTTAGGAGGCAAAGAGAGAGGAATCGGCGAGGAGAGGGATTCTTCAACTGCAGCTGTATGGGGAGGATTAATCTCATAAAAGTAGAGTTTTAAAGAGAAAGTGGTATAAAGTTATTAATGTGTGTTAATGAAAATGTAACTATTTGACTAAATATATATATAGAAAATAGTCGACCGAGGGATAACTTTTATAGTATAAATATAAATATATATATATATATATATATATATATATATATATATATATATATATATATATATATATATATTTATATTTTGTTTTTACAATGGGAACCTAATTAACATCATGAAAAATTATAAGGAAACAAATTCATTAACGACCATCTCTTTAGTTATAGAACTGCCATACCTTACAGGCGGTGTTCCCATAAAATTAAAACTTTATTTAAAAAAAAAAAAAAAAAACTTTTTCTTTTTTCTCACAGAAAGATAAATACTAACAGAATATGCCGCTAAAAGAAAGAGCATTCCTCTAGCCGAGTTATAACGAGAAACCCTGCTTTGAATTTATTAAGCACTCACCTCCTTCCGAATTCAACCCTTATTTATTACCAAACTTTAAAATTCTCAGTTTTAAGGTTCCTGAAACTTCTTTAATTTATGAAGGTAAGTTCTGTTTAATGAATGCCCCATTCAGAACGGGGCATAAAGGGATTAATTTTTTGCCTTTAATATTAGAGAAAGTCTGTACGAACTTGTGCTGAAAGGAGGAATATCTTCATCGATTTTGTAAACCTTTTCTTTCTAGCACGATATTGTTTTCATATAAATAAATAAATTACATAACTTAAACCAATTTTACTTTCACTTAACTATATATGAAATATACTAAGGGAAAGTATTGCGATCGTGAGAACTTTCAACACGTTTTAGGATCCCCACAGTCCAGATGACCAAGTCCCGCAAAAAGGTCTGTGTGTTTATACAATTATACTTTATACTATGGATTTTGCATCTTTTTATGATCTTATCAAATACGGCTTTAGTGATTTTGATTAAACCCCTTGTATTGATGTAAAATTTAATGGGTTTAAATACCATGTAGATTTTATAATGATTGAAGTAGTCTGACCGGACATAAATGCCGGTTAAATTTTAATCCTCTAAAATGCCTTTATTTTTGCAAATTCCAAAAGATTAACCATATCATATTAATGGCATTGTTGAAGGACGTCTAAATATAAAAGTTGGCCGAATTAGATGTAGATAGATATAGACGTATAATACCGCAGGAAAGATAAAGATTTTAGAAAAAAATATTATTTGATACGCCAAGTTGTAGAAGGTAATACAAAGTGACGAGTAGGGAATAAACTTATTACTGATTAACAATTTAATGTAGTTATATTTTTTAATCTAAATCATATGCTTCCAACGAAAATCAATTCACGTTTTATAAAAATCAACAGAATATTTTTCAAATTGAGGTATATTTAATAGTTTTTAAATTGATTTTAACAGTCAAGGTAAGTGAAGTTCGTGTTTTGTCTGCACCAGATTTTTTTTTATTACATAGCAAACATTTTAAATTTCTTAAGTATTTATAACTGATAAACCTAAGTAACAATCAAATTTGATATTTAAACTTTGAATAATAAATGATTAATTTATATTTGAAAGTTAGAGGGAATAATTTATTTTATAAGGAATAATTAATTACATACATATTTCTTTGTTATGTGACATTCTGCTTTATAGAGAATATACTAGTTGACTTAATGGTTCGGGAATTTTTGTGTTTATAATGAACCAAAACTTTTAGGTAAATTATGCTGGAATGAAGGGACGGCGAAAGTTAAGAAATTAAAGTTCTGTTCAACTGGTAATATTATAATTAATATTTTGAATATTGTTTTTATATTATATCAAAGAAGTAAAACACATTTATTATTTTGCTTTTAACGGTAATTTTAAGTCCATTGAAATATAATAATATAATGAATAGAATATTTTAGATAAAAAAGCTTTGAATGTCCAAAAACTCCTATGTTACAAGAGAAAGTTTTTTTTTTTATTTTGTACTCATAGAAAAAAAAAGTCTTAATAAAAAAAATTAGATCGTTTACACTACCAGTAGAGTATCAAAAGTGAGCTTTATTGGCATTATAAATAAATATATAAATAATAACATTTAAAGTCTTACAAATAGTTTCATGAAATATATTGAATTGTAAATACATACGTTCATAGTTCTATTATTATTATTTTTTTATTAAATGGTGGAATAATCAGGAGTCAGGATTTTTTGAAATTTTGCCAACGTTTCGGCTCAAGCTTGTGAGCTATCATTATATAGCATTCGTTATCATTAGGGCATTACTGAGCCATGTCCAAGCATAAACTGCAGTTGGCAAAATTTAAAAAAATGACTTACTCCTGATTATTCCACCTATTGTAGTTTCTACATCCTCAATATTTATTTTTATCTTTTAAATGTTGTAGCTATTAAAATACGTGAGCATGACACTATGTATTATTTTTAAGCGAGCCAATGAACACCAAGGACAAATAGCAGTGTGCTATGAAAAAAAATTTTGAGTTATATATGAAAAGTCATTTATATAATGAAAAAAATGGGGAAACAGCCCCGAAACGTCGACAAATATGAAAAGCTTATAAAATAAAGTGATTAAGTGACAAATGGAAGTCAATGTGTGCTCTTTTAAGGGTTTATATTAAGAAAAACTTCCAAAAAATTAAAAAAGAAAAGAAACTTTTTTTTTAATCTTTTAAATGTTGTAGCTATTAAAATACGTGAGTATGACACCGTGTATTATTTTTAAAAACAAACGTTCCTTTCTAAAAAAAAAATATATATTTTAGGTTTATATATGCATATATACCCACACACTGACCCGTAAATACGAGGAAATTTCCAAACAATGATTTCATGCACCATTACAATTATCCGTGGCTATATTGTTTCGTGTAATTTAATAGAAATGCAATTTCCAGGGAATTAGGAAATTCACATTCTGTTCACTTGCAATATCGCAAATGTAAATTCTATATAAATCGAGTGTTTGAGGATAAATGATTATTTTCATAATTTAATTCAGCAGAATATTTTCGGTAAATTTGATTTAATCAAACACTGATTGTTAAATAAAATTTGTATGAATTGCATTAAATCGTTGTAGCATGGTTCAGTATCTAGCTATTCTCTTTTCTTTTTTTTTTCTTGTCTAAGGTTCATTAACAAATTTATTTCCAGTAAACGAATCCTCCAGTCGCTTAAGAATAAATAGTTTAACGTATTATAATGAACTTTGGGAGACAGCAATATAGCAGGAATACCGACGCACGGTGGGCAATATGACCGATTTAGGTGGGCAACATTCTGAAACGTCTATAATTAGCCTTTGGGGTCCCAGGTTACGGAAAAAAATTTTAAAAACCGTTATGAAAAAATTATAAAAACTAATTAATTTGTTTACAGGATTGGTGTACAATGGTCAAACATCAAAGTTATTTGCTAAAATTTAAAACTTTCCTATATTTTACGTTTGAAGTCCCAGAATACGGGAAAAATAATACAAAAAATCTAATCATGTCTCGGAGTAGCTAAAACCTACTAATAGATGTATTTTATATCATTTAGGAAATTCTTGAAATTATAGATTGTAAAACTTTGATTCGGAGTGTTGTGTCTGAAAAAAAGTATGTATCCCCCAAAACGCAAAAAATTGCAAAAATTATTAATAATAATAAAGACTAGAAGGATTGATGAAACAAATCCTTGGGGTAACTTGGGGGTTATATACTTTTTCGTTATTGAATAGGGGCATACATTTACAAATTGCTAAATTAACTCTACAGGTGAGATTGCAATGTATATTAAATAACGAGTTTGGAAATATAATGTCTTACCTGTCTCAGCTATGTCCATTGTTCAATAAACACAAAAACACTTTGCTCTAAATACACCTTGAACACAATAAATGAACATCGAATAAAGATAATCCCACTGCCGGTTATTAGGCACTTGTGTGAACAGGAATGATTCATTCATTTACTATTTATTTGTAAACACAGTATAGCGCCAAATATTAGTATTAAGGGTCTTGCCAACTAAAAATAATAAAAAGGTGAAGCACTGGAAAATTCCAAACTTTTGACCTGACTTTTGTCCACCTAAATTGGTGATTTTGCCCACTGTGTAACGGTGAAATGTCATTTGACTGCATTTACGTCTGGTAATAAATTTAGTGAACTATTTTTCCGGGAATTTTTTGTCTGCTCATCTGTGGAATTTTATCATGGGTTTCAGTTCTGGTAGAATTTATTCAAACAATGTACCACATGAGTTGAAGGGATTACTTGAGTTGTGTCAGTCTATGCAGGTATAACGTGGTTATAAATGTAAATAGTTGGTTGTATGATGTAATTTTTTTACATCTGGCAATGAGGAAATTGTCTCATATTGCATATCCCTTGATAGCAACTCTGATAACTTTTTAGTTGACCTCAATATCACAAAAAACTATAAAAAATAAAAAAATGGTTGTCAGAAGTGGTTCTGTAATATCGATTGTATGATAAAAATCTGTTTCTCTCTCTCAATTTGATTCTGTTATCAGAAAAATTTCCTTAAAGTTGTTATGATATATTGTGTAATATGTAATACCAAATGCAATAAGTGATCAAGGTTGTTCTTATTTTCTTTATATAAGTATTATTTATTTTATTTTAGTTATGTATATATATTTCTTCTTTGGTTAGTCTTTATCAAATATTCAATCGTTTTTCGCATTATTTTTATATATATATATTTATTTTTTTATTTATTTATTATTTTTTCATTTTTTTAAACTTAAAATAAAACATAAAAAAAAACTTAATAACATATTAATAAAAATATTAACAAATACTTTTTTTTTACCGATAAGACGAAATATATGATTAGTAGCAGAAACGGTAGCGATCTTCATGATATTGATGTATCAGGGCATACTTTTGAACACGTAGAGAAAAATGAAATCCAGGGAGAAATAACGTCCCGGTTAAAGGCGGGAAATGCGTGTTATTATTCAGTTGCTAAATTACTTAGCTCGCGGCTTCTGTCTAAAAACTTAAAGGTTAGAATTTATAAAACTATTATTCTACCGACGGTTCTTTACGGATGTAAAACGTGGACGCTTACTTTGAAGGATGAGGCTTAAGGTTTTCGAAAATAAAGTGCTGCGTAAAATATTTGGTCCGAAGAGTGATGAAGCCACTAGGGATTTTAGAAGATTGCACAAAGCGGAATGGCGGAATTTGTATCCTTTGAATATAATTGAGTTTATAGTATTGCGGAAACTTAAATGGGCGAGTAAAGTTGTTGGGCTCGGTGAGGAACAGATTCCGAGAAAGTTGGTAATTGCTGATCCGGCTGGTAGGCATTCGAAAGGTAGGCCGAAGCGTCGATGGGAGGATTGCGTTAAGGCTGATCTCGGGGGCTTGGGCTTGAACGATGAATTGGATGAGTCTGAGCAGGCGACGTTTGGAGGTATCGGCATCGAACCTTCGAGTTCGGTAAGCCTATTATCATTATTATATTATTTTTTATTTTATTTACAATGTACATATGGGATGAATGATTTCTTTTAACTGTAATACTCATTGTCCCAGAAGGTGGCAGAATACACTAATCCGTAACAGTTAGTTTAGAGTCATGAAAAGCCGAAAAAATCAACTAATTGATGTCGACAATAATATAATAGATTAATTCATAAAACACACGTTTCACTCAATGTTGTTAATTGATTTTAACAACGAAGGTGTAGTTCTTAAATTGAATTTATCAATGGTGATAACTGAAAGTCGTGTGTTACGCGCACCAGATTTTTTTTTACTAGGTTTTAAAAAATAATTATCAAATTTGACCCTGACCCGACAGATTAGATGCGTAACAAAAAAAAATCTGGTGCGGGCAACACACGACTTTCACTTACCTTCATTTTTAAATCAATAAAAGAATTTTCAAAAACAGTAAGAGATAAAATACGTGAAACTATTAAAGAATTAATTAAATCGAATTTATATAGAAACATGTGTTTCATTAAAAAATATATTTTATTATTATCTAAAATACTCAGGTATTTATCTTCTTTTCATCACTCTCCATTAACTTTTAAAAGCTTGTGTATGAGATAATTTTTTTTTTTAAATCTTTAGCTTTCCAATGGTATATCATACATATTACTGCTCTTATGTTCAAAAACAAAAATATGCATTAAAAAAATATTTTTTCTGCTTTCTCCTTTAGTTGGTTATCGAATTCATTTAATTTATATATTTACCCGTTTTTATCAGTGGTAACAAGATAATATAGTTATTTTTATAGAATCAACAAAATTAAAGGTACTCTAGAGAAAGAAAATTTTAAATATCGGCATTCAAGCCCTGTCAGACCATTTTAACCCGAATGAAATCCAATTTATATTAAAGCCCATTAAATTTTACACCGATGAAGCGAGTTTAATCAAAATTCTCCGAACCGTTTTCGAGAAAATCGAAATAAGATGCAAAATGCACGGTATAAAGTGGCTCTTCTGGTAAGCTCATTTTGATGAAAAAGGTTTTGTAACGTCTCGCGCGTATAGTTGTCTTAAATATGAAATTTCAGTTTTATAGGACTTTTCGTTTCCGCCCAGAAGTTCCCACACACACGGACCTTTTTGCGGGACTCGGTTATTTGGAATCAGGGGACCCTAAAATGTGTATTTCCGTTGAAAACTGGAATTCGAAAGTTTTCACGATCGCAATACTTTCCCTTACTATATATAGTAAGTGAAAATAATAATTAAATAAATACAAACAATACTTGTTAAAGTTAAATAAATGTTGGTAAATAAAATAAATGGCAGAAATCATTAAGCTTAAAGTTGTAAGAAGCCTGTCGTAAAGCTGAGATATTTCTGGTGTCTCGGGCCAGCTATTAAAACTTATCCCGAGGAATGGTTGAGAGGTGAGGATAAACTCGCCAAAGTTTTCCGGAGACAACCACGACTTCCAGGAGTTTCCTGAAATCATCTCCACAGCCTATTACACCACCGTCGATTTCACATGCTTAATCTAAATACATGGAAGATTATACATAATCATTACTATTTCGATAAAGTAAATATATGTAGTTTATTTTCATTCAGTCGACTATTAATATGATATGATGATAAAATATGAATAAAAAAAATCTGGTGCGCGCAACACACGACTTTCACTTACTCTCGTTGTTAAAATCTAAGAATTTAATAATAATAATAGGCTTAGCGAACCCGAAGGTTCGATGCCAATACCACAAAATTCCGCCTAAACAGACTCGTCCAATGCTCACCATTCAAGCCCAAGCTCCCGAGATCAGCCTTAACGCAATCCTCCCATCTCCGCTTCGGTCTACCTTTCGGACGCCTACCAGTCGGATCAGCAAATACCAACTTTCTCGGAATCCGCTCGTCATTGAGCCCAACAACTTTACTCGCCCATTTGAGTCTCCGCGATGCAATCAGCTCAATTATATTCACAGGATGCAAGTTCCGCAATTCCGCGTTATGCAACCTTCTAAACTCCCCAGTGGCCTCATCTCTCTTTGGACCAAATATTTTACGCAATACCTTATTTTCGAAAACCTTTAAAAATCTATGAATTTAAGAATCTAAAATCTTAAAATTTAAGATTTTTAAATGCATTTAAACATACAAACAAAATGTTAAATAATTAATAAAATTAAATTTCTAAAGAACCTGTGTTTAATTATATAATATATTATACTTTTATCTACAACAATCGGTTAGTTTTATCGGCTTTTCATCACTCTCCATTAACCATTAAAATTCCGTGTATTTGATAATATTTTGTCTATAACCTATAGGTTTCCAACGGCATATTATATTACTGTTCCTATGTTCAAAATCAAAAAATTGCATTAAGAAAATATGTTTTCAGTTTTCCCCGTTAGTTGCTCATCAAATACGCTCAACTTGCATATTTACTCGTTTTTTATGAATGCGAATTAGATGATGTTACATTTTTTTTTTTTTAATTTACAAAATTAAAGGTACTTTAGAGGAAGAAAAATTAAAATATCGGCACTTAATACCCTTCGTACTATTTCAATCTGAATGGAACCTAAATGGTATTAAGGTCCGTTAAACTTTACATTGATATAGGAAGTTTATTCAAAATCGTTAAAGCCGATTTTGAGAAAATCGTGAAAAGGTACTAAATGCATAGTATAAAGTAGATCTTTCGGTCAGCTGATTTTGATGAAAAAGATTCTGTAACATCTCGGACATATAGTTGTCTTAAATATGAAATTTCAGTTTCATAGGACATTTCGTTTTCGCCAGGGACTTACCACAGACACACACACACACACACACACACACACACACACACACACACACGCTCACACACCAAAATTAAAATATTTTTCACAAGACAACGTGAATTATTTCTACCTATGTTTATTTCAACAGTCTACCTTACATCCTCAATTAAGCTACTTTAGAGAAGAACATTTTTCAATATCGGTAATTAAGCTCTGTTTCACTATTTCAATCGGCAAAAAACCTACATGATAATAAATCACAGTAAATTCTACATTCATATAAAGAGTTTAATAAAAATCGTTTTCGAGAAAACCATAAATATGCATGGTATGAAGTAGCACTTTAATTATAATAATTTAATATGTATTGCGATACACATTAATATTACATCTATAGAAATAAAAAGAAGATAAAATGAAGCTCTCCAAAGTATTAAATATGCTATATACCATTAACCCTGAAGAGATTCTTTATGTTTATAAAGACCTTAAATAAAATAATTTATTTTATGTTACGTTAAAAAAAAGTACTAAGATTTATGCTACCTTTATTTGTTTTTATATTAAAAGTTTACATTATCAGAGCAGTGCCGTAGGCTCTTAAAACGAGCTCACTTTCTTTGAAATTAGTTTTAGTAGTTTCTTCTAACGCCGCTATAAAAAGCGATCCATTTTCCAAGTCGCTACTTTACGAGCTTTATTTCTTCACGTCATAAAAAAAGTTTACCTTAATTTGGTTAAAGAAGTTGTCGTCATAAGATTAAATTTAGGAACAAATGCAATTTTTAGAAGATCAAAGTAGAATAGAATAGAATAGAAATTTGTATTTTGTCATTGGGGCTTCCCCATACAAATAGGGCCTAGCTTGGCTATAAATTACAATATTATGGTTTTAGAACTTTATATACATATCATTTAAAAATAAATAAAATAATAGTGAAAATTTACTAAAACAATTTGACTTTCAAAAATAAATTACAGATTAAAGAATAAACAGTTACTGGTGCTATAACAGACACAATAAATAAGCAAAATATCACTTTGAAGATAAAATAAAATAAACTCTGAATAGAAAATGTTCTAGGATAAAGAATTGAGCACTTTTTGAACTCCTATCATGTAATAGTACACTTTATGTAACTTATCTACACTATCGATACTCAGTATAGCATGGATACTTTGGATATCGGAAGATTCTAAGATGAAGTTTTGAAGAAGTTGTCGTCTATTTTCATTGTGTGCCGGGCAGTGAAGGAGAATGTGATGTAGGCTGTTGTGGATAAATCGACTGCATAATATACAGCTTTCTTGTGACTTGAACAAAAAATCTGAGTTTTTTTCATAGATTCTAATATGTTCTGGATTCGCAAAACTTAATTGGCTGACACATCTCAATTTCTTTATATGTACTTTAAATGTGAGGTACGTTTCAGGGTCGGGAGCGTTGTAGTTGCTTAGTAATCTATATAAAGGATATGCTTGGACATGGCTCAGTAATGCCCTGATGATGGCTCACAAGCTTGAGCCGAAACGTTGGCAAAATTAAAAACTTTTCAAAATGACTGATTCCTGACTATTCCACCTATAATAGTTTCTACAGTCGACTATACACCCTCAATATAATTCATTCTACTTGGGACCTCAACTTCATCATCGCAAACTTCAGGAACCGAGTTTATGCTTGGACATGGCTCAGTAATGCCCTGATGATGGCTCACTATCTTGAGCCGAAACGTTGGCAAAATTAAAAACTTTTCAAAAATGACTGATTCCTGACTATTCCACCTATAATATATAAAGGATAGTTAGTTGAATTTAGGGTCCTTTGTATGTCAGCTGAGAGATAATGGTTATGTGCTTTTTCCAGTAAGTCGTCTTTGTATCGAAGAAGTCCGTTTTTATGGTGGACAGAAAGCTCTTCTGCAAAGGCATTTAGCAGGCAAATGCCTTAGAAGATCAAAGTAGTCATATATAAAATAATTCATAAGATATTTTCACTTTCACTTACCTATATAAGAAATATATAGTTAGGGAATGTATTCCGATCGTGATAATTTTCAAGTTTCAACGGAAGTGCACGTTTTAGATCGCTTGAGACCAAATGACCTAGTCCCGCAAAAATGTCTGTGTGTGTATGTGAATATGTTGTAAGTCTAGCATAGAAACGAAAAGTGGTAAGAAGCCGAAATTTCATATTCAATACATCTATAAGCCCGAGATGTTACAGCAACTTTTACAATAAAATCGGCCAACCAGAAGAGCCACTTTATACCTTGCATTTTGGACCTTTTACAATTTTCTCAAAACGATAAAAGGACGTGACATTTGATAGGTTTTAAAATCATATAGAATTCATTCTGATTGAAATAGTCTGACTGGGCTTAAATGCCGATATTTTAGTTTTTCTTCTTCTAAAGTATCTTTAAAAATTTACCGTATCATCATGAAAAACCGGCTAAATATACAAAATGAACGAATTTGATAAGGAACTAAAGGAGGAACAACAAACATATTTTTAATGTAATATTTGTTTTGTTGTTGATTAGGGCTTAAAGGCACAAAACCCAAAGGTCATCAGTGCCCTGTTTTCTATAATATTTGTGGTTTTTTTTAAGACAAGAGCAAGCTAAATAGTTTTCTTTAAACCTTTTTTAACTCTATTTATAAGTTCTTGAATTGATTTTAACAAACCGAGGAAAGTGAAATTCGTGTTTGCCCCTACTATATTATTAATTTTCGTTAAATATAGTTTTGGGAGTAATTAATCTTTGAAGTTCATAGGATTTTTTTTTATATCTCTTGCAAAAAAGAACACAAGTCTCTGCATCTTAAATAATTTAATGATAAAAGTTGGATATAAAGTTTCATTACATTTTTACCTCGATTTGATGTCTTATATTAAAAATGACTAAATAAATTTGAATTTCTTTTGGGTGGAAGATGTTTAAAAATGTGGTGTCGGTATTGCTGCTATGTCTTATAAGTAAGAGAAGTATTTATTTTTTTTAATTAAAAAAAATAGCTTTATTAAAACTATTGTAATGCAAACAAAAAAAAATAGAAAAAAAACACCTGTACCACTACAAGCTATGAAGGGTCTTGGGCTCAGCAGATACATTCGTACTGTTTCTAGCCCATCGGCCGTGCACAGGTGATTAAGCCTTGATCACGCTCAGCCGTCATGTTTTTTCCCCAATTTTTCGGGTACCCACATTATAGAGGGTGGGTCTGCTCCCAGGAGAGTCTCCATACCCTAGGGTCGCCCCCTACTGACTGAAGTAACAGAATAAATAATATTTTGCCACAGCCGGGCGTAAAACTTAAAATTAGTATTTAGCACAAATTAGGAAATAATGAGACGATTTTATCCTTTAAAATCGATTGAAAAACTTTTTTTCTGATAAAACGTAATATTAACTATTACTAATTTCACTTACCTATTTGTTATTCGAAAGCATTAAAATGCATATGTCATGTTTTAAGTACCTTTAATGCTTATGATGTTTATTTTTCAAAGGAAATCGTTTATTTATTTATTTTGATATATCTTACAAATTTCCTTTCTCTTATCTGGATATCTTGAATATTGGTTCTTATTTATGTTTTAGTAGACATTTATAATTGCTCATTTTATATATTTTTTAAGGGACTGAATCGGAGATATTTCTTCATTGAACATAATTTTTAATAATAATAATAAAACTAATAAGGCTATTTTTATATTCATATCCATTGCATATTATAAAAAAAAAGATTAACTGTCGGTCTGCTGATAAACAATATAATAAAAAAAATACTGAACTATAATTGAAGGAAGTATTTATGTAACATCGTGAAATATTACTGAGTAGTATGTGATGATATTTTCACTGTGATGGTTTTGTTTTCGGTTATGGAATAGTTATTTGTTTTCTTTTTTGAAGATAGACCTCGGTTAATAAATTACAGGGAACGCAACAAGTAGGTTGAAACTAATGGGTTTAGCGTCTGCTTGCCGGATTTCCAGCTGTTACACCAAATATCTCTCATATGTGTATTTATTTTGTTTGCAGATGGATTTGGCATATTATATGTTTAGCAATGAATATTATTTATGGAAACATTAATTAAAATATTTTTAATTGTTTTCATTTATTTGATGATAAAAACTATGCATTTATTTAAAATATAAAAAATTTATTTATAACAATTTCATTACTTTCTGAGTCCAAATAATCAAGTCCCAAAATAAAGTTCTTTATGTGTGTCGTAAATCTAGCACGAAATCGAAAAGTTGCACGGAACTGAAATTTCATATTTAAGGCAACTATACGCCCGAGATGTAACAGCAACTTTTTCTTTAAAATCTAAATTAAACTTTCTTCTTTAAAATTTAAATTATTAAATAGTTTTATTCTGGATTTTTACTTGGTACTTTTAATTTTATAGATCCAGAAAAATTAACCATAATATAATCTTATTAGAATTGACAAAAAGCGAAAAAATATAACAATTCAACCAATTTGAAGGACAACTAAAGGTTAAAAGAGCAAAAATATTTCTTAATGTAATTTTTGGGTTTGGAAAATAAGAACAGCAAAGTAGATGTATATGTATAATATACCGTTGGAAAGCTAAATATTTTAGAAAAAAATATTACCTTATTTACAAAGTTGTAAAAAGTTACGTAAAGTGACAAATTGGCTAAACAAATATTACTGATAATTATATATGACAATTTGATATTGCTATATTGGTAAATCTAAATCTTATGATTCCAACGAAACTGAATACACTTTATATGTAAATTTAAGTTTATAAAATAGTTCTTAAATGTTTGTAATACCGAGTTAAGTTAAAGTCGTGTTTTGCCCGCACTAGATTTTTTTTTTCATATTGAAAATTCATTAAAAATTGAAAAGTTAAAAATCTTGCGGACGCATTTTATATTAATTTAAGAGCAACACTGTTGAAAGGTTTTTGAAGGAAATAATGGATACTTTATTCACATAAAAAGTCGAATTTAAATTTCTGTGTTAAATCAACTGAGTGAAAAAAGTTTTGTAAAAAACAGTGTAAGCTATTCGCATTTGTTAGGTCTCTTTGTGTAGTTTTTTTGAAAATCATTACCTGTTCTATTCCTCCAATATTCTACCATTTCTACCATTGAACTTTTTGTTCTGCGGAAAATGTCACATTAGGCTATCATGTATTAAAAACCAAAAAAATGAATATTTATAAGATTGATGTGAATGTTCCTCTCCATAATTAAAGCGTAAATCGTCAAAATAATTTTCAAATCTACGAATAATTTACAATGTAATATCCAAGGGTGTAGGTTAGGAAAACGCCAGAAAGAGTAGTATAAATCCTAAGAAAAATTGTTGGGACAATTTTTGTTGGTATAATATAAACAATAAGAACAATAGAATTTTTTTAAATATTTATTTATTGGAATTTACAACTGTATAACAAATAATACAACAAGTAAATAAATAAAATATAAAAAGGCATGAAACACATGCAGAGAAGCTTCCCAATGGAAGCACTCTAAAAATATTCTAAACAAGAAGGTTTCGGGGCCATCTCATTTTCAGAGGATTGTCAGGAATTGAAGAGGAAGAAAGGATTGAAACGAAAGGATTAGGGTGGGAATGAAGTTTGTCATGGAAGGATCGATACCTCGTACGGGCCAAATCAACAACATATGGGACTTTATGGATGATTTTGTTAGTGACAAAGTAAGGAGTATTTTACGAAGGATTTTGGTTCTGTAGGGATTGGATACGAGAAGAATTCGATGGTTTAGTAGAGCCTCAGAGCTATATCATAAGTCCATATTGGTCTTATGATAGCCACGTTTTTCTAGTAACTGTTGAAGTAGTCGAAAACATCGTGCAGTTTCTTGTCGTTTCAGTCTTTTATGAGGGTTCCAAGTAAGGCGTTGGTCAAGGTGCAGTCCTAGATATCGGATCTGTTCAACCGGGACAAGAGAAGTATTATTGAAGGAAAGAGTAGGGTTTACGACGAAGGGTATAGATAAATTGGTTGGATTTGTTGGCATTTATTTTAATTCTCCAGTTCTGACTCCAAGCTTCAAGGTCTCTGAGGTGGAATTGGAGAGTCTGAGAGGCAATAGTTGGATCAGTATTGACTGATAACAGACAAATGTCATCAGCATAGGTAGAAAGGAAGATGTTTGGATGGGTTAGGATATTAGCGGTATAAACTGTGTAAAGGATGGGTCCTAGGATACTACCTTGAGGGAAACCAGCAGACTGACTAAAAATGGATGAATAGGAATTATTATGATTGATTTGCCAGTGAGGTAGGACTGCATAATAAGGAAGTATGTAGGGGGAAGGAATTGACGGAGTTTGTAAAGTAATCCCGGGCGCTAAATTGAAATTTAAAAAAAAATAAAAATAAAAACCTGTACCTCTACATAAATGAAAAGAATCGCGATACTTTCCCTTACTATGCGTTTGGTATATAGGTAAGTGACAGTAAAGAAACAAAAAAACCGATACAATTTAATTTATATTAAACTAGTTAATTAATACATAGTTTAATTATAATAGTTTGTTCAGTATACCTAATATTCAATTAAGTATAATGCACTAAAGCTATTAATCCTTGGTTATAGAGCCCCATTTCACATCGCACAGCCTCATTGGCAATCAACACTACAACTAAATAATTCCTATGAGAGGATTACCTCATCAGATTACTGCAACAGGCTAGATTAGGCGGTAAAACTTATTTACCAATCAGTGTTGAGGTTTAGAAGACTGAATAATGGGAAGAATTAGACAGTTTCATCAGATTAACAATATCGGCTTCTTACCTAAGAAATAAAAAGTAATGTTTTAGATTATTTTTCTGATACTAAATAAATTAAAAATTTTGTTTTATAAATAATTTATGCGAGATGACTATTTTAATATAGAATAGCAGTTTTTAATATAGAATTTAGCGCCATGTTAAAATTGGATTGTTTCATTTAAATTTAATGGACAACTAATTTTTACTTTTATATATAAGAAAATATTCAAGTTGTCTATTATTATGAAGTATGTTTAATTTTTTATATTTGAAAAAACAACATCAGGTTATAATTTATAAAAAACGACTTTATATACGAAATTGATAACGAACTAAAGGAAAAAAGAACAAACTTTTTTTATTTGTTTATTTTTATTTTATTTATTTTTTTTTTGTAATAACTGTAAAATTGATGATTATTCTCAAAATTGATGTATAATAAACCTTTGAAAAGTATAATAAAAAAATGTTATCTTATATAAAATGTACACGTTAATAGAGAGTGATGAAAAGGGAGAACTATGGAAATAATTTGCAGTTCTTAAAATTTTTTCTAATTCTGATTTTAATGATCACCTGTATCAAGGTGGGTAGCATAACAGCCTTCTATGCCAAAGGCCACGGGTTCAAACCCGCCGGTGGTCCTAGGATTTTTTTACTGCGAAAAAAAAATCCTTAGTTATGCCGCCCTTCGCGATGTCAGGTACTCTTTAAAAGATCCCTAACCGAATTAAACCTGGATAGGCAATATTTTGGACCCCCTCTGTAGCATCGTCACAGTAACATAAAGCACAGTAGCATTTAAATAATTAAACAAACAAACAATTCTAATTTTATTTTAATGTTCTTTATTAAATTTCAACAACGGAAATAAGTGATTTGCAAAAAAAAAAAAAACGGAAGTTGTGTGTTGCAGACATTAAATATAATTACTTTCACTTACTATATATAGTAAGGGTAAGTATTGCGATCGTGAAAAATTTTTATTTCCAGTTTTCGATGGTATTACACGTTCTAGGATCTTCTGAGTCCAAATGACCAAGTCCCGAAAAAAGGTCTGTGTGTGTGTGTGGTAACTTCCGGGCGGAAACAGTAAGTCCTATGAAACTAAAATTTCATATTTAAGACAACTATACGCCCGAGACGTGACAAATCTTTTTTCATCAAAATGAGCTTACCAGAAGAGGCACTTTATACCATGCATTTTGCACCTTTTTTCGATTTTCTCGAAAACGGTTCCGACGATTTTGATTATACTCACTATATCGATGTATAATGTTATGGGCTTTAATATCATGTAGGTTTCATTCTGATTAAAATGTTCTGACAGGGCTTAAATGCCGATATTTTTAATTTTCTACCCCTAAAGTTCCTTTAATTTTGTTGATTCTATAAAAATAACAATATTATCTTGTTACCACTGATGAAAAACAGGTAAATATGCCAGTTGAGCGAATTTAAAAAGCAACTAAAGGAGAATACTGAAAGAATATTTGTTTAATGCAATTCCAGTTTTCGATGGTAATACACGTTTTAGGATCTTTTGAGTCCAAATGACCAAGTCCCGAAAAAAGGTCTGTGCGCGCGTGTGTGTGTGTGTGTGTGTGTGGCAAGTCTACCTCAAAAACCGATCGATGTAAAATTTAATAGGCTTTAATATCATGTAAGTTTAATTCTGATTGAAATAGTCTGACAGGGCTTAAATGCCGATATTTTAAATTTTCTTCCTCTAAACTACCTTTAATTTTGAACATTCCAGTAAAGGACGGCTAAATATCAAAGTTGAGCGAATTTGATTATCAACTAATGCAGAAAAGTGCATACATATTTTTCATGCATTTTTTTTGTTTTTTAACACAAGATTAGTAATATAAAGGTATAATATACCGTTGCATAGCTAAAGATTTTAGAAGAAATATTATCTGATACGCGGAATCATAAAGGGTAATGGAGAATGACGAAAAACCGAAAAAACTAACAGTTTCTGGTTTCTGAAAAGGTAAATTCATATTGACCGTGGCATGTCATAGCAGCAGAGCCCCTAGTTGTGATCGTCTTGACATTAGAGCTCGAGGTAATTATCCCAAACACTATCTGATTGCTGTAGATAAAAATAATATATTATTTAATAAAACACATGTTTCTATTAGTCGTGTGTTGCGCGCACCAGATTTTTTTGTTTTTAATATAGTCAAAATAGACTAAAACGTTTAACAGGGCAGGGATATTTTCCCTATCACATTTTTTTTTTTATTCAAAACCATTATTATTTAAAAAACAGCCGAACATGTCAAAAGTTTTACTTTAACACCTCCATGTATACTTGCTAGGCCTCAGAATTTACTTAAATAAAATCATGGAACGTCAAGTTTTCAGTATTGACCTATTAAAAAATTTAGTATGATGTAGTTTGGTCTATGGTTAGGTCCACATACACTTTTTCGTCACTTTACAATTCGAGATTTAAAATAGTTTTGCTTTCTTATAGACCGAGGGAAAAAATGATTTTCTTTGGTATTGGCAGTTTTCATTTAACCTTTCCATAGTTGGAATAAATAGAACTTCTTCTCTCGTTTTTCAAATCTAAATGACTGGAGTCAAACCGTTTATTCAATTTAGATGAAATTTTCAGGGATTTTAGGGGCACGTTATTTCAAGGAAAACTCGTCTGAGTGAGCCTTAAGAAGAGGAACTAATGTTTGAATCACCTAACTCTTTCAATAGATAATTATTTTTTGTCTATTTAATATATTATATATGTTATTATGCTGTATTTCATTATTATAAATAACTAAATATAATATTATATTCCATTTATTTTAGACCTTATACCATTAAAATTCTCTAAATTTCATCAGAACCTTATCCATCACCCTAATCCCCTAGCTCAATCCTTATCCAGCTCCACACATCCTTACCATCCTCCTAGAAGGTTGAAACGGCAGTGGCCTCGTGACCTCTTGTAACATGTATATTGGAGTTCTAGCATTGGCTAGATTCTCCACTTATGTGCTGTACGCTTGTGAATTGTATATAGGTATGCGTGACTTTTGTATATATTTTTATTGATTTTGTTTTGTATATATGTATATTGTATTATTATTGTTACATAAATTTATTGTTTTGTATATATCGAGTGAATGTAGTATGAATGTTGTACGTTGTCACTATTAAAAATGTCCGGATTTAGACAGATTGTAATATTGCTAAAAAAATAAGCTTGTTTCCAAAAAAAAAAAAAATATTTATTGATACTTTAAAATTAAAATAGCCAATAAATTAATTTATTAACACTTTAAATTGATTAATAAAAACCTTGGCGAAATTGATGATTCTCCGCCGTCCATAATTTCACACACATTTTTATGTTTGCATTTTAGGGCCGTGTGCAACAATGTTAGGTTAGAGGCACCGTTCTTGATCTAAATTTTAAATTATCTAATAATCTGATTTATGCTATAAACTGGACAACGCTCTAGTGGTATTTCGTATGCTATTGCAATTCAAGTCTTCAATTGCATTTTTTCTTGTTGCCATTTTAGAGTCTTTTCTCACACTCTTTAAATTTTGGTAGAGCTGTGATTTCCATTAAGTAGCTGCGAGACAATCTCGATTGTCCGATTATCAGTCTTTGCGTTCAATTAATTATTCCTCTCTTTGAGCTAGGACGAAGTTTCAGTACATCGTGTTGATTTTAATTGATGTGAATTGACTATGTGCATTCAATTGCTGATAATTTTATTTTATAACATATATCAAGAAAAATAAAATTTACTTTGATCTCTAAAAATGTTGGTTCTTTATTTAATACATGAATATAGCTGATGTTTCAATTATACATGTGTATGAATTCAACTTATTATTTTTACTTTAAGCAGTCGAGCTACGTTTTGATTTAGGCCTTTTTTCATTCATAAATAAATAACGAATGTAGATAAATAATAATGAAAACTATAAAAAAACACACGACTTTCACTTACCTCCGTTTTTAAAATCGATTAGAAAATTTTCAAATATGAGTGAAACCATTAAATAATTAATTAAATGAAATTTCTATAGAAACATGTGTTTTATTAAAAAATCTATTATATTATTATCTAAAATAATCACTTAGTTTTATCTTCTTTTCATCACTCTCTATTAACTTTTAAAATCTTGTGTATGAGATAATATTTTTTCTCAAATCTTTAGCTTTCCAACGGTTTATTATACATGTATATTACTGTTCTTATGTTCAAAAACGAAAAATTGCCTTAAAAAATATATTTTTTCTGTTTTCTCCTTTCGTTGGGTATCGAACTCATTCAATTTATTTATTTACCTGTTTTCCATCAGTGGTAACAAGATTATATAATTATTTTTATAGAATCGACAAAATTAAAGGTACTTTAAAGGAAGAATGTTTAAAATATCGGTATTTAAGCCCTGTCATACTATTTTAATCAGAATGAAACCTACATGACGTTATAGCCTATTAAATTTTACGTCAGTTATAGAATGAGACTTAACTTATAAATAATATACCGTAATTATTAATAACTTCCTTTTCTATACCTGAGGGTGTCACCCATAAACCTAGAAAGGACAGACCAAGTACCGACAAAGAACACATACCTGTACTTAGGACACAGAACCCAACATCTGGAAGCACTTCCTTTGAGGTACCCATGCCGCATCCTCATCCCCTCTACAAAACCTTGGTATATATACCCTTTGATCCTCAAAACTCATCACTCGCGCCCTCTACCGAAGACCTACAAGGTAGCAGGAGTCGAAAATCAGCCAGCCAATAGGATAGTGTACCTGGGCATCACCCTCGACAGGCACCTAACACTAGCGAATCACTGCCTAAAGAAGATTAAATCGGTTAGGACCAAGTCCTATCGATTGAATCACCTACTGATGTCTCCAAACCTATCACTTCGCCTGAAAATATTAATTTACAAAGCCGTTCTCAGACCAGCCCTCCTCTACGGAGCACCGTTGCTAAACAACGTTACAACACCGACGGTAAAGAGGCTCCAGCAGTTTCAAAACGGAGTATTGCGACGAATGGTAAGGCATACTTCACTACAGAGGACAAAGACAGACCAGCTATATGAAATCCTAGACCTCCCGACAGTGACGGAGTTCATCTCCCGCAGGCATATCAAATTCTTTGATAGCCTCCGGTACTGCACGAACCCACTGTTTAACAAACTGACTCCAACAGGACAGCCACAGCGCTGGCAGGACCACGTACAAACCCTCACACTGGACTGAGTAAACACAACTTACTTTCACTGACTCAACTAGACTAGTGAGCCCCATCACTAGAACAGACTCCTAATATTTCCCTACTCCGAAAATCTTCCTATCCTCAGACCCCTCTTAGAATGCATGTGATGCAGTAAAAGAGGATCCTTGATTCCTTCCCTTATCCTTCCTAGATTTCAACCCCAAATCCCATGGGGCTTAGAAAGAAAAAAAAAAAAAAAAAAAAAAAAAAAAAAAAAAAAAAAAAAAAAAAAACTCATCACTCTAGTTGTAACATTTACTTGTGTCACACTCATAGAAGGAGACCTCGGAATGTACACTTGTAGTCACCCTAACTCCTCAGCACAGTTTATTGTATTCTAAATATCTATTTTGTTCAGATAATAAAAGCAGTATTTTAATATCTTCACTGTGTGTGATTCATTAACTGGCGCCCGAGACAGGCACTGCAAGCATCAAATTAGATTTTGAATGCCTTCGCAGTTTCCGAGAGGACGAAGATACTTCTGAAGAGGATCTACAAGAAGATAGACACCAAACTAAGAAGATCATCTCGCACCCTCCTTCAGTCAAGACAATACTCACCCGAGATGTCCTGCTGAACCTCACTGGACTTCACTGCTCAACAGGTATCCAGGAGGAATGTTAAGAACCAGCAACACAGTAAGATTTTAAAATTATTTATTTTATATGTTTGTTTATGTGCTGTTTAATTGTGATAACATTTAAAATGTATGACATTTTATTAATACTAATATAAGCTGTATAAAAATCACATCAATTATTTTTATAATCAGATAATGATTGTTACTGAGCACAATTTAAGTAAAATTTAAATTATAGTAGGCATAAGTAAGATTTTAATATCTAAAAAAAAAAAAAATAAAAAAAATAAAAAATATGGAATCGTTACTTTTTCGAATCTCAGACTTTGAGCATATGCCTATGCCGTACTTTGATGGTAAACCGCATACTTTGTTTAATTTCATAAATAACGTAAAAGAATTTAAAGACACTTTTTGTGCAGAAAATAATCCATTTAGAATCGTTAATGAATTCAGAATATGTAAGATGGCCAAATGTCACCTTCCTACAACAGTCGCGGATGAAATTAAGTTTTATGATTTAAACAATATTGACGATTTGTTAAATATTCTAATACGTAAATTTAAAGATCATAACCAAACCGAGACAAATTTTAATAAACCTTTTCCACCAGGACAATTGTTGTCCAATGACGCTGACGAACAGCCAAAAATAAAATCCGTAATTCCAAATAATAAATTTGAACAATTACCTAAAATTAATATTCAAGAAAAGAAAATAGCCTCTGAAACATTACCGCTAAAACTAGATAAGGACAAAACCGGGAAAACATTTAGTTTAGATCCAGAAATAAATAAGAGTGAAAATTCAAAGTGGGATAATTTAAATAACATTGTGAACATCGAAAAAGAAAACTCCACAAAACAAAAATCACATCGGTCGAAAACGAAAAAGAATAATGTCAAAATATCCAAAAAAAGAAAAACATATTCTATAAACCGTACTAAATTTACTAAGAAAAAAAAAAGGAATTCGAAAAAATATATTAAAAAAGTAAATCAATTTGGTGCTAAATCGAAAGTTAAATTAAACAAATTGTCAAATCTAAAATTTAAACATTACAAACAATCTATGTATGATGACAGGACAAGCCAGTCTAAGGAGCCTCCGGCTATCCATAAAGATAAATTAGAATTTAAAAATAATAAATCGCTCGATTATAATAATAAAACATCAACTTATACTGCGAGTTTACATAAACAGAATGTTATAATTAAAACGAAAGAGGTAATGAAACCCCCTCAATTAAATAAGAATTGCAGAAAAAAGATTTCCTCAGGAAATATTCCCAAAATGGTAAAATCCATTAGAAAAGATTTAATATATCTCTGGACGTTGAAGCCAGATGAAAATCTCAACAGTGATAGCGGTCCGAGATGTATGTAGTTTTAAAATTGATACAAAAAAAAAAAAAGGATAAATAATAGTAACAATGATCAGGTACAGTTAATAAATAAAATAAAAATATTTATAATAGTGTATTGTTTATTATATTGATGGTTGTATTGAATGATGAATTACTAAATAACAATTATATAGTTGAAATGATGTATTTACCTAAGAATCTTTATACCAAAAGCCTTATAAGCTAAAAATAATTTAGTAATTAATATTCATTGTCAATTATATACACTAATTTGAAATGTTATTTTTAGAACTATGTATATGTAATAATAACGTTATAAGATAAATTAAAAAAAAAAAAAAAAAAAAAAAAAAAATTTGTTTATATAAAAATTGAGAAAACGTTTTATAGATTGTAATGAAGAAACAACATAGTTCATGGTTTTGTTTAATTTAGTGTTATGGTTATGTTTTTAATTATTTATAGATAATAATGAGAAATTTTAGTTTTATATAATTGTACTTATAAGTTTCAAGACTATTAACAATGTATAAATTTTTATAGGAATAATGTAATGACGATTGGTAAAACTAATTAATTATTGTATGTAACATCAATTATTGTAATTAAGTTTTTTTAAAAAGTTTTGATTCTGTACATTTATATTCTTAAGAATTATTGTAAACTTTGGAAAAATGTCACTGTTCCCATTCCTGTAGAATCCTTTCCTACAATACACTTTCCTATCCAGAACCTCCGGCTGAAGGACTACTTTATTATAACAATATTAACTGACAAACTTAAACATTGCACTCAAGGGGCTTCGTGCTTAAGGGGGAGAGTAGTTATAGAATGAGACTTAACTTATAAATAATATACCGTAATTATTAATAACTTCCTTTTCTATACCTGAGGGTGTCACCCATAAACCTAGAAAGGACAGACCAAGTACCGACAAAGAACACATACCTGTACTTAGGACACAGAACCCAACATCTGGAAGCACTTCCTTTGAGGTACCCATGCCGCATCCTCATCCCCTCTACAAAACCTTGGTATATATACCCTTTGATCCTCAAAACTCATCACTCTAGTTGTAACATTTACTTGTGTCACACTCATAGAAGGAGACCTCGGAATGTACACTTGTAGTCACCCTAACTCCTCAGCACAGTTTATTGTATTCTAAATATCTATTTTGTTCAGATAATAAAAGCAGTATTTTAATATCTTCACTGTGTGTGATTCATTAACTGTCGATAAAGCGAGTTTAATCAAAATCGTCGGAACCGTTTTTGTGAAAATCGAAAAAAGGTGCAAAATGCAAGGTGTAAAGTGGGTCTTCTGGTAAGTTCATTTTGATAAAAAAAGTTTTGTAACGTCTCGGGCGTATATTTGTCTTAAATATGAAATTTCAGTTTTACAGTGCTTTTCATTTCCGCCCGGGAGTTACCACACACAGACCTTTTTGCGGGACTTGATTATTTGGACTCAGAGGATCCTAAAACGTATATTTCCGTTGAAAACTGGAATTAAAAAATTTTCACGATCGCAATACTTTCCCTTACTATATATAGTAAGTGAAAGTATAAATATATTTATTTAAAAATACAATCTTTAATTTATACAATTATTTTTATAGTTTCCATAAAATAAAATGCTGCAAAAAAGTCATCTAGAAATGGACAGAACTATAGTTATATCTTTTTGGGAGACTTTTTTGTATTAAAATATTAGTTTATACTATATTAATATTAGAATTTATTTTAACTTTCAAGAGTTTTAGATTTTACATTTATCTTATAAAGTTTTCATCAGTTCTTATTTATTTATTTTTTTATAAATGAAATTAGATCTAAAACAAAACCTATTATTGTGGATGTAATTAGTTGACCGTTGAGAATTACTGGAAGGAATTATTCCCTTTAGTTAAAACTATTTAGTTGTTTCATTTAATGACCGCCACCCTGACTAATTCCTTCTAGAAAAACCTATTATTATTCATAAAATTATTATTATAAAATTATTATTCAGTCTTTTCTTATTTTACGCCAATTCATTCTGATACAGTCACACCAAGGTCCATCTTAACGTGTAGGCCGCCAGCCTCTACGTGGTTTCGCTGGGCGTTTGCTCTCGTGGCGGTCATTAGTAAGAGTTTCTAATAGGCATGAATTATACATGTGCCATTTTTAAGGAATAACAGATTAGTTAACAAAAACTACTCGTATGTTCTATGGCTTTGAAAATGGGATGTACGTTGAGTTTCAAAAGGTACTGTATCCATTCCTGGAAACTTTATAGGAGGCGCGAAAATCTCTCATTACTATACTATTAAACCAGCATTTATAAATCTCTTCGCATTAAAATCCAGAATATTTTTTTACTACGTTAATAACACTATTTTAAAGTTATGGATTGAAATGTTAATAAACTTGATTAAATGTGGAATTAGAACTTTTAGAAACTTATTGCATTTCTAAATTGCGTATTTAAAGGATTAGATTACATCAAATAGAAGATTAAGATAAAACTAAATTATGAGAGTAAAAATATGTCAAGAAATCAATTTTGAATAAAAAAAATCTTATGAAACGAACGTCTTAATTGATCATTTCATTAAATCAATTATCTGCTTAGTAAGAGTTTTAGGACCGCAAGAAATTCATATTTATAACAATTACGTAACGAATGATTTTTACTTTCACTTACTGTATATAATAAGGGAAAGTATTGCGATCGGGAAAATTTTCGAATTCCAGTTTTCAACGGAAATACACATTTTAAGGTCCCCTGAGCCCAAATAACCAAGTCCCGCAAAAAGGTCTGTGTGTGTGGTAACTCACGGGTGGAAACGGTAAGTCCTATCAAACTAAAATTTCAAATTTAAGACAAATATACCCCCGAGACGTTACAAAATCTTTTTCATTAAAATCAGCTAACCAGAAGAGTCACTTTATACCATGAATTTTGCACCTTTTTTCGATTTTCTCAAAAACGGTTCTGACGATTTTGATTAAACTCGCTTTATCGGTGTAAAATTTCACGTGCTTTATATCATGTAGGTTTCATTCTGATTGAAATAGTCTAACAGCGCTTTTATGCCGATATTTTAAATTTCCTTTCTCTAAAGTACCTTTAATTTTATTGATTCTATAAAAATATCTATATCAACTTGTTATTATTGATATAAAACAGGAATGTAAATAAATCGAACTAATTTAATCTCGAACTGTAGGAGATAACTGCAAAAATATTATTTAAATGCAAATTTTGGTTTTGCTATAGTAACAGTAATATACATGTATAATATACTGTTGGAAAGCTAAAGATTTTAGAAACAATATCATTTTATAGAAGAGCTGGTAAAAGTTAATAAAGAGTGATGAAAAGCCGAACAAACTAACGGATTGTTATAGATAATAATATACTATACTTTTTAATAAAACACTCTTTTCTATGTAAATTCAGTTTAATTGATTAATTATTGGTTATTCTCATTTTCATATCTAACTATATTTGAAAATAATCTAATTGATTTTAACAACGGAGGTATGTGAAAGTCGTGTGTTGCCCGCACCAGATTTTTACGATACCTGGTGCTTTCTGTGAGGTTATATGTGAATGATTTTTTTTTTTAAATTATGATCCAAAATAATGATGTAATCCGTCAAAAGTTGTTATTAACTTCCTATATTGTAGTTATATAGTGGAGAAAAACGGCATGGAGGTATGTAATAAGATCCATACTGGAAGATAGAGAGCCCCAGTAGCTTGGGCAAACATGGGGAGCTGTTGTCGGGACAGGTCGTCAACACAGCCTCAACAAGGCAGATCAATCTTCAAAGGCTACGAGGTGGCTGGCAGAAATTGCTCAATAAACAAAGGCTCCTGGAGAACCTTTGTCAACTTGTCGATGGAGCTTCCTTCCTCCGTGGCTTGTTGATCAACCCAAGATTGGATCCTACGGACCTTTAATCGTGTCGTCGGATAAATTGAACACGGCCTGACTGATGAACAGCGCTTAGTTGTATTTGTAATACGAATCTGGATGCTTATTAGCATAATGGTCATCAAATCTTTCCGTATGTAACATTACCCAAAAGTAGTTGAATATGATACTTTTCGAAAAAAAACGTTTAAAAAACGAAGTTGAGTACTTAATAAAAGCTGAAGACATGAAAAAGTATACCTAGTCCTGCCATAAATTTAACAAAAAAAAAACGCAAATAATTATTAAAAAAAAAATATGCCCATAACTATAAATAACTCAGTTATGTTTGCAGATAGAGATAAAAATGTAGAGTTTTAGATTCAGTATAGCGAGATATGCAGAAAAAAATCTGGTGCTATCACTTCACTACTTTCACTTACCTCCATTATTTATATCAATTCGAGAATTTTTAAACGAAAATCAATTGTTAAAGAATTAAACTGTTAATAATTACTGTTCTTAAGTTTAAAAACAAAAATCTGGTGCGGGTAACACGACTTTCACTTACCTCCGTTTTTAAAATCAATGAAAGAATTTTCAAATACAGTTAGAGATAAAAATACGTGAAACTATTAAAGAATTAATTAAATAGAATTTATATAGAAACATGTGTTTTATTAAAAAATCTATTATATTATATAAAATAAAATAAAAATAAACTTTATTCACATATTTACATTTTGACAAAATGTTAGCAATGATTTTGGTCTATTATATTATTATCTAAAACGATCAGTTAGTTTTATCTTCATTTCATCGCTCTCTATTAACTTTTAAAAGCTTGAGTATAAGATAATATTTTATCCTAAAATCTTTAGCTTTCAAACGGTATATCATACATCTATATTACTGTTCTTATGTTCAAAAACGAAAAACTGCATTGAAAAAATATTTTTTCTGTTTTCTCCTCTAGTTGGGTATTGAATTCATTCAATTTATATATTTACCTGTTTTTCATCAGTGGTAACATGATAATATAGTTATTTTTATAGAATCAACAAATTAAAGGTACTTTAGGGAAGAAAAATTTAAATATCGGCATTTAAGCCATTTCTGACCAATTTAATCTGAATAAAACCAAAATTATATTAAAGCCCATTAAATGTTACATCGATACAGCGAGTTTAATCAAAATCGTCGGAACCGTTTTCGAGAAAATCGTAAAAAGGTACAAAATGCATTGTATAAAGTGCTCATTTTGATGAAAAAGGTTTCATAGGACTTACCGTTTCCGCCAGAGAATTACCACACACACAGACCTTTTTGCGGGACTTGGTTATTTGGACTCAGGCACCCTAAAATGTGTATATCCGTTGAAAACTGGAATTCGAAAATTTTCACGATCGCAATACTTTCCCTTACTATATATAGTAAGTGAAAGTAAAAACTTGCATAAAAAATTTTTTTCACAATTTTCTAGTTTAGTTGGATATCGAATACGTTCAACTTATATATTTACATGTTATTAGCAATGTTAATCGGATTTTATGGTTAATTCTTTCGAATCTACAAAATTAAAGGTACTTTAGAGGAAGAAATGTTGAAATATCGGCCTTTAAGCCCTGTCAGACTATTTTAATCAGAATAAAACCTACATGATATTATAACCCGTTCAATTTTACATCGATATATCGAGTTTAATCAAAATTGTTGAAGCCGTTTTTACGAAAATAGTAAAAAGTTGCCAAATTCATGGTAAAAAGTGGATCTTCTCGTTTGCTGATTTTGATGAAAATTTTTTAACTTCTCGGGCGTATAGTTGTCTTAAATATGAAATTTTATTTTGAAAGGACTTTTCGTTTACGCGATGGAGTTACTGCACACACATATTTCACATATATATAAGTGAAAGTAAAAAAGAGAGTGAAAGAAAAGAAGTTGATCTATATATGCAATTCACAGATTATAATAGATGTAATTCCACCAAAATTCGGTCATGATTGAAAATAAAGAGAGAAAAGTCGAAAAAAAATTCAAGGTCAAACATCCGCGTTGAATAATGAAAGAAATCTTAATCTTGTAGTTCAAGCTACAACTTATAAGAAATTTTGTAATTATAACCATCAATTAATAATTGTTTAATAATTAACCAAAGTTAAGTAAACCATTGTGTAATAATTTGAAGCGTTTTTTATCTATTGTTATGATTTACGTGGTAATACTTAATTCACATACAGTTTTTATAATTTTGAGGGGTAAAAATATTTTGTAAAAATTTTAAAAACATTTTCTTATGCCTTAATTATAATTATATGAAACTTTGGAAATAAAAAATTAAAAATTGTATGAGTGAAAATGTGGATCACATTTCTTTATACTTTCACTTACTATATATATAAGTGGTAACTAAAAGTATTGCGATCGTGAAAATTTTCGAACTCCAGTTTTCAACGGAAACACACATTTTAGGGTCTCCTGAGTCGAAATAATCAAGTCCTGCAAAAAGGTCTTTGTGTGTGTGTGTGTGTGTGTGTGTGTGGTAACTCCTGGACGGAAACGGTAAGTCCTTTGAAACTGAAATAACATATTTAAGACAAATATACGCCCGAGACGTTACAACACCTTGTTCATCAAAATGAGCTTACCAGAAGAGCTACTTTATACTATGCATATTGCACCTTTTTTCGATTTTCTCGAAAACGGTTTCGACGATTTTCAATAATCTCGCTATATCGATGTAACATTTAATGGGCTTTAATATCATGTAGGTTTCATTCTGATTAAAATGGTTTGATGGGGCTTAAATGCCGATATTTTAAATTCTCTTCTTCTAAAGTACCTTTAATTTTGTTAATTATATAAAAATAACTATATTATCTTGTTACTACTGATAAAAAACAGGTAAATATGCAAGTTGAGCGAATTTGATACCCAACAAAAGGAGAAAACTGAAAAAATATATTTTTAATGAATTATTTTGTTCTTGAACATAAGAACAGTAATATACATGTATGAGATACCGTTTAAACTAAAGATTTTAGAAAGAATATTATCTCATACACAATATTTTAATAGTTAATAGAGAAAAATGAAAAGCCGATAAAACTAAGTGATTCTTATATAAGTGATTTTTTAATAAAACACATGTAGAAATTCCATTTAACTAATTATTTTATTTTTTTACTCATATTTGAAAATTCTCTACTCGATTTTAAAAACGGAGGTCGTGTGTTGCCTGCACCAGATTTTTTTTTATCTCTCACTGTATTTGAAAATTCTTTCATTGATTTTTAAAATGGAGATAAGTAAAAGTCGTGTGTTGCCCGCGCCAGTTTTTTTTTTTAAAAAACTAGAATTTTATATAAATAACTCACTAAAAAAATAAATACATGTATAATAGAAATTATGGTTGATTTTTAATTCTAATACACATAGATGACGGGGAAAGCAGGCGTGATACTACTAAAAAAGATACATTGTATGTAAGGGTGTATATGTATCATATGTTGGCGAGAAGGGCATAATTCGCGAAGCAAGTTGTTCCTGATGACGCGGCTATACACAAGCTAATCAGGCCTTGGCCTTGCTCTATAGTGCTTCATTAACCAGCGGCTGGCCTCTCTCGGGGGTCTTGTAGTCTTCTTCATAGCTAATGAGACTAAGTCTTCAAGTAGTTATATTTACTGCTTCTAAAGAACACTTTACTCATCAGTGTTCTTGAGATACTCTAATCTTATCGTCAAAAATAACATAGTACTGTAACGGATGCTTAACGCGTTCGCTCACAGCGGCGCCCAATTATGGCACGACCGAATATAAGATGTATTTTTTAATGATATTGTTATATGGTGACTTGTTCATTATCATTGTAAATATTATTGTTCATGTTACTGATTTATTAAAATGAACAAATTTTTCGAGGTATGTTGACTTAGGGGCAAGACAATAGTCTGGTAGAGAAGCTCTAAGCAATAATTTTTAACATTGTGGGCTAACATCCCCAAGAGTTAGCACAGCTCTTCAGATCACCAACCTGCTTTCGCCACATGATATTGTATCTCTCTAGGTCAGACTATATCTGCCTGTGTACATAATGTGGTCTATCTTAATTTCTCATCCTTCATCTACCTTCCCTCCTACTTCCTTCTTATTCCCCTCAGAGAATGGCTTCTACCCATGTGCACCTGTGAGTAGTTGTGTCCAATGCTCTGAAGCTTCTACCTCACGGGGCGTCTTTTTTCTAACTTGCCCTGTCTGGTAGGTGGTAGGTACGGATACCCCTCTACCTTGCAGGGTCACCTCTTACCTGGTGTTGCGGTACGTGTTTCTACCACGGCGGGCACCGATCTCCATCATATTCACTTCCCTACATTGAACACTGATTGTCGAGACCTTCTGTGACCCTTATATTCTTATTAATAACCACATCTCGACAGTACCATATTCCCATAGCACGTTTTCTATGAATGGTGATACACATGTTTAATATTTTTGGATTCAAAATTACCGAATAAAGTTTGGATAAACACGGTGACAGTTTTGGATGACTTAGCTCTCAAAATAAAATTAAAAGAAATTATTACGATTATTGAGTATGACAGAAATCGTTCGCTAGTGGTTCTCGAAACAAATTTTCGCGGACGCCTTTATCCAATTAGTTCGTTGACAAGGAGTCCCAAATTTGAAAAATGGTGCATATATATATATATATATATATAATATATATATATAAATCCATCATCTGACTCCTTTTAAATATCACACCATTCTATATTTCAATACAAAAATAAAAAATAATAGTACATTCGTTCATATTTAATATTTCCTAAAATGGATAAAGCACCTATTGCTAATAATCGTCTTAATTTTAAGATGTATCCAACTAACAGTAACTTTTTGTTCAGTTTCATTTAGACAAGTCTTTATATTAATGGTCTGACGATTTAAATAAATTATTAAAGATAATCCGAGATAGTATATGCTAGATCCAGGCTCTAAAAACTGAATACAATCTGCGAAACATTGTACAGATTAACTGAAATTCAGAAATTTACTAAGCTAATCATTTCCCATCGTTGGGGAGCCCGTGGCTGAGTGCTAGTCTCGCATGCTAAAGTTGTGAGTTCGAATCCCAGTCCCAACGGGACTTTCATAAGAATGTAATTAAATAGGGATTCACTCACAGACTCTCCCCTGAGTGGGTATGTGAGACCCGTCAGCCAAATGGTGGCCACTCACAAAATAAGGCGTAGGGAGTGATAACCCTACACTAGAAAATATATCACGAAACGTGAGTTTTGTCTCCCAGGAAATTACACCGCGAGGCCCAGGGCCTAAGCGGCCTGTCGCGCCACGCAAAAAAGAAATTTCCCATCGAATACCACACTAAATTTATTGTACGTGGGCAATGTGAGAGTGATTTTTGTAACAAGCCCACGCAAAAAAAAAATAATTTCATTAAGATAATCAAAAATAATTTCTCAATGAAATCTTGTCCATGCCCTGGACATCCCAGAAGTCCGTGACCTCTAAAATTGTTTTGACCTGAGATTTCTGATTCCTATGTGTATATTTATCATGAACTTGTAAACGATGAAAAAAAAAATGCAAAGGCGAAGTAAACAAAAATGAATTAAATTCATCTCTGAGTGTTTATAATTTTTACGGGCTACTTGATTTATACGAGAGCATGTATTTTTGTTTTTCAACATCCTGTTGTTTTGCGCCGCGAATACTCTAGTCTTCACCTGCTAACAATAAACGTCTAACAATAAATTCCTTAACGTAGGTCTATTTTAAAAAGTTCTCATTTTCAGTTACACGTGTGTTGTCTAGTAACAATGAGACAAGAGAGAGACGGGCAATAACTCTCAGATGATCTGCAGAGATACACCTTTGCCGCTTAGAATTTCAAATCCGAGATCCCCACGTAGAGATGGTCACGCAGAATACATAAATCTTCCGAACCTATAACTCCCCTGTTGCTAGTGAAGCCATTTTCGTAACTTTTTTACCGAGGGAATAGAGTTGTGGAATAGTAATAATCTTATCTTATACTATATTTCATAAAATGCTTCTTTTGTTTCGAGTAGTTCTATTTAATAATTATTACCTAATTGATTAATAATAATTAATTCATTGTTATTAATTATCACAGAGGAAGCCACTGCTATACTAAAGACTCTGAAATGTATAGACAATTCTAACAAAAATTCTTGGATTATTGCAACGGACTCTTCGGGTGTGCTGGCTGCCATCGACAGCCAAACACCAACCAACGCGATAATCCGGGAAATAATTAACGAGAGTTGGAAAATAAAACTCAGACATACACATGTTGTGTTGCTGTTGGTACCAGCTCATCGAGGAATTCCGGGCAATGAAAAAGCTGACCAAGCAGTCAACACTGCCAGAATAGGAGAAGAGAGTGGAATTGTACAAATTCCAACTGACGGAACATTGAGGTATTCATTTTATCCGTACTTACAAAAGGGCATTAATGATTCTTCAAAGGATTTGGGATTGAAAGGAATGAACGTAGGAGGAATTGAGTGGTTTCCTGGAGGCCCGAACCTCATGAGGTATAGTCTCCCTATTTCCCTAACTCACCAATACCAGCACCAGTCCATTTCCTCTCTAGGTTATTCAAAGATATTTCTCGGTATACCAATAAGTCGGTTTTGTGTAAAATGAATACAATTCTAGGTAACGAAGTGTAAAGGAAACCTTCATTGTAAAATCAATAGCATGAGTCTTTTTTTTAAATTGTATATAAGGAAAAGTTTACTCAGAAAGGAACTAAATATTGCGTTATTTTGATTATTAAAAGTGATAGATATGAAAATAAATGTAGAATAGAATAGAAAAAAAAAAACTTTATTCTGGAACAATGTCTCTTAAGAATGAAAATTATGGACAAAATAAATTATAACTGGCCAAAAACGAAATGTAACTACAATTAAATAACACTAGAATGAAAAAGGAAAAAGGAAGAAAGGGCCATAGTGCCATCTCTATTTACAACTTATAGAAATACATAACTAAGAATAAACTTGACTAACGTAAAAAATAACTTTTACATCTCATTAAATTAAGTACATTACAGTAAAATTCACTTTACATAAGTTGGCATAATGAAACTTACCTTACATCAGACTGAAGAGTAAGGACGTATTGAAAGAGGAGGGATTTAAACGATAATAAAAAAGGAGCATGACGGATGTATTTAATTAAGTTTGAATTTTTCTTTAAACGAAATTCCGACTCAGAAGACCTCTCCATATATTTAGGACCGTCCCATCCTGATTATACATATGAAATTAATTACATTAAGTTAAAACAAAAACAAAAAAAAAATAGAATCAATGGTTTCAAGCTTGGAATATAAGTTAGTTTGGCGCTAGGTCTCAAAATTAAATGTAAAATGCAATTATTAACTGATACATAGAAAGGTTATAATAAATGTTTTTTTATAATTTAGCGAAGATAGAGAAAGTAGGTTTCGGTTAAAAACTAATCATACCACATTTAAAAAGTAAATTAATAAATAAAAATATAAAGGAAATATTAACATCAAAACTATAATCACATCTTATACAAAATCGTAAATATCTAAATAAGAAAAATTTACATGAAAAAATAATTGTGAAAATATATATATATTAATAATAATTAATAATATTACTAGAAAAAATAATTGTGAAAATATATATATATATATATATATATATATATATATATAATGTAAGGGGACCCCGTGGCCGATTGGCTAGCGCGCTAGTCTCTCATGCTAAAGTTGTGAGTTCGAATCCCAGTCCTGGCGGGGCTTTTATAGGATGTAATTAAATAGGGATTCACTCATAGCCTCTCCCCCGGGTATGTGAGACCCGTCAGCCAAATGGTGGCTACTCGCAAAATTAGTGATGACCCTACCCTACAAATCGCATCGACAAACGCGAGTGTAATCTCCGAGGAGATTACATCGTGAGGCCCAGGGCCTGCACGGCCTGTGCGCCACTGAAAAAAAAATATATAATGTAAGATACGTTCTTTGAAAAAAAAAACAAAAAACAACCCAGTGTGGGCAACAAACGATTTTCACTTACCTCAGTTGTTAAAATTAATTTAAGAAATATAAGATAAGATAAGGTTGGGTTTAAAATAAAGGTGAGTAAAAGTAAAAAAAGTTTGAAGAAGTATATCTAGTTTTGTTGCGAACTTATATTTTATATTAAAGTATATAGCAATACAAAAATGTTATGTTCAATAATCCCAGAAATTTAGGCCATATTCGTCACTTTACGTTACCTTTCACAACTTTGCATATAAGATAAAATGTTTTTACTTTCACTTACTATATATAGTAAGGGAAAGTATTGCGATCGTAAAAATTTTCGAATTCCAGTATTCAACGGAAATCCTCTTTTTAGGGTCCCCTGAGTCCAAATAACTAAGTCCCGCAAAAATGTCTGTGTGTGTGGTAACTCCCAGAAACTTTTTTTATCAAAATGAGCCTACCAGAAGAGCAACCATACCATGCATTTTTCACTATTTTTCGATTTTCTCGAAAACGGTTCCGACGATTTTAATTAAACTCGCTATATCGATGTAAAATACAATGAGCTTTAATATCATATAGGTTTCATTTGGATAAAAATGGTCTGACAGGGCCTAAATGCCGTTTTTTTAAATTTTCTTTCTCTAAAATACCTTTAATTTTGTTAATTCTATAAAAATAACTATATTATCTTGTTACCACTGATAAAAAACAGGTAAATATATAAATTGAATTAATTCGATACCCAACTAAAAAAGAATACAGAAAAAAATATTTTTTAATGCAATTTTTTGTTTTTGAACATAAGAACAGTAATATACATCTATGATTTACCGTTGGAAAGCTATAGATTTAAGTAAAAATATTATCTTATACTCAAGCTTTTAGTATTTCATATTTAAATAAGTGAAAGTAAAAATTAGTTATTTTCAAACTTTTTTTCATTATACTTATTTATTTATTTGTTTTAATCTAAAAGTTATTAAGAGAGGGGGGCGCCACTAATATTCAATTCAATATTTAATCTTCTATACATGCATTACTATTTATTCTATACAGGATTACAACAACAGTAAATATTGGAGCAAACAACGGTAAGTTGGATTACAATTTACACTGTAAAGTGAATGCTGAGTCACCTCTTCATATCAGCTGATTGCCAATAGCTAGGCAAGGCTGGTCTTGCTTAACTTTTCTTAAGTTATTTTTTTTTCCCCACATCTGGTTATTATTTAATTATTTTCCTTACATGAAATGCGATATTATCATCAAGTAATGTCCTCCAAAGCTTCAACTAAAAGATCTAGATCTAGTGGTTCAATCCCGTCTCCTACGAAACAAAGACCTCGCCGTGATACTAATAAAAGATTACAAGCAACCCCTTCAGGTACTAATTCAGAATCTGAACCACAACCTGGCACATCGTCACAAGGGATGACTGACGAATCGCCGTTTTTCACCCCAAATCCTTTTCAGATTTTACAAAATGAAAAAGAAAACATGGAATCTACTCCTATACCCAGTGAACCACGGCCTCCTCCAATATTTGTCAAAAATATTAGAAATTTCCAGTTGTTGTGTGCGCAATTGAACAAAATTACCGAATCTACCAGCTACTACTGTATGAGTAGAACCAATGATACCAAAATATCTCCTACCACTGCCGAGACATATAGAAAAATAGTGAAATACCTAACTGAAACCAAAGCAGATTTCCATACCTACCAGCTACGCCAAGAGAGAGCTTTAAGGGTTGTAATCAGAAACTTACACCCCTCGACACCAGTTGAAGCTATTAAAGAAGAACTAACGGAGATGGGATATAAAGTGCGGCAAGTCACTAACGTCCAAAAGGATAAAATTCCTCTACCTCTCTTTTTTGTGGATTTGGAACCAGCTGAAGGAGTTGAAAAAATCTATGACCTCAATAGATTGTACTATTCCAGTGTAAGAGTTGAAAAACCTTACACAAAGAGAGAGATAATTCAGTGCCATAATTGTCAAGCATATGGTCATACCAAAAGTTACTGTCATCACATACCACGCTGCGTGAAATGCGGTGAACAGCACAGGTCTGTGGAATGTACGAAACCAAAATCAACACCCGCCGTATGTGCTCACTGCCTCAAGGACCACCCGGCTAACTATAAAGGATGCCAAATCTATAAGGAACTCAGGACCAGGTTTCAAAAACCTCAAGTACTGGATGAAACAACAAGACATGCAAGCACCAGAAGAGAACCCTCTAAACTTATTGATGCCAATGTATCATTTGCCCACCTACTTGGAGGTGGGAATCAAAGTACCGAAGCCGTGGCCCTGCCGGAACTAATAAATATACCTCAATCCATTCCACATATACCTCTTTCTCAAAATGTAACCAATCCTAAGAATCCTAATCCACCACAAATCTCTCATATTCCTCCTCCTTCAAACGCCACAGAACTTACCAGTTTGATGACATCCTTTATCTCCGAAATGAAATCCCTTGTTATGCCTCTAATATCACTCCTTACGAACCTTGTATCAAATCTCATTCCTGCCTTACAAAAACCATAAATGACCTCACCTAATTCCTTATCCATTCTCCTTTGGAACGCAAATGGTGTTAGAACTCACACTGACGAACTTACAGCCGTACTGCAAGACAAAAACATTGATGTTGCACTCATTACTGAAACTAGACTAACCACTAAACAGTACTTCAAAATACCAGAATACATAACATACCGGACAGACCATCCAGACGGCAAAGCCCATGCCGGTACTGCTGTCATTGTCCGCCGATCCGTCACCCATCACTTACACCCACTTCCCGCCCACGATTACCTACAAGCAACTTCCATTGTAATCAAAACCTTTTCCTTTCCGCTTATCATCGCATCAGCATACTGCCCTCCTAAACATCCTATTTCCTCTGCCCAATTTGGATCCTTCCTCAACTCCTTGGGAAATCACTTCATTTTGGGTGCCGACTTAAACGCTAAGAATCAACAGTGGGGTTCTAGAACCACCAATTCTCGTGGACGGACGTTGCAGTCTGCACTCAACTCCCGACGCTTTCATCTCCTACCTCCCGATTCTACTACCTACTGGCCGACAGATCCTAACCGTAATCCTGACATCCTCGACTTCTTCATCCACTGCGGATTAGGCTCCCTGAACTATTCCGTAACTCGCCTTGATGAACTATCCTCTGATCATAGTCCATTAATCCTAAATGTATCCATAACTCCTATTCCGAAACCTTTCCCACCGTCATTCATTAGAGGCCCTGTCAACTGGAACCTCTTCCGCGAAATCCTTACCAATGATATTGACCTCAGAGTACCTCTCAAAACCCAAACTGACCTTGATGATGCCGTATATTCCTTTACAACCACAATTCAACAAGCTGCCTGGACTGCCTCCTCTCCCAAACAATCCCAAATAATTCCTAACAAAAGCCATTTACCACAACACCTGAAGGACCTCATCAACACCAAACGCCGAGCCAGATCATTATGGCAACGCACCCGCCACCCAGAAGATCGCCGCTCTTACAACTTTCTTTGCAGAAAATTAAAGCGGGAGTTGGCGATATTCCGTTCCCAATCCTACAATTCCTACCTCTCCTCTCTCTCGACTCGTGACAATTCCCTATGGAATGTCACGAAGAGAATTCTAAAATCCCACACCATTTCCCACCCTCTCCGGCGCTGTGATAGTTCCTGGGCTGCTTCCGACAAGGATAAAGCCGAGGAATTCGCACAGCACCTTTCCAAAGTTTTCACTCCTCATCCTGAGCTCAATCCAACCCATACTGCAACAGTTGAAGAGTTCCTTATGTCACCAATACCACTATCCTTACCACCTAAAGCAGTTGATCCATCTGAGGTTAAATATCTTCTTAAAAAGCTTCCTCTCCGTAATTCCCCAGAATACGACCTCCTTACTCCTCAGATCTTAAGACAACTTCCTCCCAAAGCCATCACATTTCTTGCATATCTCTATAACTGTATCCTACGCACTACCTATTTCCCTCTCATATGGAAACATTCAACTATCATCCTTTTCCTAAAACCAGGCAAACCTTCCCACAGCACTTCATCTTACAGACCTATTAGCCTGCTCCCGATCCTCTCCAAAATCTTCGAAAAACTCCTATTAAAACGAATCCTAGCCAAATTTCACAATTTTCCTTCACATCAGTTTGGATTTCGTCCTCAACATTCCACGGTTCAGCAAGGACTCCGAGTTGTAGACCACATTTCCTCCGCCCTTGAGTGCAAGGAGTATTGTTCGGGTGCCTTTCTGGACATAGCTCAAGCTTTTGACCGGGTGTGGCACCCGGGACTGCTCTTTAAGCTCAAAACCCATTTACCTCAATCCTTATACCTAATCCTCCGATCCTATTTATCAAACCGCTCCTTCCGAGTACGCAGTGGTTCCGAATTTTCCAAACATTATACTGTTGAGGCCGGTGTTCCTCAAGGCAGCGTCTTAGGACCCGTCCTCTACATCCTCTACACCGCCGATATCCCTACCGATCCCGATACCTTTCTGGCAACATTTGCTGATGATACCGCCATTTTGTCATCCAATTACGATCCTGAAGCAGCATCGCTAAATCTCCAAAAGCACCTTTCCCTTGTCGAAGACTGGTGCAATGCTTGGCGCATTAAGGTGAACGAAAGCAAATGCACTCACGTCACATTCACCCTTCGACGCAAATCCTGTCCAACGGTTAATTTCAATTCTATACCGCTTCCTTCCTCAGACACAGTCCGGTATCTCGGCTTTTTACTAGACAAAAGACTGACGTGGAACCCACATACAAGACTCAAAAGAAAAGAACTCAACCGCAGATTCGGCCAGTTATACAGACTACTAAACAGAAAATCTCATCTTACAGTTGACAACAAATTACTATTATACAAGACAGTACTGAAACCTATATGGACCTACGGACTTGAACTGTGGGGGACAGCTAAACTTTCTAACATCAAACGCATCCAATCCTTCCAATCCAAAGTCCTCCGAACAATAGTTAATGCTCCTTATTACGTTACCAACTGTACCCTACACCATGACTCTCATCAGAACCTTAGTCATCATCCTAACCCTCTAGCGCAATCCCTATCCAGCACCACCCATCTCCACAATCCTCCTCGAAGATTGAAACGGCAGTGGCCACGAGACCTATTGTAAACATTTAAACTGGAGTTCTGACAATGGTCAGATCCTCCACTCATGTACGGTATGTTTGTGGCTACAGCGCCCTAACTCAGCCTCCACTGGCTCAGACCAGTGATGCGGCTGAGATAGAGGGGCTGGGATTTCTTGGGTTCCGCTTTTTCCTCCACAAGTGGAGGGAAAAGCGCTTGCTGGGGTCCCTTAGCAATTGTATATATTGTATATAGTTATGATTGTGTGTAAGATGTTTATTTATTGCCAACTTTTTATTTACCTCAATAATAGGTTTTTGTTTCGATTTGTTTTGTTTTTACTTATTATTATTATTTTATTGTATATATATGAATTTATTTATGTTCTATTTTATGTAATTTGACCATTATTATTTTTTCTGTATATATAGTATGAATGTGGTCTCTTATCAATATTGTTATTGTTCATTTTGTAACAAATTGTAATATATCTCAATAAAAAAAAAATAAAAAAAAATAAAAAATTTCTTAAAGTAGAACGGTAAGATGTGGATTTTTTTTTTTTTTTTTTTAATTTGTTCCCCTGATATATGTAAATTTCTTTATTTGCTCTAATTATTATTATTTTTTTTTTTTTGCACGAATTGGCCATCAAGGACCACGTGAATATCATTCTATCTTCTTCACATCTTTTATCTTTCTTTTTCTCCAATATTCTTTCATCTTCCTGGACTGTTCCTCCCGCTCTTCCTTAGTCCATTTTCTCTCCTGTTTCCTTGTTTTTCCTGTAAGAACCCCAACTTCTTATATTTTCTTCCCGAAAAGCTCTCTATCTAAGCAGTCTATTTTTAACCTATCGAGCTCCTCTTTTATTTGCTTTGCATAACCACCCGTATTCTTATAGCCTAGAACTTTGTCAAAAATCTGTTTGTTCAGCCTCTGATTGTTCATTCTTACCATATGGCCATAAAACCTCAATCTCCTAGTTCTGATGACTACTTCATAGAAAATGAAGAAGAATAAATTAATCCAGAAGAGAGACAAAATGAGAAGCGCACTATAAGAATAATATAGATAGATGACAACAGTTGGTGAGAGGTTGCAATGGATTTGTCTCTGTAAAATAAAATTATCTTTCTATTATAATTAGATACAGAAAATAAAATAAGAAATAAATATGAGCTGAAATCCTCTTTGCTCTCACCAGCTGATTATTTATTTATAACCTCACTCCATCACACACACATCAGGCCCGTCTCAAGTTTGTATAACATAATAAAGGTTCAACATATTTATAGCAACCTAACTTATTGAAAGCTGTAAATTATTTAATCCTCTTTTTAAGCGAGGCTTTTGATAATTATTTGATCAGTTGAAACTTTTTTCCTCCTTTTTTTTTTTTTTTTCTGTATCAGTCAGAGCTTCTTCCCTTTCACTCACCTGATATCCAGTTTCTCTGTAGAATGAAATGACAAAACTTTACGGGAAAAAAAACAAAACTGAAATTAATTTAATTTTTCGGTCTCAAACCGCTCTGAAGCAGTTACACCGCTTTGAGAACTTTATAATTGCACCGAGTACTCAAAATAAAAATAAATAGGAGGAAAAGTCAAGGTAAAAAATCTCGATAATCTATCGGAGTGTAGGCCGAGCAAAATGTGCCTCTTTTCCTTTTAATGAAGGGAAAAGCAGGGGGGCTATCTCTGTTTAAATAAAGTTTTATAAAATGTTCAACAGGTTCTAAAGAGGGGCTGTTCCTTGTAGGTTTCTCAGTAGCAGTTGTTTATTTTTCCTATTGGAGTCCTTGAATTCTGCCGAGGGTTATAAATTGTCCTCAGCTATATTTCAATGCACCTCCCCTTATTCTTTTCTTTTGATCTTTGGCGTCATTAGTGCCATCCTTCAACTTACTAGAGCAGGCTTTATATATCAAAAACGGCGTTTTTACAAAGAGCATTACAAATCATTAAACTATTGCTAAACAGTGCTATATATATATACACGGCGACAGACCAGGATTTTGTGAGTGGCCATCATTTGGCTGACGGGTCTCACGTATCCGGGGGAGAGGTCTGTGAGTGAATGCCCATTTATTTACATCCTTATAAAAGCCCCGCCAGGACTGAGGTTTGAACTCACAACCTTTAGCATGAGAGACTAGCGTGCTAGCCACTCAGACACGGGCTCCAGGCTATATATAATATATACATATGAAACTTATATATATATAATAGACTGTTGGTAATTTAATAAATATATAAGACTGTAAATAAGTTTTCTACTGTTCTTATGTTTCAGTCAATAAATAAACAATTTTATTTATGCAACCTTTCGAGAATTTTTTGTTCTGATAATCATAATCTTAACAGTAATAATAATAATAATAATAATAATAATAATAATAGGCTTAGCGAACCCGAAGGTTCGATGCCGATACCACCAAATTCCGCCTACACAGACTCGTCCAATGCTCACCATTCAAGCCCAAGCTCCCGAGATCAGCCTTAACGCAATCCTCCCATCTCCGCTTCGGCCTACCTTTCGGACGCCTACCAGTCGGATCAGCAAATACCAACTTTCTCGGAATCCGCTCGTCATCGAGCCCAACAACTTTACTCGCCCATTTGAGCCTCCGCGATGCAATCAGCTCAATTATATTCACAGGATGCAAGTTCCGCAATTCCGCGTTATGCAACCTTCTAAACTCCCCAGTGGCCTCATCTCTCTTTGGACCAAATATTTTACGCAATACCTTATTTTCGAAAACCTTAAGCCGTTGTTCATCCTTTAAAGTAAGCGGCCACGTTTCACATCCGTAAAGAACCGTTGGAAGAATAATAGTTTTATAAATTCTAATCTTTAAGTTTTTAGATAGAAGCCGCGAACTAAGTAACTTAGCAACTGAATAATAACACGCATTTCCCGCCTTTAACCGGGACTTTATTTCTTCCTGGATTTCATTTCCTTCAATTGAACCTAAATATTTGAATTTCTCTACGTGTTCAAAAGTACTTAACACTCTCTACTCTATTATCTTAATACTCTCTATATCTTAATACTCTCTCTCTCTACTCCACACTCTATACTCTCTACTTAACAGTAGAGAAACAAAACAGAACATTAATACTTTTATGAAATAATTAATATATGATGTTATTGCTAGAGATACAGAAAATAATACATTGAACAAGGAATATACATACAGTAGTTAAATAGTATTTGAATTAGAATTTAATTTAAAAAAATTATTAGAAATTTACTTACAATTTTAGATAAAATAGTGTCTTACGAAGACATATGTGTATACTATAAACTTTGAAAGAACACTGAAGTAGACATGCAAAGTAATAGTTCAGGTATGGAGGATTTTCCATATTTATAATCAGAAGTCTGTGGTTTTCTCCTTTTGTTGATTTGTTTTCATTTTATTTTGTATTTATTATTTTTATTCACACGTTTTTTAATATGTGTTTATTAAATTTTAGTAACATGCATTAAGATTTCGGACATCTGATTTTTTATATTTTTCTAAGGTAATCATTTCTGTAAAATTTCGTTTGAAGCTGTTTTTTCATAATGAATAATTTGTGAAATTTGAATGTATGTCCCGTTTTTTCCGAAATAAGTTGTGTGGGTAGTTTGATCTGGCTTATTAGGTTTTTTTTTTTTTAAGTTGAGGATGTATAGTCGACTGTAGAACCTATTATAGGTGGAATAATCAGGAATCAGACATTTTTTGAAAAATTTTAATTTTGCCAACGTTTGGGTTCAAGCTTGTGAGCCATCATCAGGGCATTACTGAGCTACGTCCAAGCATAAACTCAAAAGATCAAAAAGGCAGGAGTGCTATGGTCACGTTAAGCCAAGGACAGAGAATTCTGAAAGATTAAGAAGAACGGGTAGTTACCGTTAAAGACTTTAAACTCCTGAAAAGGAATGTCTATGTACATATATGTATATAAAGAGCGAAGAAAAAAAAAACTAAATAAAAATGTATTATAAATGTTTATATGTATATCAATAAATACTATTATTATTATTATTATTATTATCAGAGAGAAAAAATTCAGTGTTGGATTAAAAAAAATAATATCAATCAAAAAGAGATATAAGAATAAAACCAACATAAATTTTATTCTTTCTTAAGGTGTATCCTTTCCTCAAAACCCTACGTTTTTAAAAAGATAAAATTTCATATAATTTTCGTTGTTTCAGACGCCTTCCTGGGGCCAGTATGCGACTACGTGATAGCTCCAGTGAGCAGGTACTCCGGGGTCTGGGGGAAGCCGGTGATCACGGCTGGAGCCCAGGCGGACCACTTCTTCCACAAGCAGGAGTACCCGACGCTGACGAGGGTGATGGGCTCCTACAGAGCGGTGTCCATCGCCATGCGGCACATCCTCAACTACTTCAACTGGAAGATCGCCGGCCTCCTCTACTTCGACTACGGGGCCACCTCCAGCAAGGGCCACTCCAAGTGCTACCTCATGCTTGGCCCCGTCTTCAACTCCTTAGGGGCCTCCTCCACGCACAAGAGCTTCAACGACAGCGCCACCGTCGAGCAGTTCAAGGAGCTCCTCATCTACATAGCCAAGTCCGCGAGAAGTGAGTCGGATAACACTTTTTGTATGGATATTAAGAATTATTTATCTTATTTTACTTGGTAGTAAAATTAAATTTAAAACATATTATATGCATATAAATTTAATACATTTGCAGATACGTTCAGGCGAGGTTTCGAAAGTTTATTATTATGATATTCATGACGGTAAAAAAACAACAGAATAGTTAAAGTTTTATGCATTATTTGTAGTATATATTTATATACTATAAATATTATTACAAATAATAATATTATTACAAAATATATTTTTTTCATATGACAACTTATTCCGAGAACACACTTTTTGAATATGAAGTATTGTGTGTGATTAACACTTTTTACTTTTTTTTTTTGTTTCTCGGGCCAGGGGTGGTGGTGGGGGATAAATGCTGAGGTAAAAGCCCACCAGTACCGAGATTCGAACTCATAATTTTTTTTTTCAAATTATGGTCCTCTGTGGTTGCTAGGCAACGTGCGTTCAAAGCAAGGCGCGCTAATCCGCTCAGCCACCCTGTCCCAAACACTTTTTACTGTCACTTACATATATATGAAATATATAGTAAGTCCGTGTGTAGTAAGCACGAAAACGAAAAGTCTTAGAAAACTGAAATTTCATATTAAAACAACTATACGCCAGTGATGTTATAGCAACTTATTCGTCAAATTAAACTAACTAGAAGAAGCACTTTGTACCATGCCTTTTGCAATTTTTTTACGATTTTATCAAAAACTGCCCTACCAATATTGATCGAACTAGCAATATAGTTGTAAAATTTAATGGGCTTAAATATATTTTTTTTAAATTTTTATTCTAATTAAAATAGTCTGACAGGGCTTAAATGCCGAAAGTTTAAATTTTCTTTCTCTACAGTATCTTTAATTTTGTAGATTCGAAAAAATTAAGCATCTCTTGTTGTTAACATTGAAACAATACGGCTAAATATATAAGTTGGACAAATATGACAATCAAATGAAAGAAAAAAAGTGCAAAAGTTTTATTAATGTAATTCTCGTTTTTTTTAAAGGTAAGAACCATAAAATATATGTATAATATGCCGTTGGAAAGCTAACAATTTTAGAAAAAAATATTATATTATACAAACAGTTGTAAAATGTAATGGAGAATGATGAAATTAACTGATTGTTTTAGATAATAATATAATATATTATTTAATAAAACACATATTTCTATCGAAAATCAATTTAATTAAATCTTTAAGCTTCTTTTATCTAACGGTATTTAAAAATTCTTAAATTGATTTTAACAACGAAGGTAAGTGATAGGCCTCTGTTGCGCTCACTTGATTTTTAAAAATTTGCAATAAGATATTACTTCAGAACAAGTATTAATTACAATACTTATAATACACTATACAACGTCCTAGATTATTTTATAATAATAATAGTAGTTTATAATATAATAGTATTCACTTATTTATTATTTTTTAAAAATTATTTTAAACATATGTATTATTATTTCAAAAGCGTATGTGTATATATATATATATATATATATATATGTACACACAATTAAAAAATGTATTGTGAATAGCCTAGCCAGGCTCCTATTTGTAAGGGGAATACCCCAAAGACAAATAAAAAAAAATAAATAAAAAAATAATAATCTTAAGTTCATGATAAGAGTCGCCATGTTTTGAATCTTAAGTGATTTACGCCTCGATATTAGTTATTTATAGAGATAAAACATATTTATATTTATTGAAATAATGATTAATTGATATGATAATAACGAACAATTTTATACTTATAAATTGGTCTATGGAAAAAGTTCATTTTTATAAATATCTATATAAGTTATTCTATGAGTCTTGAGGTTTAGTTTATAAATACCACGTTTTACAGCTTTCTTTATTAAATAACTTTTTTTTTTCTTTAGCTTTCCAATGGTACATAATAAATTTATTTTACTATTCCTGTATTCGGAAAAAAAATATCTAAAAAAATTTCTTTCCTCTTTTAGTTGGTGATCAAATTCCTTCAACATGAATATTTAGCCGTTTATAAATGGTAATAAGATGAAATGTTATCTTTGAGACTATTCGAATCTGAATGAAACCTACATGATATTAAAGTCCGTTAAATTTCACATAGATTTTACGACTTTAATCCAAATCGTTAGGACTGTTTTTGTGAAAATCATGAAATGGTGCAAAAAGCAAGGTATAAAGTGGCTCTTATGGCTGGCAGATTTTGATGAATATATATGGACGGATTATTTATTGTATAAATAGATATTATATATTTATTGTTTATTTATTAATTAGATTTTATGATCGATGAAATTCACATCTTTATATAATTTATATATGCCACCGTGTGGTGGATGTTATATCCTCCACATTGGAGCGCGGAATGTAACGCACGCGTGCTTTTCTCGACGTGGAACAAGCGTTCGACCGAGTCTTTCACCCACGACTCCTTTGTAAACTCCGTCAATTCCTTCCCGCAACATACTACTTGATAATCCGTTCCTTCCTCACTAATAGAACCTTCAAAATAAATCATAACCTTTCCTACTATTCCATATTTTCTCAGTCTGCAGGTGTACCTCAGGGCAGTATCTTAGATCCCATCCTCTATATGGTATATACAGCTGATATTCCACTCCATCCGTCCACTGTCCTCACAACTTATGCGGATGACACTTGTGTGTTATCTGTCCATAACGATCCATCCGCTACCTCCCGAACCCTTCAGGCTCACATCACAGCCATTGATGAATGGTGTCAGAACTGGAAGATTAAAATAAATCCTAACAAATCCCACCAAATTACCTTTACCCTTCGTCGCAAACCTATGACTTCCTGCCCCACTGTATCCTTTAATAATACCCCACTTATACTTGAACAAATCCGTTACCTAGGACTCCATCTTGACAAACGTCTTACATGGCATCCCCGTACGCGACTTAAACGACAAGAAACTGCCCGTAGATAACGATTATTACAACACTTACTAGACAAACGTTCAAAATTTCCAATTTATTACGAAAAGCTCATTTATGTTACTATCATCAGACCCATCTGGACATATGGAATCGAGCTTTGGGGCTCTACTAAACCATCTAATTCTTCTCGCATTCAATCCTTACAATCCAAAATCCTTTCAAAATCCTAAATGCTCCTTATTTCGTTACGAATAAAATCATCCACAATGACCTAAATATCCCATTTGTCGCAGAACTAGCCCAAAATATATATGCCTCTTTTCATTCCAAGCTCCCAACCCACACGAATCCTCTTGTACGCAACTTATCATTCCCATCTATCCCTGACAATCCTCCGAGGCGATAGTAAAAATACCATAGCCTCGAGACCTACTTTAATTAAATTGACTTTGAAGTGCTACCACCGGGTAGTTTCGTCACAAGACATTATCACGCCTATAAGTGTAAATTAGCCTATTTACTTGTTGTATATATTGTATGTACAGTTGTAAATATCAATAAAATATTTAAATTTAAAAATAATAAAAATATATATAATTTATATAATACTTCTGTAAGCAAGCATGGTACTTCGTGCTTTCCCATAATTCTCGTGTATTTAGTACATTCTTCGATTAAATGTTTAATGATTAGATTGATATTGCAATGATGACACTTTGGTGCGGCTTCTCTGGCCATCAGATAGCCGTGAGTTAAGCGGCAGTGTCCTAGTCGGAGTCGAGTGAGGACTACTTTCTCCCTTCTTAAATCTCTAGAGCTAAAAGACCACTTATAAACTCTGTGTTTCACTAATCTTAATTTGTCTGATGTCTGTTGATCTCGTAGATTTTGCCATTTGGTCTTGATTTTTTTTGCTAGTAGACTAAATATTCTGCGCTGGTTAGGTAAGTAGGTTGGACAGTGTCTTATAAGTGAGCTTCAGCAGCTGCTTAATCGGCTATCTCATTTCCTGTTGTACCAATGTGGCTTGGAATACAGGAAAAATGTAATATTTCTACATGGAGTACTACAAGTTTGCAGAAGGAAGTATATTTCATAGACAAGCTGATTTTCCGTGAAGGGATTACTAAGAGATTGAAGAGCACTTAGAGAACGTTTATTTGTTAAATAGTTTATTTTCATGATGTTATATATCACAGTTGTAATAATCCAAACATTACTGTATAAATCTTACGATATATAACAATGGGAGCTCATTGTATACTCGTAAGATGAATAATCTAGTGGTAGGGCATCCAACAGGTGGTTGGCAAAGGCACGCCTCCGTTTCCCCACTCAACCTCTCAGAATAAATAGAAAGACATATTTTATTTTCAAATGCCGCAAGTAAAATTTAGAAAGTCTTTTAGTTATACATGAACAAATAAAAGCAAAGAGCAATTGTGTGAGAAGTTTTTACTTTCATTTACCTGTATATGAAATATTCCAAATTCCAGTTTTCAACGATGATACACGTTTGAGGATCTCCTGAGTCCTCTAAGTCGCTCTAAGACCGTGTGTGCAGTAAGCCAAGCACAAAAACAAAAAATCTGGTGCCCCCTCACCATGTACCGCCGTTGCTAGAATAATTTATGAATTTTTAAATACATTTAGAGACAAATTAAATTGTTAAAGAATTAATTGAATATAATTAAAATAGACACAAGTGTTTTATTAAATAATTTCTTATATTTTTATCTAAAACAGTCAGTTAATTTTCTCGGTTTTTCATCACTGTAAACTAACTTATATAGATTTGTGTTTAAGATAATAATTCCTCTAGAATCTTTAGCTTTCCAACGGCATATTATGCATGTATATTACTGTCATGTTCCTATTCACTATTACCCTTTAAAATTCAGTAAATAAGATGATATTTTTTCTTAAGTCATTATCTATCCAACGGTATATTATAGATCGATATTACTATTCTTGTGTTCATAAACACAAAAATTGCATTTAAAAAATATGTTTCCTTAAGCTAAATATCGAATTCGTTCAACTCATTTACCTTTTTTATCAATGATGACAAGATTTTATAGTTATTTTTATAAGAACTACAAAATGAAAGGTACATTAGAGAAAGAAAATTTAAAATATCAGCATTTAAGCTCTGTAAAACTATTTCACTCAGAATGAAACCAACATGATATTAAAGCTGATTAAATTTTACATCAATATAGAGAGTTTAATCAAAATCGTTACAGCCGTTTTTGAGAAACTCGTAAAAAATTGTAAATTACGTGGTATATAATGGCTCTTCCAGTTCGATGAAAAATTTGCTGTAACATCTCGAGCGTTTCAGCCTTGTGTGAGAATTCCAAGTTAGGCGCTTGTCGAAATAGAGATCTAGGTATCGGATTTGTTCAACCAGAGTAATGGTAATGCTATTAAAGGAAACTGGAGGGAGGGAGCAGGAAGCCATCAGTTTCTGACGAAGGGTAAAGGTGATTTAGTGGGATTTGTTGGGGTTTATTTTAATCCTTCAATTTCGACACCATTCTTCAATGGCTATGATGTGGGCCTGAAGGGTTTGGAATGCAGTAGTTGGATCATTATGGACGGATAAGACACACGTGTCATCAGCATAAGTATTGAGGACAGTGCGAGGATGGAGTGGAATGCCAGCTGTTCAAAGGGAGTAGAGGATAGGACTAAAGTTACTACCTTGAGGCACTCCAGCAGATTAAGAAAATATGGATGACTACGAAAAGTTATGGTTTACCATAAAGGTTCTGCATGTAAGGTAAAAACGCATTAATAGGAAATATGTAGGGGTGAGGAATTGACGGATTTTGTAAAGCAGTCACTGGTTCCAGACCCAAATGCTTGTTCTACATCAAGTAAGGCTGTACATTCCGCGCTCTTATGTTGAGGACACTACATCCACCACGCGGTGACATTGCTGTATTGTTGAATAAGATGTACGAAATCCAAACTGGTGTTCAGGGATAACGTCATTCATTTCTACTATAGGTTGAAGGCGTTTTAGAAGGAGTTTGCCCATAATTGGCAAAAGGGAGATAGGACTATAGGATAGCGGATGTTCAAGATGCTTTTTTTGGTTTTTTTATTATTGAAAGTTTCCAAGACGTAGTAAAATACGTGGATCTGTAAGTGGCATTGTATATATAGGTAAAGAAAAGTACGGCTTTTCGAGGAAGTTGTTTAAGGATGTGAGGTGATTTTTTCTTGATAGCTTATTTTAGCTGTTGCTGCTGTTTTTAATTTTTATTCATATACCCTTTTCAAATTCAGGTTTTACCGATTTGTTGATCATTGATGTGTTTGGTGGTAGCTTGAGGTTGTGCATTAAATGCTTTCATCACATGACTTCCTGTATCGAGCTATGAGTTGATGCAATAGTCACATGCTATTCTTGTTATAAATGATGACAAGGAATAAACAGATGAACTGCTCAATAATCATTCTAGAAAAGGTATACAAATAGGTAATAATAAGCATTGCGTGAACTTGATGACGTACAATAAATTGAACTTTAAATAACTTGCACCATAACTCATGAACTCTTAATAATCAGCTATCTGAATCGTGTTATCAAGCTGTTTACGCACGCGCCTGACGTAAGGGTTTTGCGATCAACATAATTGAAGGTCAGAAGTAATTGTTAAGCAATGGGCTGGAATATCTTTTTTTTGGAATATATTGGGATTTTTTTTAATATACAACGCTTATCAAACGTATATAAAACAACTTTGATTCTATAAGTTGTTTCACATGAAATGTACGTTTTTATAGTTTCTGAAATACAAAAAGGATTTTGCAGGTCTCTGTTGTTTTCTTCCGAATGTTTACCTATTTAACGTAAACAGTTACTAATCTTCTAGCTTTGTATTATTAAACATTTGCTTCCGAATCAATTACCCTTTGTATAGTATACCTCCAAATATGAACATGGAAACATGAGATTTTCGAGTAATATTTTTGTACGAGTTTAAACTCAGCCATTCAGCAGCTGAGGCCGCTAGAAATATTTGCAAGGCGTTTGGGGAAGGGAGTGTTAATGAACGGACCATTCGCCATTGGTTTGCTAAGTTTTCAGCTGGGGATACCGACTTGGAAAATTTGCCCGAGGAAGACCTCCGTCCGTAATAGACAACGATGTCCTCAAACATACAGTAGGAGGAAACCCCTACCAAACAGTTAATGGACTCTCAGCATAACTAAATGCAAGTGCATCTACCGTTTTTAGACATTTAAAGTGTATTGGGAAAGTAAAAAAGCTCGATACATGGGTACCTCATGATCTCACTGAGCGGCATGTTTCAAAACATGCCGTGCAAAAATTGAAAGAACTGGGCTACGAAGTTCTTCCGCACCCACCATATTCTCCTGACTTATCTCCAACAGATTACCACCTGTTCAGGAATTTAGACAACTTCGTCAAAGGAAAACTTTTTGAAAATGATGATCAAGTGAAAAGTGCGTTTTCATATTTTGTTTCACTTCAAAGCTCAGAGCTTTTCAATGCGGGGATAAAAAAGTTGGTGTCACGTTGGGAAAGATGTATAGAAAAAGAAGAAATATACTTCAAATGAAATTATCTTGTTTTCATATCGTATTTTTAATAAAAATGCTTTACCTTGAAAACGGACATTTCATGTGACACAAACCAATATAAATGTTTGTTTGATTTGGAAATAATTCATAGTTCCTTTATTCTATTTTTTTTTTGTGGATTCTTACATAATGTTCTAAGATCCGGCGTACAATAAACCGTTCCGTTATTTTACCCTTTGTTTTTGTTTTTCTTTTGAGGAAATATAATTAGTTTTGGCTCTTCTACCAAAAAAATGTCCTACAAAGATAATGATGTTTCCCTTTTTTCCCGTGCAAATTATTTTTATTTTATTTTTTTGTGTACCTCTGCTGCTAGCGATGAAAGAGGGAGCATTCCAGAAATGACATTTCCAAGCTTTTAAAAGAAAGCGAGGAAAGTGATACAATTTTTATACATAACATTAACGTCAAACTAATTATTCCCGTTTATTTAAACACATTAGTATGGTTTTCATTATTTCGATTTTAGAAGGTATGTTTTAGGGTTAATATAAAAATATTAGCTATACTCCTGATCTAACTTTTTCTGTTTTTATTTAAAATTAATTTTAATTAGGCATGTATTATTGTATATTATTGGCACTCTGTTGAGCATGTGCTGTTCTGCAGGTTCTACCTCTGATGCGATGACAGTGTTCGGTGAGTGTGTGCACGAAATTTTCCTAGCTGCTCAATGTCATGTGTCCGATGTTAGTTCATAATTTATATTGATATTTTTTATATTGGTTATGCTTGACTGTATTGTTATGTTCCGTTGCAACTTCCCTGTACTATGCCTTCCCTTGTCAATACAAAATATATATGTACTACTTCTTATAGTGTAGCATGCGATATTGTTTGTTGCCATTGTAACATTATAGCAGGAGTATGTAAGACTTCGCTTATAAATGTTTTACTCTCATAAATTTCGTAATAATTTATTATTTAATTTATTGTATTTCAGAATATTTATCAAATAATTGTGGACACGGGTCTCATTGGCTAGGTAGGCTATGTTTGACTTCATTACATGGAACATCTGTTGCTTAACTCCCTATTTCTCAATTTTTTTTTAAGTCCGAACAATATATTTTCGAGATTAATATTAATTGCATTATTATTGTTTAGTAACCATCGTATTTTTTTTTGTTATTTCCAAAAGTAGCAGTTAAGGATTCGTAGGGCTTAAACGTTGTATAGAAACGTTGAGTAAATAAAATAAGGCTAATTTTTTTAACTTAACGTTTCCTTCTGGTGCGGGCAACATACGACTTACTACCGTTGTTGAAATCAATTAAAGAATTTTCAAATACAGTTAGATATATATATAAAAAAAAAAAAAAAAATAGGGCTGATTTTTTTTTATAATTCTATCAAAATACTCTTTTATTTTAAAGTATCATCACAACACCGACGTTTCGGAGAATTTCACCTTTCTTCAGGATCCTACAAGTTAAAACAACATCTCTAAATTCTATTTTTATTTTTATTTTTTTTATTTATTTTATTCGTATATATTACAATTTGTCATAATAGACAATAATAATAGTGCTACAGGATCTCATTCATACAATATTTACAATATAAACAAAAGGAAAGTCAAATTACATAAAATAAAATCAAAATAAATAAACGTATACAATAACAAAATTTATAGACAAAATAAATAAACAAAACATGTCACATTCATACCTATGTACAATATTTACAATCAGCTCGGGAACCCCAGACGGGGCTTGTTCCCCCACTTGTGGAAGGACAAGCAGAGTCCAAAGGATCCCAGCGCCTCCCTCTCAGCCGCATCACTGGTGAGAGCCAGCGGAAGCTAAGTGAGGACGCCACGGCCACAATCACACCGCACATGAGAGGAGAATCTGACCAGTGTCAGAACTCCAGAATAGATGTTTACAATATGTCTCGGGGCCACTGCCGTTTCAACCTTCTAGGAGGGTTGTATGGATGAGTGGATTGTAGGGATTGTGCTAGAGGATTAAGATGATGATGAGGCTCTGGTGGAATTTGGAAATTTTAGATGGAATCAGGTCTGAAATAAATGGAACATTAAGGTCGTGGTGTAAGGTATAGTTGGAGACATAATAAGGAGCATTTACTATTGTTCGGAGGACTTTGGATTGAAAGGATTGAATGCGTTTGATGTTAGAACGTTTGGCTGTCCCCCACAGTTCAAGTTCGTAGGTCCACATTGGCTTCAGTATTGTCTTGTAAAGTAATAATTTGTTGTCAACTGTAAGCTTAGATTTTCTGTTTAGTAGTCTGTATAACTGTCCGAATCGTCTGTTGAGTTCTTTTCGTTTAAGTCTTGTATGTGGGTTCCACGTCAATCTTTTGTCTAGTAGTATGCCAAGATACCGGACTGTGTCTGAGGAAGGAAGCGGTATGGAATTGAAATGAACCATTGGACAGGATTTGCGTCGAAGGGTGAAGGTGACGTGGGTGCATTTGCTTTCATTAATCTTAATACGCCAAGCATTACACCAGTCCTCGATAAGACAAAGGTGTCTTTGCAGGATTAAGGATGCTATTTCAGGATCGGAATTGGATGATAGGATGGCGGTGTCATCTGCAAATGTTGCCAGAAAGGTGTAAGGATGATTAGGAATATCAGCAGTGTAAAGGATGTAGAGGACGGGTCCCAAGACGCTGCCTTGAGGAACACCGGCCTCAATGGGATACAAGTTAGAAAATTCTACACCACAGCGAACTCGGAAGGAGCGGTTTGAGAGATAGGATCGTAGAATGAGGTATAGAGACTGGGGTAAATGCGTTTTAAGCTTGAAGAGTAATCCGGTGTGCCATACCCGGTCAAAAGTTTGCGCTATGTCCAGAAACGCACCAGAACAATACTCTTTGAATTCAAGGGCTAAGGAAATATGGTCTACAACTCGGAGTCCTTGTTGAACAGTGGAATGATGAGCACGGAAACCAAACTGATGGGAAGGAAGATTTTGTGATTCTAATATAGGGGTTTTTTAAAGACTTTTGAGAGGGTGGGGAGTAGACTAATAGGTCTGTAGGATGAAGTGTTGCTGGAAGGTTTGCCTGGTTTTAGGAAGAGAATGATTGTGGAATGTTTCCACAAGAGAGAAAATAGGTGGTGCGTAGGATGCAGTTGTAGATATATTTAAGGAATATAATAGCTTTCTGCGGAAGTTGACGGAGGATCTGGGGGGTAAGGAGATCATGTCCAGGAGATTTACGGAGGGTCAGTTTCTGGAGAAGGTATTTAACCTTTGAGGGATTAATACCTTTAGGTACCTTGAATGGTGAGCATTGGACGAGTCTGTGTAAGCGGAATTTGGTGGTATCGGCATCGAACCTTCGGGTTCGCTAAGCCTATTATTATTATTATTATTATTATTATTATTATATATATATATATATATATATATATATATATAATATATATATATATATATATATATATATTATATATACATGTTCATTGATGGGTATGGGGAGTGGTTAGAGCGCAAGTCCCTCACGCGAAAAGTTGTGAGTTAAAATCCCAGTCCTGTATGGACTTTTTAAAGCATTTCATTAAAATGGGATTCACCCACAGCCTCTCCCCGGGATATGTGACACTCTTCAGCCAATTGGTGGCAACTCACCAAAAGAAGCGCAGGGAGTGATGACCCTACCCTCTAAAATTTCATCGAAAAACGGGAGAGTATTCTCACAGCACCGCGCGGCTAAGGGCCCACACGGCCTGCCACTAGGTAAAAAAAATATTAACATAATAATAATAATAATAATAATAATAATAATAGGCTTAGCGAACCCGAAGGTTCGATGCCGATACCACCAAATTCCGCCTACACAGAATCGTCCAATGCTCACCATTCAAGCACAAGCTCCCGAGATCAGCCTTAACGCAATCCTCCCATCTCCGCTTCGGCCTACCTTTCGGACGCCTACCAGTCGGTTCAGCTAATACCAACTTTCTCGGAATCCGTTCCTCACTAAGCCCAACAACTTTACGCGCCCATTTGAGTCTCCGCGATGCTATCAACTCAATTATATTCACAGGGTACAAACTTCGCAACTCCGCGTTGTACAACCTTCTAAACTCCCCAGTGGCCTCATCTCTCTTCGGACCAAATATTTTACGCAGTACCTTATTCTCGAAAACCTTAAGCCGTTGTTCATCCTTTAAAGTAAGCGGCCACGTTTCACATCCGTAAAGCACCGTTGGAAGAATAATAGTTTTATAAATTCTAATCTTTAAGTTTTTAGATAAAAGCCGCGATCTAAGTAACTTAGCAACTGAATAATAACACGCATTTCCCACCTTTAACCGGGACTTTATTTCTTCCTGGATTTCATTTTTTCTAGTTATAATTGAACCTAAATACTTGAATTTCTCTACGTGTTCAAAAGTATGACCTGATACATCAATATCACCAAGATCGACACCGTTTCTGCTACTAATCATATACTTCGTTTTATCGGTATTTAATTCGAATCCTATTTCTTTACTGGTTTTTATTAACACACTTGTATTTAGTTGTATGGTTTCCGTGTCTTCACCTAGCAGTACCAGATCATCGGCATACCCCAAAACCGGAATCTTGTCACCCATATTTAAGCCTTTCTCGGTACACATCACCTTTTCTATGACATATTCTAAAGCTATATTAAATAACATAGGTGAAAGGGAGTCACTCTGTTTCAAACCCGATCGCACCTCAAATCTCTCGGAGTAATTATGACCGATTCTAACTTTATGGAATGTTTCCGACAAACACATTTCTACTAGGTTTACTAACTTTCTGGGTATTCCCTGTTCAATCATGATGTTATATAGCTTCTGACGGTCTTTTGAATCATAAGCCTTTTTAAAATCGATATAAAGTTGATGGACTACACCGTTGTATTCCAATTTTTTCTCTAATATTTGACGTAAGGAAAATATTTGGTCAATAGTCGAGCGATTCCGCCTAAAACCACATTGGTAATCTCCGATAATTTCCTCAGCGTATTCCGTGATTCGACTAGTTAGAATTGACGAGAATATTTTATAGCATACTGGGAGAAGAGAGATCCCACGATAGTTGTTACAATCCGACCTCGGTCCTTTTTTGTGAATCGGAATAAGATTAACATCAATACCTGTAGTAAATGTGATACAGTATTAAATTAAGTCATGATACACATGGTGGGAAATTACCCATTAGTAGCTCTCTAATACTTTATATTAATCTTATTATATACTATTAATGCATCGATTTTTCTTTTTTTGCTTTAATTTTCCCTTCCTCCACAAAAAAAATATGTCATTTATAAGTCTTGTGTAATTAAAATTGTTTGCTATGGCTCCATGGATAAATAAATGCGAAGACAAAGGAAGAGAAAGAGGAAATGGGAGACCTGCCAAACGGAATCCTGAAACAAGATTCGTCTGTCGAATCCACCCTTTTTGTGGTAGTGTATCTGGGGACCAGTCCGAGTAATGCGGACTTTTTTTGTACCCCGTCAGGTTCCTCAGTAATGAATTTAACTCAAAGCCTACCTTTGTTACTAACATTTACTACAATGTCCTCCAGGAAAAGAAACATTAGGAATACGGCGTTTATCTTTTATTATTTACGTATGTCGTAACCTGCTAAATTCCATTCGGGCATAAAAAAGAGATTGATCCCTTAAGTATCACGATGATTTGAAAGATAATTCAATTCCTAACAAATTGTTTTTTCTTTTTAATAGATTTATTGCTATTTACAACTGTATAATGATATACATCTAGAAAATGAGATACAAGATACAAATGTCATGGATTCACATGTGGGGATACTACCCATTGGCAGCTCTCCATAGACTATGTTAAACTAGAAGGTCTCGGGGCCATCTTCTTTTCAGACGCCTCGGGGGATTATCAGGAATTATAGAGGTAGCATGGGTTGAAACAAGTGGATTAGAGTGGGAATAGAGTTTGTCATGAAAGGAGTGGTGCCTGTTTCGCGCTAAGTCAGCAACATAGGGAACGTTAAGGTCTTTATGGATGAGTTTATTTGTGACAAAATAAGGAGCATTGAGGATTTTTCGAAGGATTTTTGATTGGAAGGATTGGAGGCGGGAATTATTTGATGGGTTAGTAGAGCCCCGAATCTCTACTCCGTAAGTCCATATTGGTCTGATGATGGTCATGTAGATGAGCCTTTTGTACTTGAGTGGAAGGTTAGAGCGTTTTTCCAGTAAGTGTTGAAGTAGTCGAAAACGCCGGCATTTTCTTGTCTTTTCAGTCTTGTATGAGGGTTCCAAGTAAGACGTTTGTTCACGTGCAGTCCTTGTTATCGGATCTGTTTAACCGCGACAAGAGGCCTACTAGATTTGAAATGTAAATGATGTTATGTACTTCATAATTTGTATGTGATCAGTGATTAAAGAAAAAGCATTTACTTTGTTCGCATTGAAATTACTTATCTACTTCACAGATAGGGAAGGTTATCCTGCGGTATATTGACCTATACCTGAGAAGGCTCCTAAATAAATGTTAACACGTATAGGCCGGATTTAAATCGAAGCAGTTGATTTCGGGCTTTATTAAGTACCTCTACAATCCACAAAAGGTCTTGGGTATCCATTTTATAGAGGCTGGGTGAGCTGCAGGAGGGCCTCGATACCCCAGGCTCACTCGACGGCTGAATAATAATAATAGACTTACGGAACCCGAAGGTTCGATGCCGATACCATCAAACTCCGCCTGCACAGAGTCGTTCAAGCCCAAGCCCCCGAGATCAGCCTTAACGAAATCCTCCTATCGACGTTTCAGCCTACCTTTCGGATGCCCACCAGTCGGATCAGCGAATACCAACTTTCTCGGAATCCGATCCTCACCGATCCCGACAACGTTACTCGCCCATTTGAGTCTCCGCGATGATATCAACTCAATTATATTCACAGGTTACAAGCTCCGCAATTCCGACTTGTGCGATCTTCTAAAGTCCTCAGTGGCCTAATCTTTCTTCGGACCAAATATTTTACGCAGTACCTTATTTTCGAAAACCTTAAGCCGTTGTTCATCCTTCAAATTAAGCGGCCACGTTTCACACCCGTAAAGAACCGTCGGAAGAATAATAGTTTTATAAATTCTAACCTATAAGTTTTTAGACAGAAGCCGCGCGCTAAGTTTAGCAACTGAATAATAACAGGCATTTCCCACCTTTAACTAGTACTTTATTTCTTCCTGGGTTTCATTTTTTCTCGTTATCAATGAACCTAAGTACTTGAATTTCTCTACTTGTTCAAAAGTATGCCCTGATATATCAATATCACCAAGATCGCCACCGTTTCTGCTACTAATCATATATTTCGTCTTATCGGTATTCATTTCGAGTCCTATTTCTTCGACGGCTGAATAAATATTATAAATAATTGTGCTTCAACAGGGATTCGAATCTGGAACCCGGAGAACAGTAGCATAATACTCTTTCTAGTAGTCCGCTCCTTTCAGGCTTAACGGTATTTGTAAATATTTTATATTAAAGCAACCTATAAGTACTATCAGGTCCACGACGTGGAATAGGAGGCTTATTCCCAGAGAATATTGTATGATCTTTGTATTCACAAAATTTATAAATGGTTAAAAACAATGAAACTGAAAACTACTGTTTAATAATAAGACTTCAATTATAGGGACTTTAAATGTAATCTTAGGGATCACTTGTAGCTGGGTGGCTAGCGTAACAGCCTCCCATGCCAAAGGTCATGGGTTCAAACCCGCAGGTGGTCCTTGGATTTTTTAATGGGAGTAAAAAATCCTTAGTTACGCCGTCCTTCGGAGGAGACGTTAAAAGGTAGTCCCGAGCCTGTGCGATGTCAGGTACTCGTTAAAGATCCCTATCCTAATAAAACCTGGATAGGCAAAATTTAGGACTCCCACTATAGCATCGTCCGATTAGCCATAGTAGCATAAAGTGACGTTAAATAAATAAATAATAATAGTAATAATAAATGTAATCTTAGAAAAGTTTTTTATTTATTTATTTTTTTTCTCGTGCAGCTCTTCTTGGCTTTTTATCAGCAAAGTTGGTATAATCGAGCCAAAATTTCATTTATACGGTATAATTGCATCAAAATTTATTAAGGGTAAATAGAATTTTTACATAATTAAACAAGAATTCTGTACTTCCATCAACCTTTTTTATTAATTTTAATCGTCCCAATTTTCAGGATATTTTTAAATTCCATTATTATTCAATTTTTAGCAGCTAAATGCTTCATGTCATAATTGAATTATGACTATAGTCTCACTGTGAGATGCAAAGAAGTATAAAAAAAATAAAAAAATAAAAAAGGTTGATGAAACTAGAGGATGCTTATTTAAATATGTTCAAATATTTTTAAAACTTCTTTGAATCTAACAAATAAAATGATAAGAATTTTTATATTTTAATTTAATACAGTATAAAACGAAACAAAACAAAAACGCTTTGACATAGGCGTCTGTTGATTTTTGTTAGACTACAGGCATGCCAGCTGTTTCACAAAAAGACCCATGCGAGAGAAATATGAATGAACTCGAAAATAAACTTAAGCCTAATCTTATTCAAACAATATTTAGCACGTTTTAACTTATTTCTCCTGCTTTTAAATTTATATAAAGAATAGTGAATCTGATTTTAAATTCCAAATGAGTTCTTGTAAGGCCTTTTTAGTGGAAAATCTACGTTTAGTCGCTGCCTTCTACTTAAAATCGGCGAACAACGTTCCGAAGGTTTTAGGAGTCGTTGTGAAGCTAAGGCATTAAGTGCTCGGAGGGATGTTGAATCCGGAATGACTGAATTAAATTAGCATTATGAGAGTGGTGTTTGTGTTAACGAGAAACCTGCTCACTGTGTGTGTCTGGTGTTAACTTCTTGATATATGAGCTTTGTCTATAGAATCCTAATTAAGTTCTTCGTTTTAAGGAATTCACCCTTAAATAATGAAATTAGTCCAATGTTTGTTTATTTAATGTCTTCCGTTTTTCCAGTTCTCGCACGCGCACATTTATCGATAATTTTAAACTATTAAGATTTTTTCGATAATTATTATGTTATTAGTACCGGATATTATGATAATTTTAAGATTGGGCTGTAGATTTTTTTTTTAGGGTTTTTATTTCTTTTTCTTTTTTTATCCTTGGCTATTATATTTATAACTCAAGAACCAGCAGAGTTCCAGTCACTAAATTTGTTTGACTCATTATATAGTTGTGTATTCTGTATTAGTTTCAAATTTTTTACTCAGTCCCTTTTGAGATATTTCCTTTTTTTTATTTTGATGTTTTGTCCGCCTTTTTGAAAATTCATGTATGAAAAAATACTATGCTTTCGAGATCCAAATTTTTACAGCATTTTTTTTTTTTTTTTTTTTTTTTTTTTTTTTTTTTTTTTTTTTTTTTTTTTTTTTTTTTTATTCATTGAGCAATATTACAATCTGTCCAATTCAGGACATTTTTAATAGTGATAACGTACAACATTCATACTACATTCACACGATATATACAAAACTATAAATTTATATAATAATAATAATAAAATATACATATATACAAAATAAAATCAATAAAAATATATACAATAGTCACTCATACCTATATACAATTTACAGCAATTAGATAAATAAGTGAGCCATATATGAACAAAAATCAAAGTTAAGTCTAGTTTCTTTTATAAACCTTTAACTCACTAAAAGTCTCGTTTTTTATTAATTTTCGATATTTTTTCCGAGCCACTTACATTTAGGTAATGTATTGTGAAGACAAAAAATATAAAGTGCACCGTTATCACATTGTTAGTTTTTATTTTGATTTAATATCTTAATAATTAATAGAGTGAGAGGGTTACCTGTAGCATAGTGGCTAGGATAATAGCCTTTTATGCCAAAGGTTACGGGTTCAAACCCGCGGGTTGCTCTGGAATAGTTTAATGGGAGTAAAAAATCCTAAGTTATGCCGTCCCTTGGAGTGGACGTTATTAGGTGATCCCGAGCCTGTGTGATGTCAATTACTTGTCAAAGATCCCTATCCTAATTAAACCTGGATAGACACAATTTAGGACTCCCGGTGTAGCCTTGTCCGATTAGCCACAGCACCATAAAGTGCTATAACCACATTACATAAATAAACAAAGAAACTAGAGTTTAAGAGAGATTCTCACAACTCGTGATTTTAGCAGATAAGCTAACTTAAAATGGCTGCCAACATAAAAGTATTAGTCAGAAATAGTTTTCATCTATGGTTTCAAATATAAGACAAGTTTGAAAAAAACTAGTAAAAATATCATGGAAACTAAGAATGTTGAGCTGCATTTCAACAAGACGATTTCGAATAGATTGACCCATATACAGGAACGCATTAAGGGAACAATTTCTACTCATAATCAACACATAAGATGGGAAATAGTGAGTATTTTTTTTTGTATTCGAGAAGCAAGGTAGCTTTAGTATTAGAACATCGGGATGCGAATCACAAGACTCTGAGTTCACGTTCGGCCCTATAGTTTATTATTTATCATGTTATGGCTGTTGGACGAACTCTGGCGTGAGACATTCTTGAGTCTCATCCGTTCTTTGTAAAGTGAGTACAAAAATTTGGAGACGCAATCCGACATGTGTCTTGATAACACTTCCTTTTTCCTGTGAACACTACGAATCATCGGTATCTAACCGACAAAAAGTATATAAATATATATTTACAAAATGTAAACCTATATTAAATTACGGATATGTTTACAGTGCAAGTAAAAGTAGAAGAAGAAGAAAGAGTTCAACTGGAGAAATTCAATAGAATTACTAGAATTAGAATTTAGCAATTTGATAACAAAAAACAACAACTATGCTGGCCAACTCGCAATAAATAACCTACAAATAGAAAGAGTTCTGACATATACTTATCTCGGGGCCAAAATATGTGAAACGTGGGATCACTCTGTGGAGATTAAATGCAGTATAGAGAATGCCAGAGATGCTTTTCGCAAAATGTCAAAATTGTTGATATTTCATGATTTATTACTGCCAACTAAGATCAGCATATTGAAATGTTATGTCTTCCCAGTGCTGGTCTACGAGGTCGAATCCTGGACCCTGACTGAAGCTACCTGTGCAAATTTTGAGTCGTTTGAGATGTGGTTATACCGACATATTTTAAGAATCCCGTGGACAGATCATGTCACCAATCTTAGGGTCTTAGAACGAATGTGTAAAGAAAAGGAGCTGCTGTTTTTAATAAAATCTCGTAAACTGAAATATCTGGGACATATAATGAGAAACAGCCAGCGGTATAACTTGTTGCAGTTGATTTTGGAAGGCAGGAGGAGGCCTCGTAGGCGAAGGATATCCTGGTTGAAAAACTTACGAAAATGGTATAATACAACAACAGTGGACTTTTTTCGTGCAGCAGTAGACAAGGTACGCATTGCCTTAATGATTGCCAACATCCGTAACGGATAGGCACCAAAAGAAGAAGAAGCAATTTTATCCTCAATGAGGGATTACGTCCATATTTTAACATTATAGTGATAAGAATGAAAAAAAAAATTAAGTAATATCACTTTAAATAGTAGGTATTGTGCGACGAGTGTTATGGATCTTCCAGCTATGCTTTGGTCTTGGCTACACTAATCTATAGTAAGTTTCGAATCTTGTGAAAAAACGGTGCTCAACCTTCACAATTAGCTTATCCCGTATAAAATACCGCGTCTTCATAATTGAGTTTATGTTATGTATAATTTTTTACCGACATTACATTAAAATTTGATTATATCTTTATTGATAGAGGTCTTGTATTCAAACTAAAAATTACTTTAATATTTTTCTCTCTATTGTATCATTTAATCATACCTGTTGAACGAATCCGATTCCTAGGACTCCATCTTGACAAACGTCTCACATGGAATCCTCATACGAGACTTAAACGACAAGAAACTCTAGATCCATATTACTGCAACACTTACTTGACAAACGTTCAGAACTTCCAACGTTCGAATTTATTACAAAAAGCTTACTTATGTTACCATCATCAGATCCATCTGGACATATGGAATCGAGCTTTGTGGCTCCACTAAACCATCTAATTCCTCTCGCATTCAATCCTTACAATCCAAAATACTTCGTAAAATCCTTAATGCTCCTTATTTAGTTACGAATAAGATCATCTATAATGACCTAAATATCCCATTGGTCGCGAAACTATCCCACAACAGATATGCCTCTTTTAATTCCGAACTCCCGACTCACAGGAATCCTCTTGTACGCAGCTTATCATTCTCATCTCCAAGGCGATCGAAAAGACAATGGCCTCCAGACCTACTAAATTAAATTGACATTGAAGTGCTACTGCTGGGTAGTTCTTCACGAGACATTTTCAAGCCTATAATTGTAAATCAGCCAATTTACTTATTGTATTTATTATAATTACAGTTGTAAATATCAATAAAATGTTTTTAAAAAAATCTTCGCAATCTCAAATTAAATAAAATGTATTAATTCGTAAAGTATTCAGATTGCTTTGTCCAAATACTTTTTGTCATGAGATAATATTCTCTAAAATATAATTTTTGTTTTTAACTAACGCCCTTAATAAATTCAGAAGTCATTCCAGGTGTATATTACGACAAGCCTTTTAGGTTGATTTTTTTCCTTGAAAACAAATGAAAGAAAGATAATTAATTAATTGTGGATGTAATTAGTTGACCGTTGAGAATTACTGGAAGGAAGTATTGACCTAGTTTCCATTCTCCCAACATGCGTCCTGATGATGACCCACAAAGGGGGTCGAAACGTTGGCAAACAATAAATAGTTGAAACTATTTAGTTGTATCACTTAATGACCGCCACCCGGACTAATTCCTTCCGATAATTAATTAAGTTGTTACCATCTCAACTTAATATATATTTATTATTCTATGGTAACAGGTTGTAACAGATATTAATAATGTAATATGTATTTTACGTTAACATTTTTTACCGTTGTCTTTGTGTAATAGCGATGTGCAACGTTGGCTAAGGGTCCTCCAAACCTGTTGGGAGTTTTTTGTGAACTTGTGATGTTGGCATCACAGCCGCTGGCATTTGTTGCTCATTTGTTTTTTCTTTCTTCCTTTTTTTTTCTCTCGCCGTTTCATATTGCATCATCGCTCTGAATAGCAATAAATAAAACATGATTTATCTTTCTTCTTTAGGCATTGAGTTACTTCTGCGTTCATTGTTACATCTGTTCTCAAATATAGAGATAGATTCAAGAATTACTTTCCGGACAAAGTGGATATTATTTATAGATGACGATATAGTTACATATATATATATATATATATATATATATATATATATATATATATATATATATATAAACCTAGTGGCGATCTTGATGATATTAATATATCAGGGCATACTTTTGAACACATTCTGAAGTGAATCCAGGAAGAAATAAAGTATCTGTTAAAGGTGAGAAATGCGTGTTATTATTCAGTTGCTAAATTACTTAGCTTGCGGCGACGCAACTAAGTTGTTTCAAATAGCCTAAAAACCGATTATTAGGTTAAAGACAGTGATCAAAATAATAGCGGTGATTCAAGACGTGGTAAATGGACCAATAAAAATGCATAAAATGATGAAAACAATAAATTAATGGTGATATATTACGGGATTAGTTGCTTCTGCCGTATAGTAGGAAATATAGTACCTTTTGGAAGGAAATGAAAGGAAAATTTATATCTGTTTACATAGGATATAGTACGTTTGTGAACGAAACATGGATACAGTACCTTTTGGAATGAAATGAAATGTGGATTTAGTTTTTTTTTAGAATGAAATGCAATTTTTAAATACATTTTAAATGGATTTTTGTGTTTTTAAGATAAAATTTCATGACGGATTTAGATAAAACTAAACCATTAGAATACAAATATGTGAAAAAATCAACTTTGTAAAAAAAGTCCTTTAGTAACTTTTGGAAATCAACGTTTCAATTGTGAGGTCAATAGTTGCATAAGTAATTAAAAATAAATTTAAAACTCCTTAAATACTTGAAAGATTAATAAATATAAATTTTTATTATTATACTCCTACCAACGAAAGAGCCTAGCATAATATTAGAGGTATTGATAAGCAGTTTTAGGACAACGATCTAAGCAATGCTCTGAAAGGTATGATTTTTCACTTACTGACTGTTTTTATTGGTCTGTCTTTTAATTGTAAGTATGAGTGACAAAGTTTGGATAAACAGATGGAATTTAGAACGTTAAAACCAGAGCCCTGATGATGGGAATGAGATCCCGAAACGTGATATGATAAAATAATAAAATAAAGAATTTAGAAGAGATATATCAGCCCTAATATCTATTTGTAAACTTATAAATGTTTCATCAGCACAATAAAGTTCTTAATCAATGATAGAAAAATTTATTTATTTATTCATAGAGCAGTCATCTTTCAAATCGGCTCTTGGATTTCTTGCTTTTTCAGTTGGATATCACTTCAGAACAGTCTTGAAAACATCACCAGACTTCAAGATAACAGCAGTAAATATTGGAGCAAACAACAGTAAGTTTTGTTACAATTTACAGTGTTAATTAAATGCTGGGTAACATCTTCACATCAGCTGATTGCCAATAGAAGGCCAGGATTGCTTTTCTTTTTTTTAGTTATTTTTTTTTTCCACATCTAGTTATTATCTCTCTGAACAGCTGATGCGCTCGATGATAACAGTCATACGTTACTTCGTCTCTCAGATTTTTGCTCTTTTCAGTAGGAATTCGCTTGAGTTCAGTCTGGAAAACATCACTAGACTTCAAGAAAACCACATCAGTGAATATTGGAGAAATATCGGTAAGCAAAGTTATAATTTACTTTGTACAATCGCGAAAAGTGAAAGGAGGGTCACTGATCAGCTGATCGCCGCTAGCTCGGCAAGCTAGGGCTTGCTTTTCTTTAACTTATCTTTCTTTTATTATTCTTCCTTCTCATTCTCATTTCATTATTTATCTATTATTATTTTTTTTTTTATTTTTTTTTTTTTTATTATTTTTTTTTTTTTTTTAATAAATGAGATATTTTCATCAAGTTATGTCCTCAAAAGCTACAAGTAAAAGATCTAGATCTGCAGGTTCAAACTCTTCACCTACAAAACAGAGACCTCGCCGTGAAAATAATAAAAAAATGATTCCACCAGCGACAGCTTCAGCTACCTCTTTAGGATCTGAACCACAGCCCAGCACATCATCACAAGGAATGACTGATGAATCGCCGTTTTTTACACCGAACCCATTTCAGATCCTCCAAAATCAAAATGAAAAAGAATCCATGGAATCATCTCCTATACCCAGAGAACCACAACCTCCACCAATTTTTGTTAAAAATATTAAAAATTTTCAACTACTTTGTGCGCATTTAAACAAATTAACCGATCCTAATAGTTATTCTTGTATAAGTAGAACCAGTGATACTAAAATATCCCCGACTACCGCCGAAAGCTACAGAAAAATAGTGAAATATCTGAGTGAGACCAAAGCTGATTTTCATACCTATCAGTTGCGCCAGGAGAGAGCTTTAAGGGTTGTGATTAGAAACCTACACCCTTCGACACCAGTTACAGCTATCAAAGAAGAACTGACGGAGATAGGCTATAAAGTGAGGCAAGTCACCAATGTCCTAAAAGATAAAATTCCAATGCCTCTATTCTTCGTGGACTTGGAACCATCAGCAGGAGTTGAAAAAGTTTACGACCTCAATAGATTGTACTATACTAGTGTAAGAGTTGAGAAACCTTACACTAAGAAAGAAATAGTGCAGTGCCATAATTGTCAGGCATATGGTCATACGAGAACTTACTGCCACCACACACCACGCTGTGTGAAATGCGGTGAGCAACATAAATCAGAAGAATGCACAAGATCAAGATCAACACCCGCTGTATGTGCTCTGTGCCTGGAGGACCACCCGGCTAACTACAAGGGATGTCAAATCTACAAGAACCTCAAAAGCAGATACCAAAAACCTCAGAATCAGGATGAAACAGCTGAACCGATCAGAAGCAGAAGACAACCTTCAAAAACAATTGATTCCAATGTAACATTTGCCCATCTACTTGGAGGTGGGAACCAGAACAAAGAGGCCCTGCCGGAACAACGCATACTTCAAAATCCTGAACCCCTTCCACAACCACATATTCCTCAAAATTTAACCAACCATCAAAAACCTCATCCGAATCAAATTTCTCATATTCCTCCTCCATCAAATGTCACAGACCTTACAAGTTTGATGACATCCTTCATCACTGAAATCAAATCCCTTGTTATGCCGCTAATATCACTACTTACTAATCTCGTATCAAATTTAATCCCATCCTTAAAAAATCCTTAAATGACTACACCTAACTCCTTATCCATTCTCCTTTGGAATGCGAATGGTGTTAGAAATCACACTGACGAACTTACAGCTTTATTGCAAGACAAAAACGTTGATGTAGCACTTATTACTGAAACTAGACTAACCACTAAACAGTTCTTTAAAATACCTCAATACGTAACATACCGTACGGACCACCCAGACGGAAAAGCCCATGCCGGTACTGCTGTCATTGTGCACCAGTCCCTCTCCCACCACATACTCCCAGTCCCCTCCTATGATTTCCTACAATGCACCGCCATAGTAATCAAGACTTTTTCTTTTCCGATCACCCTCGCATCAGCGTACTGCCCTCCTAAACATTCCATTTCCAACATTCTATTCGAATCCTTCCTCAATTCCTTAGGAAACCACTTCATTCTGGGTGCAGACATGAATGCTAAGAACCAACAATGGGGTTCCAGGTCCACGAATTGTCGTGGGCGGAATTTACAGTCTGCACTCAACTCTAGACGTTTCAACCTCCTGCCTCCTGATTCCCCTACCTACTGGCCAACTGATCCTAACCGTAATCCTGACATCCTTGACTTCTTCATCCACAGCGGGTTAGGCTCCCTAAACATGTCGGTGACTCGCCTTGATGAACTGTCCTCTGACCATAGTCCATTGCTCCTTAAAGTATCCCTAATTCCTATTCCTAAACCCACCCCACCGTCATTTATCAGAGGACCAGTAAACTGGGACCTTTTTCGCCAAATCCTGACCAGTGATATTGACCTCGGAGTGAAACTCAAAACTCCAGATGACCTTGACGATGCCGTAAACTCCTTCACCATCGCTATTCAACAAGCTGTTTGGACTGCCTCCTCTCCCAAGCACTCCCAGATAAGTCATAACCAAAATCATTTACCACAACACCTCATAGACCTCATCCGCACCAAACGACGATCCAGATCCCTATGGCAACGCACCCGTCACCCCACAGATCGCCGCTCCTATAACTTTTACTGTAGACAATTAAAGAGGGAGCTGGCGACCTTCCGTTCCCAATCCTTTAGTTCCTTCCTGTCTTCTCTTTCAGCTTGTGACAATTCCCTGTGGAATGTCACCAAGAAAATCCTAAAATCCCACCATATTTCCCATCCCCTCCGTCGTAGTAATGGCTCCTGGGCTGCGTCTGATGAAGACAAAGCCGAGGAACTTGCCAAATACGTTTCCGAAGTCTTCACACCTCATCCAGAATCCCATCCAAACCACACTGCAGTGGTGGAAGAGTTCCTCCAGTCTCCAATCCCAGTTTCATTACCTCCTAAAGCAGTTAATCCCTCCGAGGTCAAATATCTTCTCCGAAAACTTGCACTCCGTAAATCTCCTGGATACGATCTCCTCACTCCTCAGATTCTCAGACAGCTTCCATCTAAAGCCGTTATATTTCTTACATATATTTACAACTCCATTCTACGCACTACTCATTTTCCTCTCTTATGGAAACATTCCACTATAATTCTCTTCCTAAAACCAGGTAAACCTCCTAACACAACGACATCATATAGACCTATCAGCCTACTCCCAATCCTTTCAAAAATCTTTGAAAAAATCCTCCTCAAACGAATATTACCTTTATTAGAATCCCACACTATTCCTTTTCATCAGTTTGGATTCCGTTCCCAACATTCAACCGTTCAGCAAGGGCTCCGAGTCGTTGACCATATTTCCTCTGCCCTTGAGAACAGGGAGTACTGCTCGGGTGCATTTCTGGACATAACGCAAGCATTTGACCGGGTGTGGCACCCGGGATTACTCTTTAAGCTCAAAAACCATTTACCCCAATCCCTATACCTAGTCCTCCGATCCTATCTATCAAACCGCTCCTTCCGAGTTCGCTGTGGTGCAGAATATTCCAATTATTATCCAGTCGAATCCGGTGTTCCTCAGGGCAGTGTCCTTGGTCCTTTCCTCTACAATATATACACGGCTGATATTCCTGTTTGCCCTAATACCTTCCTAGCAACGTACGCTGATGACACAGCTATCCTATCCTCTCACTTAGATCCTGAAATTGCATCTATAGGCCTCCAAACGCACCTTTCTCAAATTGAAGACTGGTGTAACAACTGGAGAATCAAAGTTAATCAATCCAAAAGCAAACATGTCACCTTTACCCTTCGAAGACAATCCTGCCCTCCGGTTCTCTTTAACTCCGTTCCGCTTCCTTTCTCCGACACAGTCCGGTATCTTGGCTTCCTTCTGGACAAAAGACTAACTTGGAACCCGCATACTAGACTTAAACGACAAGAACTTAATCGACGATTTGGACAACTATACAGACTACTGAACAGAAATTCTAAATTATCTATCGAGAACAAACTGCTAATATACAAGACTGTACTGAAACCTATCTGGACCTACGGACTTGAACTGTGGGGGACAGCCAAATTTTCTAACATCAAACGCATTCAATCCTTCCAATCAAAAGTCCTCCGAACAATAGCTAATGCTCCTTATTATGTATCCAACCATACCTTACACCACGACCTAAATATTCCATTTATTTTAGACCTTATACCATTAAAATTCTCTAAATTCCATCAGAACCTTACCCATCACCCTAATCCCCTAGCTCAATCCTTATCCAGCTCCACACATCCTTACCATCCTCCTAGAAGGTTGAAACGGCAGTGGCCTCGAGACCTCTTGTAAAATGTATATTGGAGTTCTAGCATTGGCTAGATTCTCCACTCACGTGCTGTATGCTTGTGAATTGTATATAGGTATGAGTGACTTTTGTATATATTTTATTGATTTTGTTTTGTATATATGTATATTGTATGATTATTATATAAATTTATTGTTTTGTATATATTGTGTGAATGTAGTATGAATGTTGTACTTCATCACTATTAAAAATGTCCTAAATTGGACAGATTGTAATATTGCTCAATAAAGAATTGTTAGAAAGAAAGTTATTATCTCATTATCTTCTTCACGTGAAATGCGATATTTTCACCAAGTGATGTCCTCCAAAGCATCAACTAAAAGATCTAGATCTAGTGGTTCAATAACGTATCCCATAAAACTAGAAATAGATATTAGGGCTGATATATCTCTCCTAAATTCTTAATTTTATTATTTTAACATATCACGTTTCGGGATCTCATTCCCATCATCAGGGCTCTGGTTTTAACGTTCTGAATTTCATCTGTATATCCAAACTTTGTCACTCATATTAACAATTAAAAGACAGACCAATAAAAACAGTCTGTAAGTGAAAAATCATACCTTTCAGAGCATTGCTTAGATCGTTGTCCTAAAACTGCTTATCAATACCTCTAATATTATGCTAGGCTCTTTCGTTGGTAGGAGTATAATAATAAAAATTTATATTTATTAATCTTTCAAGTATTTAAGGAGTTTTAAATTTATTTTTAATTACTATTGACCTCACAATTGAGACGTTGATTTCCAAAAGGTACTAAAGGACTTTTTTTTCAAAGTTGATTTTTTCACATATTTGTATTCTAATGGTTTAGTTTTATCTAAATCCGTCATGAAATTTTATCTTAAAAACACAAAAATCCTTTTAAAATGTATTTAAAAATTGCATTTCATTCCAAAAGTACTAAATCCACATTTCATTTCATTCCAAAAGGTACTATATCCATGTTTCGTTCACAAACGTACTATATCCTATGTAAACAGATATAACTTTTCCTTTCATTTCCTTCCAAAAGGTACTATATTTCCTACTATACGGCAGAAGCAACTAATCCCGTAATATATCACCATTAATTTATTGTTTTCATCATTTTATGCATTTTTATTGGTTCATTTAGCACGTCTTGAATCACCGCTATTATTTTGATCACTGTCTTTAACCTAATAATCGGTTTTTAGGCTATTTGAAACAAATTAGTTGCGTCGCCGCGAGCTAAGTAATTTAGCAACTGAATAATAACACGCATTTCCCACCTTTAACAGATTATTTATTTCTTCCTGGATTCACTTCAGAATGTGTTCAAAAGTATGCCCTGATATATTAATATCATCAAGATCGTCACCATTTCTGCTACTAATCATATATTTCGTCTTATCGGTATTTAATTCGAGTCCTGTTTCATCACCGGTTTTTATTAACACACTTGTATTTACTTTTATGGTTTCCGTGTCTTCACCTAAGTCTCATAAGACTCATAAAAAAAAAAAAAAAAAAAAAAAAAAAAAAAACTATAATTGAAACTTCCTTCAGTAAAGAGAATAGAAGTGATATTTGAAGTTTACTCTGCAAACTGAGCTTCCCGAAAGAGATTCCCGGCAGACTAGATCTGTGCGTATGCAAATCCTTGAGGGTGCGGCGGATGGCTTGGGATAGAACAGCCCCTAGGGCACACTCCTAAGAAATGCTCCCCCGAGACTGAGACCGGAGCTCTGTTTATTTACACTGCCTCCAGGATCTTCTCGTATATTTATCTCCTTCCGGGTCAGGGGGCTTATTGTAGTGGCTGGGGCATTATGGAGGTTCTCTCTCCAATTGTTATTGTCCCTCAGATATTTCTCCTGCGATTGATTCTCTGACAGGGAAAATCGGCTCTGAATTCAAAGTCATTTCTTTTACTTTCGATTTGAAGAATATTGCCTTTTATATATGATTTCAAACCAAATAAAAATTCCTGTTTTATTTATTTATTTATGACGTTTCTATCCTTGTTTGTCATTGGCGTTCACACTTACATTGTATACTCTGTTATAATATAAAATTCTTTTCAAATACTTGAAGAGGATATTGAATTTGTTTTCATTATCTTTCACTAATTATTTCAGAGTATTTTCCATTCGTAGTTTCAATTCTTAATTTATTAAAAATTGGACAATCTAACAATATATGTTTTACTGTTCTCACTGTGTCACATTGCGTACATGTTGGGGCTTCTAAACCTGGCCGAAGGTAGCCGTGGGAGAACTCACTATGTCCTGCCCGAAGCCTGCAGAGGATCACTTCTTCTCTCCTTGACTTCCTGTTGGAGGTCTTCCAACGGGCACAATCTTTTTTTATTTCGTTTAATTTAGAGGAATTTGCATTCCATTCGATTTGCCACTTTTCCTTCTGTAAAGAGCTGAACTGCCTTGTCCAGTCTTGCAGAGGGATTTTGTTGACCATCGTTGCTTGAGGTGTTGTTAACCACGAGCAGAGCTTGCCACTGTGTGCGGGAACCCATATTGACACCACTTCTTTATTCTTCATCAGGATTTCACGGTGTAAAGATTTCTGCCACTACCCGATGCCTAATCTTTGAGCTGTGAATAGCTTTTAAGACGCTCTTTGAGTCGGACACGATGGCAAATTTTTGGTAATGCTCTGAATCTTTAATGTACAACAGAGCTTCTTTGATGGCAAGTGGGGTATACATTTTCCCACCGGACTTCCAAATGTTTCTGATGACCTGAAATTGTTGCTTTCTTTTACTTATATATGAAGTATATATTGAAAATTGCAATCTTGAAAATTTTCGAACTCCAGTTTTCAACGGAAATACACGTTTAGTGTTCCCTGAATTCAAATAACCAAGTCCCGAAAAAAGATCTGTGTGTGTTTGTGTGTCCGTATTCAGCAAGTTTAGGGTGAAAATGAAAATACGTACACAACTGAAATTTCCTATTTAAGACAACTGTACGCCTGAGATGTTACAGTAACTTTTTCCACTAAAATTGGCTGACTAAAAGTGTCATATGCATTTTGCACCTTTTTACAATTTTCTCAAAAACGGCTCTAAAGATTTTGATTAAACTCGCTACATCGACGTAAAATTTAATGTGCTTTAATATCATGTTGATTGAAATAGTCTGCCAGGGCTTAAATGAAGATATTTAAAATTTTCTTCCGCTGAAATACCTTTAATTTTGTAAATTATATAAAAATAACCATATAATCTGATTAGAATTGCTGAAAAACGGCTAAATATACAAGTTTAACGAATTTGATAACCAACTAAAGGAGAAAAGATAAAAAAAAATAATTATTAATGCAATTTTTGAAGATTGTCTCGGGATCTACATACTTAAATTAACATCGAAGTTCTACCGCTGGGTAGTTTCTTCACAAGCCTTTCATTTTCTTTTTTATTCAACAGTTTTACTTATTGTATTTATGTTAATACAGTTGTAAAATTCAATCAAATATAATTAAAAAAAATGCAATGTTTATATTTTTGAAAATAAGAACAGTAATATACATGTTTAATTTACCGTATGAAGCCAAATGTTTCAGCAAAAATATTGTCGTATATACAAACTTGTAAATCTTAATTAAGATTGATGGAAAGCCGATAAAACTAACCGTTTGTTTTAGATAATAATATAATAGATTTTTTAATAAAACACTTGTTTCTATAGATATTAAATATTACAATATTAATTCTTTGTTAGTATCACTCATACATTTTTATCCCCAACTGTATTTGAAAAGTCTTTAATCGATTTTAACAACGGAATTAAGTGAAAGTCGTGTGTAGCCCGCACCAGAGTTTTACTTTAAATTTTAACATTATTTTTACTTTTCCTAAAATCAATGAAAGGTACAATTTATCATACAGTAAACTTCATTGGACTTATTATAACATGAAAAATCTCCGGTTGGTTCACTCATTACGCAACCTCCCAACGAAATTAACTTTTTTAATTCTACGACGTTGGGTACGGAATGCCCCAAGACTCTTCACCTCTCAATATTGGTGAGCTAGGCAGGATTTTTCATGCGTCTTGGCAGCACTTCTTCATTTTATGAATTAGCCTTTAAATGGTGAGGTAACTTTTACGGGCAATTTGGTTATATTACTGCTGTACCCCAATATTTATCTTTTCTTTATTCCTTTAATAACTTAATAACAACTGAGTCCTTCGACTTTTAATACGTCTTTTTTTTATCTAAAGTTGTATGAATGCGATTCATAAAGGTTTTCTAAAGAAATTATTAATGACTATAAACCTTATATGACTTATGCACGTCGAAAGAGAAATATTTTTTTGCAAAAACTGGATTAAATATATTTTTCTTAAATTAACTTTTTTAGAGTACTTTATAAAGATATTTTTGAATCATTTTTTAAATTTCATCTCTCTAGCTAGCTCATCAGTGAAAACTAATTAGTTACTAAAGACGCTGAGCCTTGACATCTAGCAGAGTTTGCCGCTTTAATATCCTCTTTGAGGATCATGCCTAATAATTCATTAACTTCAAGAGATTTCGGAGGTCCGTCATTTCATTTACATAAGTCAAATGAGGCTTATCCTGAATTTTTTATTTTATTTTATACTTCGAAGGTCAATAACATTATTCTTTAAATATGGTAATTTTATAAAATAATATATATTATTTTAGCCTACTATATATTTTTATCATTTGATTATAGTGACAGCTTCAAGATGCGTGGACGTTTTAAGATGCGTTCAATCCGATTAACGAAAAAAAAAAAAAAAAAGTTTGTCCGCTGTCCGCGGTATTTATCCGAAAAAAAAACATGAAATTTTACACATAAATATCATATATACTGATTCACATAAATCAGTTATTTTTGATGATAAGAAAAGTATGTAAAGAGTTTTAGAATCAGTAAAGCACGATAAAAAAAAAAAAAAAAAAAAAAAAAAAAATTAAAATCTCGCTTATATATACGCATGGATCTACGTTATTCTCGAAAATACAGAAAACGTTTATCACTGTTTTACAATCAAAATACTGTGCTTTTTTAATGAAGTGTAACATTACTGTTAGGCTTTACCCTAGGATACGGAGAGTCGTGATATAGTTGATTGAGTACTGTACTACTGGGTTCCGAGTTCGAAACCCGACTGGGGCAGAATTATTTATTCTATTATTTCAGACGTGTGGTGACCATGGGGTATGGAGACCCTCCTGGGGTGGCACACGTAGCCTCTATAAAGTAGGTACCCCAAAAATGGTTGGAAACACCTGGTGGTAGAGCATCTTTTAAGCCTAATCACCTCCTTGCACGTTGGCCGTGAAACAGGACGAATCTCTTTTAGTACTTAACCCACAACGCACATGTGTTGTAGAGGACCAGGTTTTTATTATATTTTTTTTTTTTTACTTAGTATAAAATAATGAAATTGTATATGAATTAAGGCTGTCATATTCTCCACCACTATATTGAAAATATTTAAACCTCTACGTTTCCGTTATAAGCCATCCTCAGATTGAATTTCTTCAGTGTGGTATTAGGATAGAATACCTACTGATACCTCAATACCACGCAGAAAAAAATTTACCTAAGAGTATCATAAAGTGGTTTGAAAGGTTTTAATAAAGTGGTGAAGTATATGACATCCATAAAGTTGATAATTCTCAATATTTCAACCTTTACATTATGAAGCTACACTCAATTAAATAATATTTAGATTTGTATTAGACATAACATTAATATATCAAACAATTCGAAAAACCAAAATTTATTGTTTCTATCATAGCTTTTGTTAAAGAAAATAAATCGGGAGCTTAGAATTGTGTATTGTAGTTCAAAAGTTTTCTTTATCTTTAAAAGCTCAGTCCAACCCCCTTTGACTAACTTTGAAAATTACATTTATTCCCCTATTATTGGTTCCTTTATAAATAAAAAGCGAGGTGAAGTTATCAAAGTTTGTTTTCAATAAGGGTGCTCTTTATTTTAATGCCAAGTACAAGAATTTCAGGATCAATACGGACTTTATTTTAAATTGTTTTCTATTTTAAATTATCTTTGTATTATTTATATTTTATATAAGGACTATAGTCCGATTGTCAGCGGTAAGGGAGAAAAATCCTATCTTGTGATTTTTGCTGCTATCCATGGTCTTCATTGAAAATCAAAAATCCGACAATTGGACTATTGGTTATATTAACTTTATTAATTCGTTTGTTTTAAGTTTTTTAGATCTAGTATCGGCCCCGACGATATGACGAAACATTAATGAGAAAACCTATCAAATACAAATTTTCTTTTTTTCTCCTGACATTCTTGATCGGACCACAGTGGGCAATATGACCGATTTAGGTGAACAAAATTCTGAAAATTGTCGATATTTAACCTTTGAGGTCCTATATAACGGAAAAAAAATATTTAAAAAAATTAAAAGAAAAAATAATGAAAACTAATTACTGTAGTCAAATATCAAATTTATCTAAAATCTAAAACTTCCCTATAGCTAACGTTTGAAGTCCCTGAATATAGGGGAAAATGATAATTATTTCTCGGATTTGCTAAAACCTGCTAATGTATCTATTTTATATCATTTAGGAAATTCTTGAAATTATAGATTGTAAAACTCTGAAAAAAATTAAGTTTCACTTAAAACGCAAAAAATTGCAAAATTTCTTTGAAATATCTGAAGACTAGAAGGATTGATGAAATAAATCCTTGGGGTAACTTGGGGTTATATATTTTTTTGTTATTGAATAGGGGCATACATTTACAAATTGCTAAATTAACTCTACAGGTGAGATTGCAATGTGTATTCAATAACGAGTTTGGAAATATAATATATTACCTGTCTCAGCAATGTCCATTGTTAAATAAAAGCAAAAAGACATTGCTCTAAATGCACCTTGAACACAATAAATGACCATCGAATACAGATAATTCCACTGCCGGTTATTAGGCACTTGTGTGAACAGGAATGATTCATTCATTTACTATTTATTTGTAAACACTGTATGACGGTAAATATTAGTATTAAGAGTCCTAACAACTAATAATAAAAAGGTGGGGCACTGGAAAATTCCAAACTTTTGACTTGACTTTTGTCCACCTAAGCTAGTGATTTGTGCGGCCTATGAAAGTAGGTTTGTTTTGCACCAGTTTAAAATTAATTAATTGAAAACGTTTATCTGAGATTTAAAACTTTACGATAAAAGAGTAATAGGTCCTTAAAATGTCCTGCATGATATTGTGTCACACTTACTTTTAGGATTTTGACTTTTTAAAATTCAGAGAAATTTTCTCTTCATTTATTTGGTATCACTTTTTTTTTTCTGTGCGTGCGTGAAGTAAATATATTTGAGTTTTTCTGATGAAAACCATTGATAACAACAAATACTTAAAATTTGATTCATAAATTGGGTTATATGCACTTTTTTGTTCCACTTGACGTCTTACAACATGACTAGACTTTTATATATATATATACACTACTGGACAAAAGAAGTGCACACCAAACTTTTTTCAATAATAATTTTTTTAAATATTAATTCGTACTATAACCATGTTTGTTTACATTACTTAGATTGAGTCTGTTTTTGTTTATTAAATTCGTAGAATATTAATCAAAGATCCTTCAATATATTTACTTGATATATAAAAGTACACACCTATTTATTTCCAAAATTAGTCATCATGTTTCGCGATTTTGTGACGGAAACATGTATTCCGAAGATCTTAGAATATGAGTCCAAAGTGGTGTGGGCCGGGGAATACCCATCGGAAAGTGAGAAAAAAATACAGTATACTTTTTCTATCATTGCACAAAACTGATTTGGGTTGTACGAAAAAGAAGAGACGTAGGAAAAATATTATTTCAAAACTTGTTGAGCCCATGATAGAACGCGTAGTGCGAAGACAAAGCGAGCGAGGAGAACTAACAACCGCAACAGATGTGTAAAGAATTCTGGAAATCGAGGCTTCATTCCGAACTTTCAGAAGGAAACTTAACGAGGTGGGATATAAATACAAAAACAATATTTAAAATACCTCTTTATCAAAAATACACCATGCAAAAAGACTGGAAATGGCTCGATATTGGTTAACATCACCATAGGACATATGGACCAAAACCGTGTTTACAGATAAAAAGATATTTTGCAAAGACGAACCTGATGATGAATATTCCTTTGTGGAGTGTGGTGCATGTGTAAACAATCGTCTGAAACGACATAATCGAGGCGGAGGTTTGGTGGTTTGGGAAGCTATTACTGCTTCAGGGTAGGACTCTCAACCAGTAATGTTTACGTAGAACTAATTAAAGTAAAAGTGCATGCATGGCTAAATGTAAGTTATCCAAATGAGAATTACTTTTTTTCGAGATATTGCTCTCTGTTACCTGTTCCTTATCACAAAAGCTCGTTTTCGGGAAATGGATATTAATGTTTTAGACTGGCCTGCGCGTTCAACGGACTTAAATCCAATTGAAAATTACTGGCAACATCTTTCCAAAGACGTTTACCAGCAAGGACCTTTTCATAGTGACGATGAACTCTGAAAGAAAATTTAAAAGCCAGCGGAAAAAATAAAAACTGAAAAACCAGCAGTAATAAGAAATCCTTGTTCATCAATGAATAGACGGTTTTTGTTGGTATTTGAAAATAATGAAAACACCATGTATATTAATCTTGAGAGTTTAATTTATTATTATTAAGTTTTTAACTTGGGGAGCCCGTGGCTGAGTGACTAGCGCACTAGTCTCTCATACTAAAGTTGTGAGTTCGAATCCCAGTCCCGGCGGGGCTTTTATAAGGATGCAATTAAATAGGGATTCACTCACAGCCTCTCTCCCGGGTACGTGGGACCCGTCAGTCGAATGGTGGTCACTCACAAAATTAGGCGTAAGGAGTGATGATCCTACCCTACAAATTGCATCGAGAAACGTGAGTGTAATCTCCCTTGAGATTACACCGCGAGGCCCAGGGCCTGCACGGCCTTTCGGGCCATGAAAAAACGAGTGCACTTTCATTTGACCCCCTTAAATTTCATTTTAAAAACTGTGTGCCTATACATTTTGGTATAATTAAAAAAAAAAAAAATTCAATTTTATTTTTAAAAATCAATTAAAAATATTTATTTATTCTTATTCCCTCACATTCAGAACATATTCAATCATAAAACCACAGACATCGGGTGTGCCCTTATTTTTGTCCAGTAAAATGATAATCGCTGCTTGCAGGCCCAGGATAAATATTTGACAAAGACTACTTTAGATTTTCTTGTGGCAAACAATACGTCACTCATTGCGATCCTGTGGTATGCCCTCCTCCCTCTACTGTCGTTATCCTGAATTCCAGTCAGTTCCAGTTAAATTAGAGACTAATGGCGCCGCTGGAATTTAGGAGACAAGCGAGCAAGCACTCTACCGGAATACAATAGGAATTGGGATTAGGCAGGAGTAAGGTGTGAGGGATTAGGGTTGACTTCATCCTTAACGAAGTTTGCCCGTTTTAGATATGCCATGGCATATTGCATATTCTGCGATTGCTGTTATGTTATTTACATTTTAATATGCGTTTAGATGCGTCAAATTCTAATTTATTATTACCAATTCTCTGAAGAGGTCTTTAATAAATTCACAAGAAAAGAGATACATCTTATTTAAGTCTTTTTTAAAGATTAACTATCAAATATGTCAATATATGAGTTAGAAAAATAAGAAAATGTGACATGTAATATAATTTAATATCAGTACTTAACTGTAAGTAGAATGATGTAAATAAGGAGATTTTGTAGTCCAGTTGCTACAAAAAGCTATGTTCAGTAATAGTGATAAGTTTCTTCCTGTGGATAATAGACGTTTATACTAGACCATTTTCCCATAGTGATGGGCTGAAAAAAAACAAACAGCCATACGGAACATTGATAATCAATAAATATTTAAAAACTAATTATTTATTGATATTTACAACTGTATTTTACGACACATCTAGTAAATAGCCTAAAAGAAAATTGTCATGAACAAGAAATTTAAAGAAGCTACCCACCCATCGATAGCACTCTAAAAATATTCTAAACTAGAAGGTCTTGAGGCCATATTCTTTTCAGGCGCCTCGGAGGATTATCAGGAATTGAAGTGAAAGAAAGGGTTGAAACTAGAGGATTATAGCGGAAATGGAGTTTGTCATGAAAGGAATGATATTATATATATATATAAATTTGCAACTAAAAGACTGTTGAGCTAACCCCTACATCGTATATTTATATCGTACATTAGTTTAAAAAATAAACATTTTACTTTGAACAAACTGTTTTTATTGAGTGATATTCAATCTGTCCTAATTTGGATATTAATGATAGGGATGAAATACAATATTTACCTAGCAATTAAATATATAATATATTATGGAATATATATATATTGTGACATGGTTAACGGTTAAGGTCCAGGTTCTTAAAAAAATAAAATTATTAACGATCTTCTACTTTATTTCCTTGGTGGCATACAAGCATACGGCAAAACATATTCTTCGTAACACCAACTAAAATTAATTAAATAATAATCAGTTTTAAAAATAAAAAAGGAAATAATATCAAATAATCTTCAAAGTAAAGTTAACAGAGGATGCTTACCGCTGGGTATATTTTAAATATATATATATGACGGAAGAAAATTAAATAAAAATATCCTTATACTGCTCCCTGCTAACTCGGTACTTCCATACATGGATACGTTACGAGACTTTCTACCGGAATGGCCTAAGATCGCGGAATTCCGGTACCTCCACGGTACTTCCTAGGCGGCGACACTGTACTTTCCATATGTAGGCTCAAGTTTAAAACACCGGGCGGACGAAACCGAGCGGGAAAATTAAAACTTGTTACACACTCCCCTCCAGCGGGTAAGTCCGTCAGGTGGTTTGGAATAACTTAAGCTTCGATGGATGCCATAAACCTACGAACTTTCCATTCTGATCCCTTAACTTACACGACCCGCCATCCGTAACTGAGACAACTGTATAAGGGCCTTCATACTTGGGGTTAAGTTTAGCTGCGAGTTTATCTGCTGCTGAAGATAACTGAAAAGTCATTTTTAAAACCTGATCTCCCGGATGGAAACGATCTTTCCGGCGTCTCAAATTATAACGACTACTCTGATTTATGCTTGCTTTAAGAGAATTTTCCTCAGCGACATGATGAACTTCAGGCAATTTGGCCACTTTTGCCGCCCAACGAGTCTGTTCTTCTTCGCGAGCTGCTAGAATATCTCCCTCGAGAACTTGGTGTAAAGGCCTTAGCTCTCTACCGAAATTTAAGAAAGCAGGGCTGAACTTGGTCGAGTCCTGAACTGCGGAATTCAATGCAAATTGGATCTCTCCTAACTTCTCGTCCCAGCGTTGGTGTTTTTTCCCAAGATACGTGACGATAAGTTGCTTTATATTACGGTTAGACCGTTCTGTGGGATTTGCCTGTGAGTGATAAAGAGGAGTAGTCTCCCTCTTGATTCCGAACTCCTTAGCTACTTCATCAACAAGATTACACACAAAGTTCTTTGCATTGTCGGAAATTAATTTCCTAGGTGCACCATACCTATATAATATTCGGGACTTTAATTTCGACACTATAACCGAAGAGGTAGCTTTCCTAATGGGACACAATTCCACCCATCGGCTAAATAAATCGACGAAAACTAGGAGATAAACGTTGCCTTTAGTGCTTCTAGGATAGGGACCCATAATGTCGACAGAAACGATTTCCCACGGCTGCTTGTTATAGCGAGGGTACATCAATCCACGAGGTGGTGTATTTCTGGGTTTTACCTTTTGACACAACTCACACTGTCTCACATATTGGCTTATATCCGAATAAAGACCCGGCCAATAATATAGTCTGCTAACCCGCGAGAACGTCTTATCAATCCCTAAGTGGCCAGACTGAGGAAGATCATGATTATCATATATTATAGATCTCCGCAGGTGTCTTGGAACAACCACTTTCCACTCCTCACTGGGGTCCTCCAACTCTCCTTTCAAAGAGTTCTTCCGATGATACAGTAACTGCCCGTCCTTTATCAACCAGCCAGGGTGAAATTCTGGGAACTTTTGGACTCTGTAAAATTTCTGATCGTACCATTCATCAGACGATATAGGGGTTCCCGAAGACGAAATATCATTGGAAGAGGAGCCATGATCGATACCTGTAGATAAAACAGTTATTGCGGCAATTCTGGATAATGCATCGGCCACTGTATTCAGTTTGCCCTTACGGTATTCCACTTTGTAATTATACGGTTGTAACCGAAGAGCCCATCTAGCCAAACGACCCGAAGGGTTCTTCAAATTTAGAAGCCACTTAAGACTGGCATGGTCCGTAATAACGGTAAAGGAATATCCCTCCAAGTAATGCCGATTCTTTTCGATACCAAACAGGACTGCCAGGCATTCCTTTTCGGTGACGGTATAATTTCTTTCAGCTGGACTGAGGGTACGTGAGCAAAAAGCGATAACCCTTTCTTCGCCATCTTGTATCTGTGTTAAGACAGCTCCAAGACCTGTATCACTGGCATCGGTCTGTAGTTGAAAAGGCTGCTCGAAATCGGGCCTTGCTAATATTGGTGCTTCAGTCAATGCTGACTTGAGAGCATTGAAAGAGGCTTCTTGCTCTCCTGACCATATCCATTTAGCTTTGCGTTTGAGCAAGGATGTAAGGGGAGAGACAACCGCGGAAAAATCTTTTATAAAACGGCGATACCACCCTGCCATTCCAAGGAACCTTCTAAGTTGCCCAACATTGGTGGGTGGAGGGATCGAAGTAATGGAACTTACTTTGTCTGGATCAACGCTCAGGCCTTCACTATTAACTAAATACCCTAAGTATCTAACTTCTTTACAACCAAATTTGCATTTATCGGGATTAATACGCAACCCTGAAGCTTTAAGTCGACGAAATACTTTCTGAAGCATGTCTAAATGCAATTTAAAGGTTGGCGTGCAAACCAAAATATCGTCTAGGAAAACTACAACGTACGGGTATAGTTCGGGTCCAAATATGGCATCGGCTAACCTCTGAAAGGTAGCAGGTGAATTGGTTAGCCCAAAAGGCATAACTTTAAACCTAAATAACCCTCTGCCCGGAACTGTAAACGCTGTAATCTCTTTACTAGATTCGTCAGCTAGTGGTACTTGCAGAAATGCCTGCTTAAGGTCAAATTTGGACAGATATCTCGCTTGTCTAAGTCCGTCTAAAAGAGAAGTCATATTTGGCATGGGATATGAATCTTTACAAGTAACTTCGTTTACCTTGCGAAAATCGATACAGAACCGGTAACCCGATCCCTTGCGAACCATGACTACCGGAGATGACCATGGAGATTGGCAAGGCTCAACTAAGCCTTCTTCTAACATCCGATCAAGTTCCTGGTACATTGCCTCAAGAACTTTAGGCGAGTAGTGGTAGGAGCGTTGCTTAATAGGTTGAGCACCCATAACATCTATCTTATGTCTTATACGGGTTGTTAATCCCGGAGAATCTTGGAGAGTTAGCAAACCTTCACTAACTATCTTATCCAGATCTAACTTTTCTGAGGAACTGAGTGAATTAATACCACAAATTGATGTTTCCCTTCCCTCTATTGGAACATCCTGACGGAACGAAAACTTATGGCTAGGATCGTCTTGAAACCACCAGGTTGCTTCACGAAAATTCATGCACATATTAGAATTAACTATAAAATCTAATCCAAACAAAAACATAAATGGAAGTGATGTTAAAGCATACAGTATTATGTTGTACGACCTACCTCCAACTGTAATTGGAATAGAGAATATTTTATCCACAATACTGGTACTTCCATTAGCGACACAAATATTAAACTCGGGAATTTCCTCAACGACATAACCCAGTTGAAGGAGAATTTTGATCCCTTCTGGTCCAACGAATGAGGTGGTTGAACCAGGGTCAAATAGGGCCAAGTAATTCAACTCTCTTCGGCACTGTTTTCCTATTTGGAAAACCATGTAAAGCTGTTTAGGGAACGATACGGGATAAAGAGGTACGGTAAAATTTCCTAAAGAATTCGAGGCGACATTTGAGGAAACGAGATCAGATTTAGCGGTACAAAAAGGTATACGATACGGAACGGTATTTAGTGGGTCAGCTAAAACTGTAGGAATAGGAATGACCCTCACTTCCGATTCCCTCGCCCATTTCCCGGAGTACATTTAGGGCAGGCGTGAATGGAAACTCCTGGGTTACCACAACGATAGCAGAACAACTTACGAGGTAGCGAACATCTGGAATATACATGTGGTCCACCACAATTCCAGCAATTTAATTTCTTAGCTGTTAGAGCTGGCTGTAAGTCTTTTGAGATGTTTTTATTGTCAACGATTGATTCAGAACTATTTCTGGATCGTACTTTGGTCGATGGGGATAACCTTTCCATACAACCAACTGACTCGGTTTTCATTCGTTCGAATTCGGGATTACAATTTGATTTGTCGGCAGAAGCGTCAGAATCTGTTGGCACCGAGGAACCCGAAGGTAAAATACTATATATTCCCGAGGATTCTTTCTTATACTGCCTATTTGTAGTGGGATTCGTAAATCGGGATTTCTCTTTTCCATTCGGTTTTTCCGCTCGGCCTTCTTGAGCCATCATCTCGGAGATTCTAGATCGTTCCGTGACGAAATTTATTAAGTCCCTATAAGAGGGAATCTCAGTCGACTTTATCCGCTCTTCGAACGATCTTCTGGTCCCTGGGTCTAAATTGGTGAGGGCTAAATGAAGTTTAATGAAGTCCCCCATATCTTCGATGCCTAAAGCCGATAGGGCGGAAAAATTATTTTCATGTTCGGATAAAAATCTTTGCAAATTATTTGCGGACGAATTGTTTAGAGGGGTGAAATCCAACACTCTTTTAATGTAAAATCGGGCTAGCCGTCTTTTATTTTGATAACGAGCAACTACCGCATCATAGGCTAGGGAATAATTACTTTCCTCTAATGCGAACCCCGAGATAAGGGACAAAGCTTCCCCGCGTAAACTACTTCTTAGATAATGGAATTTTCTTATGGTCGATAAAGATTTCTCTCTATGAACCATAGAATCAAAAAGAGAATAGAACTCATTCCAGTCTTCCAATTTCCCCGAGAATGTCGGTAAATCAATTCTTGGTAGCTCCTGAGGAACAGAGTAAGTAGGGGTAGAAAAAACATCAGGTTTCTTTTCCGTGGGAGTACACGTTTTAATTAATTTATAATAATTCGCTTTAGTGGTGTCGACTAAATCGAAAAATGAATTTTGTACAGCTGAGGTTTCGACCTTGTCCTTAGTACCCGTCACGGTTGAGTTGTATTCACGGATTTTGGACTGGATCTTTTCAAAACGCGACTCGTAATTGACCAGCCTATCATAAACTGGTTTAAAATCAACTACTGTATCAACACTCAAGGAGTTTGATTTAGTAAAAATGTTCTGAACTGCAGCAAATATATCCTCCCGTTCCGATATCAAGACGTCGGGATTACCCATTATGGCAAAGCAAACAAAACGTAAAAAATTTAAAAAACAGAAATAAACTAGCACTCTGGAAACCGATAATAGAACCAGGAGAAAATTTTCCTTTAAGATACAATAAAATAAATTCCTACTTTAAGGCAATTAAAATAAAAACCTGTAAAAAAGATTAAACAAAATATAATTTAAATTAAATTAAACTCGGTAAGCGTCCTTTACAAATTCAAGGTACAAGTTGAATAACAGGAAAACAAAGTCTTAAAACTTATATGAACCTATCAAAACAAAAGTTTAAGAAATAAATTAATGAGACAAATAACAATTATTCTCAAACTCTAATTAATCTAAATTTTGATTAATAAGATACCTTATAAAAAACAAAAAATTATTTTGTACAAAAAATTATTTTCTCTGTTATCTAAAGTTATTTACAAAAAAAAAATAAAATATTGTTATTATAATAATAATTCTTATCAACCACAAAATTCATAATTATTAAATCTTAATTAAATACAAGTAAATAAAATCCTAATTTGAAACCTTTTAATTTGAGATTTTAATTAAAATAAAACAGTCTAAATTTACTAAAAACAGTTTAATAAACGTTACTTTTAAATAAAAAATTTTAATCAATATAGAAATATTTTGTATTAAATAACACAAGAAACTTTTACGGAAGATATATTACCATAAAAAAATTAAATGTTTTCCTTCCTAATTAGAACTATATAGAAATATTTTGTCGATACCATAAAGTTTTACGGAATATATTACAATTTTTAAAGAAAAAAATAAAAATAAAATGTTTTCTTCTTAATTAGAACAATATAGAAATATTTTGTCGATACAATAAAGTTTTACGGAATATATTACAATTTTTAAAATAAAAAAAATAAAATGTTTTCCTTCGATACGATAATCATAAAAGTCTTAACTTTGTTGATGCAATTGACTATACCTAATACCATGCTTGCGAATTACTGCAATGCAAATAGTGTCACTTAATTCTTCCAATGTATTATTCATTTCCTTTTAACAAAAAAATAACCATTAAAGTCAGCACTTAACTTAAAAAATGTCCTTGTCCTGGTCTCGGGCGCCATATATTTGTGACATGGTTAACGGTTAAGGTCCAGGTTCTTAAAAAAATAAAATTATTAACGATCTTCTACTTTATTTCCTTGGTGGCATACAAGCATACGGCAAAACATATTCTTCGTAACACCAACTAAAATTAATTAAATAATAATCAGTTTTAAAAATAAAAAAGGAAATAATATCAAATAATCTTCAAAGTAAAGTTAACAGAGGATGCTTACCGCTGGGTATATTTTAAATATATATATATGACGGAAGAAAATTAAATAAAAATATCCTTATACTGCTCCCTGCTAACTCGGTACTTCCATACATGGATACGTTACGAGACTTTCTACCGGAATGGCCTAAGATCGCGGAATTCCGGTACCTCCACGGTACTTCCTAGGCGGCGACACTGTACTTTCCATATGTAGGCTCAAGTTTAAAACACCGGGCGGACGAAACCGAGCGGGAAAATTAAAACTTGTTACAATTATATATATATATATATATATATATATATATATATATATATATATATATGTGTGTGTGTGTGTATAGATAGGTACACCTCCGTTTTTATTTTTAATTTAATGGCGAGTTGAGATGGCTTTACCCTTCCAAATCGCCGCAATTATTTCCTGGCATCACTCCTTTGCCAAATTATCCAATCCCGCCGTTCACCATACATTTTCGATCTCCTACAATTGAAATCCTCCGTCCATTTCCGTTATACACGCACAAGGCCTTCAGATTCATACAATACGGCCCAACGTTCTGCACAATTCGTCTGTTAGTTCCTTATCTGGTCCTCAACCTTATGGTATTCTATCCGTCTTTCTAACTCTCTAACTACCTACAAATCCCGCTTATTTATTATTTATCTCCTAACCAACCAGTCATAACGAAATTGTAAATTAGACTCTATTTCATTTATTATTCGTATGTCTATTTTCTATTTAAATATTTACAACAGGTTTTGGGGCCACTGCCGTTTCAACCTTCTAGGCGATGATAAGGGTGTGTGGGGATGAATAGGGATTGAGCTAGAGGATGGGGATGTTGAATTTGATGTTAGACATTTGTCTGTCCCTATAGTTCATGTCTACAAGTCCAGATAGGTTTTAGTACTGTCTTGTGAATTAGTACTTTTTTAATAGAATGTGGAGATTTCCTATTTAATAGTTTATAAAATTGGTCAAGACGTCGGTCAAGTTCTTATCGTTTAAGTCTTGTATGCGGGTTCCAAGTTAGTCTTCTATCTAGAAGGAAGCCAAGATACCCGAAAATGTCTGAGAAAGTGAGTGGAGTGGAGTTTAAGCGAACTGGAGGGCAGGATTGTCTTCGAAGCATGAGGGTAACATTTTTGCATTTGGATTGGTAAACTTCGATTCGTCAGTGGTTACACTAGTCTTCAATTAGTGAAGAGGTTTAAGAATGTTAAAATAAATAAAACTCCAGTTTTACTACTGAAAAAGAGATCTTTTTTCAGAGACTTTTCAGTTTGACTTTAAGGCACTTTGAAGAATTGAACTCAAATTCTAATTTTCTTGTCCTGATATGGCAGTATAATTATTTTAATTTTATATATTAATTATAAGTCAAACCTGTGGGCAATATACCCTCCTATAGCTGATTTATGTCGAGCGTGATTTTTGCCCAAGGACCACCTTGCTTAGTTATTGGCCTTGAAATACAACTTCATTTTGTAGAAAATAAATGTAAAACAATTATTTTGGTAATAATTATCCTTGGTTAGATTGCCATGTCAGTAACCATTAAACAAAGTACAGAAATTATATTCACTAATTGAGATCGGACTAAATTGGGGCTGAATATTGCAATGTCTGTTTTAATTGCTTCTGTTTTAACAGATTTAACTGCTCCTAATTAAAAAGCCCGTTTGAAGCTACAACGTTCAGGTATAACACAGAGAAACCAAATTCCAATATTCTATTCCTCCCAAATACAATGCTCAGACTGTTATATACATATATACATTCTATTTAATTAGAATTTTCCTGTTTAAATCCTGTTCTTGTTTAATGTCATAATATTATATTTTTTAAAATTCAAAGAAATTAGGCTAAGAACGGTTATGGGAAAGATATTAGAAATCTGTTGCCAGAAAAACGCGATTTTCTCTTTCTTTTGTCGTTACAATCTATTTAAGAACTCTTCTATACAGCTAGAGCTGAAAAAATCAAGAATAACATTAAATTTCGTTGGAAATATATGTTTAAGATTAAATAATATGACAATATAAAATTGTTATGCGAAGTAATGACTTGTTTTATCCGCTTCTAATTATCCTCCATTGCCCAATACATATTTGTTTATAAGATAACATTTTTACAAAAATCTTTAACTTTCCAACGATATATTATGTTCAAAAAAAAAAAAAAAACTTAAAAATATATATTTTTGTTCGATATAGCCAGTTAAATCCAAATCGTCTGCGCCGGTTTTGAGAACATCGTAAAAATTTGCTAAATATGGGTGTAAAGTGGCTCTTTTGGTTTACTGATTTTGATAAAAACGTTGCTATGATATCTCAGGCATAGGCGCTACTAAAATATTAAATCTCAGTTTTATACAAGTTATACAACTCTGGCGGGACTCTCAAAGTACACACAGTTTATCCTAAACTTCTTAACTAAATATACTTAACAAAGATACTTCAGAGAATGCAATTTTAAGAATTTTTCACTTTAGCTATGTTAAACTATTTAAATGAGAATCAATCTGCATTCTATCAAGGCCCATATCACAGTCCCTATCTAGTACCAACCATCCTTACAACCCTCACCGTAGGCTGAGGCGGCAGTGGCCGAGAGATCTCTTATAGATACGCAACTGGAGTCCTGGCAATGGCCAACTTCTCCACTCATGTCTGAGAGTGTGTGGCTCTAGCGCCCTCACTCAGTCTCCAGATTGCTGAAGCGGCTGACTGAGAGACGCTGGGATCTCCTGACATTGTGCCTCGGCATCCATTTCTGAATACAGAGGTTCGATTCGGTGTACCCAGGGGCAGTATGTAAATATTGTATATAGGTATGAATGTGGCCAAAATTATAATCATTTTCTTTTATTTCATTTCTTTATTTTTTTTTTTTTCATTTGTTATTGAGGTATTTTAATTTTTGTTTGTTTTACTTCGTACTTATGGAATGAATGACTTCTCTTATCTCTAATACTTATTGCCCAAGATAGTGGCAGATTGTATTATTTCTCAATAAAGCACTATTATTTTTTTATTATTTCTAAAAAAAAAAAAAAAAAAAAAAAAAAAAAAAAAAAAAAAAAAAAAAAAAAAAAAAAAAAAAAAAAAAAAAAAAAAAATCAATGCCCATACGATTATACACCAATATAGCTAGTTTAGACAAAATGGTTAGAGCTGTGGAACTCGTGATAATATGAAAATATATAGTATGAAATGGTAGTTCTTGTCAGCCGATTTCGGTATAAAAAGTTGCTGTTATTCTAGACATGAAGTTGTCTTAAATAATGATTAGATTTTTGTGAGACCTTTTGTACTCTAGCTAGAATAATCACACGCAGAGATCTTTTGCATAACTTGGACATTTGGACTCAGGGGACCATAAACTTTCCGATAAAAACTGAAATTTGAAAATTTCCCTAACTTAATAATTTTATATAAAAGGTAAGGTAAGTGAAATTAAAAAGAAAATTGGCGAGCACAAACACACGACTTTCACCTACCTCCGTTGATAATATCGATTTAATAATTTTTAAGTACCCTAAGAGTAAGAGATGACATAAGTGTAAAGAATTATTTAAATTTATTTCTAGGCCTTTGACCGAGTCTGGCACCCGGGATTGCTTTACAAGCTCCGTCTATTTCTACCTTCTACCTATTTTCTTATTATCCAGTCCTACCTCTCTGATTGATCTTTCAAAATAAATCACAATAGTTCCTATTCCTCCATTTTTTCTCTATCTGCTGGTGTTCCTCAAGGCAGCATCCTAAGACCCGTTCTTTATACAGTCTATACAGCTGATATCCTGAGAATTATGCCTCACTATTCGTCTCAGCACTCCATTTTGAAACTGCTGGAGCTTTTTTGCTATGGTTGGTGATATATTAGCATCGGCGCTCCGTATAGGAGGGCCGGTCTAATTAATGATTTATAGATTAATATTTTCAGGCGGAGGGATAGATTTAGTCGATAGGACTCGGTCCTAGCCGAGCTAATCTTTTTGAGGGAGTGATTAGACAATGTGAGGTGCCTGCCTAGGGTAATGCCCAGGTATACTATTGGCCGGCTTGTTTTTGATTCCCGCTACCTTGTAGGTCTTCGGTAGACGGCGCTTATTCTTCTGGAAAGAAAAAATAACACAGTCGGTCTTCTTGGGATAAACTGTAATATTAGGTCTCTCCAGCTTTTTTGTAATCTCATTACAAGCCAACTCCGCCTGATGTAGAGCTGTCTCTGCGTTCATCGAGCTACTGTAAATCGCTATGTCATCGGCATGGGGCGCTACAGTAGCTCTTTTGTATTTTGCTCCAAACAGTTTCAGCTGTGAAGATGACGAATAGTATTTGTCATAACACAGACCCCAATGAATGCAGTTTTATTTTATTATAATTGTATTATATGCTAAGTGAAAGTTATATACTGTGGGTTAGTAGACATAATTCCGTCGGGGATCTATATTATTAACATAATAAAATTATGGGGGGAATATATATTAAAAATGTTTAATTAAATATAAACAAAAACTGGAAACCTTGTTAGAAGGGTATAGTGGATAAGAGGTTTTTCTAAGGCTCAGATAAAGGACATTTGGTCCAATCTTGAGCTGCAAAGATTAGGAAGTGGGATGGTAGCATGTGTACACTGTTAAGAGCATTAAAGAAACTTACACGTGTCCTTTCATTAGGACTTACTGCACCTAGCAACATCTCTCTAGTACTAAGTCTAACTTTATCTCCGGTAATTTCTTCGCTGCTTTCAAGCAGTGTAGGGCATTGTTCTAATATATTTTTATCTGAATAAGGAATAAGGAATAAAAATGTGTTTGTTATTTGTCATCTGTTGGTCACTTTCGAATGATTGATTCGTTATTCGAATAACGAATAAAAATATAGCTTATTCGATAATAAAATTAGAGACTGATATAGAACTTTACCACTCTTTTATTAAAAATTAATGCATGACGTTTCGGCTAAAATGCCATCTTCAGGTGCAAAGGACCAATTTTATCAAGTATGAGTGGATGCTTGGAAGCAGAGGCCTCATGTCTGACTATACTAGTATACTATTCAGACATGAGGCTTTTGGTTGTTAGCATCCACTCACACTTGATAAAATTGGTCCTTTGCACCTGAAGATGGTATTTTAGCCGAAACGTCGTGCATTAATTTTAAATAAAAGAGTGGTAAAGTTCTATATCAGCTTCAATTTTATTTATATATTAATTATGACCTCCACCTTAAAGAATCTAGACCTTGTTTATTCGTTATTTATTATCTAAATAAATGTTCAGGTCTTTGGAAAAATCTTATGATAGCGGTAATTGGATTTTATTAAGGTAAACACTTTTCCTACTAATAATATAATCGTATTGTTCCTCCGAATTCGCTAATCCAGACGTATCTAGAATACAGGTCAATGGATTGTCAGCTTTTCTACAGTTTTCCGACTATTTTTGGGCAGTAACACACGATAATAAGCATACAATTATTTTCCGGGCTTCTCCGGACGTATCTCAAAAGCATATCAATGGAATTCCACCTTTTTGACAATATTCCGACTATTTTGAGCTAGACTAATACTAAAATTGAATAAATAACCACAAAATAGTAAGAGTTCTGACATATACTTATCTGGGACCAAAATATGTAAAACGTGGGATCACTCTTTGGAGATTAGGGGTGGGCATAATCGAATGATCAAATGATTAATATGCTTTCTGAGAGGCAATATGCCAAAATTCCTGTCTCTATGATGGCTGAGCTGGGTAAGTCTAGGTGCAAATGTGCATATAATTTATGTGAGGAGCAAAAAAAAAAAAAAAAAAAAATTAACGTTAAACGATGCAGTTCGAATGATCATTCGTTTCTCCAAATTGATTAATCCGATAATCGATTAATTCGAATGATTGAAATAATCGAATGATCCGATAATCGTCATTCGATTATGTCCATCCCTACTGAAGATTACATGATGAATAGAGAGGACCGGAGATACTTTTCGCAAAATGTTAAAATTGCTCATATGCCATGATCTATTATTGCCAACTAAGATCAGCCTATTGAAATGTTATGTCTTTCCAGTGCTGGTCTACGGGTTCCAATCCTGGATTCTGAATGAAGCTACCTGTGCAATACTTGAGTCGTTTGAGATATGGTTATACTGACGTATTTTAAGAATACCATGACCGATCATGTCACCAATCTTAGGGTCTCAGAAAGAATAGGAGCTGTAAAAGGTAAAAAAAAGGAGCTGCTGTTTTTAATAAAATCTCGTAACCTAAAAAATTTAGGACATATAATGAGAAACAGCCAGCGTTGTAACTTGTTGCAGTTGATTTTGCAGGGCAAAGGTGGAGGGCAGGAGGGGGCCTGGTAGCCGAAGGATATCCTGGTTAAAAAACCCGCGAGCATGGTATAATAAAACTGTAGACATTTTTCGTGCACCAGTGAACAAGGTGCGCATTGCCTTGATGATCGTCAACATCCGTAACGGATAGGAACCACAAGATGAAACAACTACTTTTATTTATTTTATTTTATTTATTTATTTGTATTTACAACTGTATAATGGAATACAACAAGTAAATTTGAGTGGAAGATAAAAATACATGAAACACATGTAGAGAAGGTTCCCAATTGAAGCACTCTAAAAATATCCTGAACTAGAAGGTCTCGGGGCCATCTTCTTTTCAGACGCCTCTGAGGATTGTCAGGAACTGAAGAGGAAGAAAGGATTGAAACAAGAGGATTAGGGTGGGAATGGAGTTTGTCATGAAAAGAATGGTATCTAGATCGGACCAAATCAGCAACATACGGAACATTAAGGTCTTTATGAATAAGTTTGTTCGTGACAAGTAAGGAGCATTGAGGATTTTACGAAGGATTTTCGATTGTAGTAATTGGATACGGAAAGAATTCGATGGTTTTAGTTGAGCCCCAAAGCTCTACTCCGCAAGTCCATATCGGCCTTATGATAGTCATGTAGATGAGCCTTTTGTAGTTAACTGGAAGATTAGAACGTTTGTCTAGTAAATGTAAGTGTCGAACGTCGTGCAGTTTCTGTCTTCAGTCTTGTGTGAGGGTTCCATAGAAGAATACTAAAGCCACATACATTTTTTCCTACATAGTATAAAAAACATATCATTGGATTTACACAATTTCGACAGTTTTTTTCAAATATTTTGGCGCATTTACACTCGAAAAGCAGCATACGATTTTTCGCTATGATTTTTTTGAATAAAGTCAAAAATGCTTGATTATGCCGTTATTCAGAGGGACGTAAAATGTCGGATTTCCCTAAAGATCCAGTCCTAAATAATCTGAATGGAAAAGAAATTAGGAATACCATGGTGCATTGTCCAATTGCCACAGTAGTATTAAGTGACGTTAAATGAAATAAACAAAACATTAAATAAAAGCATTTACGCTTGTAAAAACGATCATGTGCGATATTGTTTTAGAAATACATTACGATTTATTTAACTAATCATACAATTAGTCAAACTAGGTCATTGCTAATAAAATTAATATGAATTCAATTAATTAAGAGTAAGTATAATTTTCCAAAAAATTGAAGCACTTAAGTCACACAAGACTTAAAGTTTGGATCTAGGCAAGTAATACTTGCGTTTAAATGATTTGAATAGCAGTTGATAGTTGGCGTGTCTTTATTAACAACGCGCGTTATTTAACACTTTCATTATGAAAATATAATTAGAAGTAAATTACAATTACAATAGAAAAGAAAAAAAACAACATATTCTACAGTGATAAATTGATCATACAAGGAGGTTTCTTCATTCATGTTAAGTTTAGTCATAACAATAGTTAAAAATTTTGAAAACAAATAATCGGGAGATATGGTGGATCTTAATGATTAGATTGATTATATATGACACATCTTGCTTTCTTAGTTGCTAAAATTATAGCAGGACAATTTACGCTAAAATACCGGTGTAAAACATTCTTAGGTAGAGCTTAATCTAAAAAACAATACATTGTTAAGGTTAAAGAATTATGGGCCCCATCCACTAAACCTTCACGAGATTAAATTGTTTAATCTCTTAAGTTAAAATTTACCATATTACTCTTGCCTAAATCTGTGGAGCTGAATGCGGTCCCTGGAGTTTTATGTTCCCAACGTGTTCGTTATCTTCTGTGAGGGGTAGTGAAAAGGCAATCAATTTAGCATCCCATTCATTATCCGAGTAACATTTACAAAAGCACATTGTTGGAAAATATGCGATTAACAGATTCAAAAATGTAATGCGGTATTCAAGTTTAAATTCGACCATAAAGGCTGATTTATGAGGTCACTGGTCGTCAAACCGGAACTCTGTGGCCAACATAATGTGATTTTCAACGGCTTCAACTTTACGTGATTGGAGTTGCTCGATGGGGAGCCATATAAAATGGCCCATCTCCACTATCATATCATCAAATACTGCATATAAAAAAACGATAATAATATTTTGAAAATTTGTATTTTGGTTTATTATTTGCAATAATAAACATTTGCAATCGAGCAAACAAATAAAAAAAAAAAATTACTTCCTCCCCTCCCCACCCTCAAAAATCGAGGGCTTACGGTTCAAGATACGTGGAAACCGAATAAAAAATAATAAAAAATTGGTTTGTACGCCGCACAGTGGACTAAATAACCAATATAGATGGACAAAAGTCAAGTCAAAAGCTTTACCTTTTTATTATTAGTTGGCAAGACCATTATACTAATATTTCCCACGAACCGTGTTTACATAATAAATAGTAAATGAATGAATCATTCCTGTTCACACAAGTGCCTAATAACCAACGGTAGGCTTATTTTTATTCAATGGCCATTTATTTGTTTAAGGTGTATTTAGAGCAAAGTCTTTTTGATTTTATTTAACAATGGGCATTGCTAAGACAGGTAAGACATTATATTTCCAAACTCGTTATTGAATATAAATTGCAATCTCACCTGTAGAGTTCTAGATACCATTCATTTCATGGCAAACTCCATTCCCACCATAATTCTCTAGCTTCGATCCTTTCTTTCTCTTCAATTCCTGACAATCCTCCGAAGCGTCTGAAAAGGAGATGTCCCGAGACCTTCTAGTTTAGAATATTTTTAGAGTGCTTCCATTGGGAAGCTTCTTTACATGTGTATCATGCCTTTTTATGTTTCATTCCAATTTACTTGCTGTATTCCATTATACAGTTGTAAATTCCAATAAATAAATAAAATAAAATAAATAAAAAAGTTATGTTTTCTGTGAATTATATAAACGGAGAAAAAAATCATGTAACCCATCTGTTAAATATAAATTATAGTAATAATGAAACGTTGTTTCTTTGCATGTGTGGATTTATCTAATATTCACATCGATACGTTCACGCGTGTGCTTATAGCTTAAGGCTTCATTAGTAATCTATGTATGCACTGAACAGTAACAACTTCCCGACTTAGCCCCGACCTTGCGGATCTATATACAGCTCTGCTATTCTATATGTATGGCGTAACAAGGTTCCAGATAGCAGCTGACAGATTTGTCAATGAGATTCCACCACACCTTTAGCACAGGTATTATCAACGGTTTCTGGTTTATTTAAAACTTCTTACATATCTAAAATATTTACGACCCGTTCTCATTTTATACAGGTATTGAGCGATCCATTAAGACAAATTTCGTCTAAAAACCATTAGTTGATGTTGACAAATATAATTCTAAATAAAAAACTATATATATATATATTTCTATTATTATTTTATTATTTTTTTTTTTTATTACTATTCACTTACTATATATAGTAAGGGAAGTATTGCAATCGTGAAAATTTTTGAATTCTAGTTTTCAACTTTAGATTTCAATTTTAGAGTCCCCTGAGTCCAAATAACCAAGTCTCGCGAAAAGGTCTGTGTGTGTGTGCGGTAACTCTCGGGCGGAAACGGTAAGTCCTGTGAAACTGAAATTTCATGTTTAACACAAATATACGCCCGAGACGTTACAAAACCTTTTTCATCAAAATGAGCTGAACAGAAGTGCCACTTTATACCATGCATTTTGCACTTTTTTCAATTTTCTCAAAAACGGTTCCGACGATTTTGATTAAACTCGCTATATCGATGTAAAATTTAATGGGCTTTAATATCATATAGGTTTCATTCTGATGGAAATTGACACACAAGGCTTAAATGCTGATATCTTAAATTTTCTTCCTTTAAAGTGCCTTGAACTTTGTTGATTCAATAAAAATAACTATATTACCTTGTTACTACTGATGAAAAATAAGTGAATATATAAATTGAATAAATTCAATATCCAACTTAAGGAGAAAACAGAAAAAATATTTTTTTACGCAATTCTTCGTTTTTGAACATAAGAACAGTAATATACATGTATGATATACCGTAGGAAAGCTAAAGATTATAGAAAAAATATTATATCATACACAAGCTTTTAAAAGTTAATAGAGAGTGATAAAAAGAAGATAAAATCACTGATTATTTTAGATAATAAAATAATCGATTTTTTAATTAAACACATGTTTCTATAGAAATTCCATTTAATTAATTCTTTAATGGTTTTACTCATTTTTATCTCTAACTGTATTTGAAAATTCTTTAATTGATTTTAACAACGGGGGTAAGTGAAAGTCGTGTGTTGCCCGCACCAGATTTTTAATTCTAGATTACTACTGTTAATTCCAACGGCATTACACCTGTAATTTTTCTACTAATCTTCATCTTTTACACTTCTTTTTTATTTATACTAGTAAGTAAAATTAGAGTGATGCGCCCACCAGATTTTTTAAAAGATATACTTTCGGCATATTGGTGAGAATAGGTACATTTCATCATTAATCCTATGAAACAGATATATTGCTCCAACTCTAGCGTGAGTCAGTAGACACAATAATCTAATCAAAACTAAAACTGAGTTGTGGATAGTTTTAGTTTGTGCTGAGATCTGTTATCTGTTCCCGAGGTCAGGTTTCCCGCTTGTTTACTGTTTTTAATGGATAGATTCCCACTCCTGTTTGTTTCATACTGCTCTTCACTCAACTGTGATGTATTTTTTTTCACCTAAAACTTTTTGATTTATTGGTTTCAGTAATCCATTTGTTTGGAATGACAAGTAAAAAAAGATAGTTTTATAAACGTAGTCATAGAACGGATTAGTAAAAAGGTTTTCTTACCATGAAATTTTAAGTATCTCTATAAGAGAACGGATTGGGGAAGAATATTAGAAATCTAGTGAGCACAACACGACATTCACTTACCTCCGTTGTTAAAATTAATTTGAGAATTTTTAAATGCTTTTAGAGGTGAAAAGGAGCGGCGTGGTCTAGCGGGTAGAGCCTACTGTGCTCCGGGTCCTGGGTTCGAGTCCCGGCTGTGGCGGAATATTATTTATTCTGTTATTTCAGCCGGGGGACGATCCTGGGGCATGGAGACCTTCCTAGGGCACACCCAGTCTCGAATCACGTCATTGCACGGCCGTTGGCCTAGAAACAGTACAAATCTGTACATGTACTGAGCCCGAAACTGTTCATGGGTTGTAGTGGCACAGGTTTTTTTAGAGGTATAAAAAGATCAAAGAATTAATTAAATAAAGTTTCTATAGAAACATGATCTATTATATTTTTATCTACAAAAATCACTTAGTTTGAACTGCTTTTTATCACTCTCTTTAAGCTTTTACTATTTCTTGTATTAGATAACATATTTCTAAAATCCTTAGCTTTTCAACGGTGTTTTATACATCTTTATTACTGTTCCTGTGTTTAAAAACACAAAAATTGCATGAAAAATTGTGTTTTCACTTTTATCCTTTAGTTCTTTATCAAATTCTCTTAACCTCCAAATTCAGCCATTATATGTCAGTGCTAACAAGATAACATGCCTAATTTACCTACAAAACTATAGGTAATTTTGAGGCAAAAAAAATTAAAAATATCGGCATTTAAGACCTTTTAGACTATTTTAATCAGAATGAAACACGCATCAAATTAAATTCGATTAAATTTTACATCTATATAGCAAGCAATTGTAAAAACGTCCAAAATGCGTAGTATAAAGTGGCTTTTCTGGTTAGCTGATAGTTTCTGTAAAATATCGGGCGTACATTTGTCTTAAATATCAAATATCAATTTTTTCACATACAAACACGCACACACACACACAGATCTTTTTGCCTTACTTGATCATTTGGACTCAGGAGACCCTAAAATGTGTATTTCCGGTGAAAACATGAATTCGAAAACTTTCAGGATAAAAATACATTTTCTTACTAAATATTTTATTAAAAATACAAATTGTTCAAAATTAAATAAACATTAATAAAATACTCACCGATGCGTATAGATCTAAAAATATTTCATCTAATTACTTGCTTAAAAAAATTATTTTAAATGTAAAGAAAAAAGTTTTTATAGAAGAAGAATAATGTTAAGTATTTTGATGATTTGAATACAAATATTCATAATTATATCATAAAATAATTCTGTCTGATAACTTACATCCTACAGGATGATTTTGTAATGTTTAAAACCACTTCTTGAAACCGGCTTCTACAAACCATGTTCGAGTCCAAAACACTTTGGGTTCCTTAGAGCGTGTTAAATTAAGTCTAAATCGAACCTTGTTGTGGTTAAAAGAAAGAGTAAGGTATAAAAAGAAACTAAGTGTTGGGTCCTGATGATTTACTTTTGCGGTTGCTTAACTTCATTCACAAATTTTATTATTGGTTATTCTCTATTTAATCCTCTAATAACTTCCAATTCCATAATAATTGGCCGTATTGATAAAGCTTTGATAATAACATCCGAAATCATCTAAAGCTGTTAAATCTTTTAGCCTTGGACACATTTTCAAGTATTTTTCACACCAATTATTATTTATTGACTAATTCTTCTTGTTTATTTAAGCAGTTGATTAAATATAATAATGACGTTACAAAATCAATATATTTTCTTACGATAAACTCTAGATCGGTTAAACAGTACTTTTATCAAGATTTAGTAGCGCCTTCAATATTGACCCGCATTACAAAAAAGTTGTGCGGGTCAAGTTATACTTTCAGTTAAGGCGTTGATCGTTGAGAAATTTAATGTATTTTTTAATAAATTTAAGCAATTTCGTACCAGTATCTTAGTGTGTTTATTAGCTATATTTACGTTTTATCATTTGAGAAATCCTCTCATTAAATTTCGAATTTATCTAAAATATAATAGTTAAAAAAAGTCCTTCTCAAAACATCTGCAAATAGAGCTAGGCGGTTCTAACTATGATTTATTTAAATATATAAGATTAAATTACTGGTATTTACAAAATATTCCAGAGTTTATTCAATTATTGACGTTTTGTAGTAAAACTGTTTAATGTTTTTTTTTTTTCAGTTGTCGTTGTTTGCGCTGATCCACCTGTTGTTCGAGAAATACTTCTTGTTGCTGAAGAACTCAACATGATCGACAGCGGAGAATATGTTTTCTTTAACATAGAGCTCTTCAATAAGTGAGTATTACCCAAATCACATTAAATATAAGTAAATGCGAATGTTTATTCCCTCAATAAGTATTTTAACATTGGAAAAAAAATAATATGTATTTATAGCATTCCTTTTTAGTAACGGTTTGTAATTAATTCTTCATCATATAAATATATTTCTATTTTAAGCCTCGCTGTCCAATGCTACATACAACAAGCATAGATCTTAACTGCTTGAGCCTAAATTTTTGTAATTTTAATTGTGTTCTACAATACAGTATTTATGAGTGTTTATAGTGGTTATTTGCTGACGCGATAGTTAAAATTTGACTGATCCAGATATGTTACTGACGTACACTGAACACACAATAAACAAAAAATTCAGCATTATACACGTACATAACTTCTATATTAGCTCGAAGATTAAATATGATTTTAATCACAAAAAACATGTACCTCTACAACCCATGAAGTACATATTGAGGTGATTAGGCCATGATCAAGCTCAGCCACTAGATTTTTCCCCCGATTTGGGAACCAACTTTAAAGAGCCTGGATCTGCCCCAGGAGGGTCTCCATACTCTAGGGTCGTACCCGGCTATAATCCGGTCATAGCTGGGATTTGAACCCGTAGAACAGTAGCCTAGTACTTTATCTACTAAACCACAACGCTCCCAATGAAATTGAAAAAAATAAATAAATAAATAAATTTATATATTTATTTATTTATTTTATATATATATATATATATATATATATATATATATAAAATTTATTTATATAATAAATATATATATATATATATATATATATATATATATATATATATATATATATATATATTTATATATATTTATGTAATTTATTTATATAATAAATATATATATATATATATATATATATATATATATATATATATATATATATATATATATATATATATATATAATATATAAGTTAAGGTCTGATAAGGCAGACTATCAGCCTTAATTCCAACTCACCTGATGTAAACACTTTGAAAAGTATATATAGAGGATTATATGTATCAATAAATCAGTGTTTGACTAGCCATCAAGTGAGTTGTTATTGCGCCCCTTTTCCTTATTTTTTTTAAGTTTTATATTGGCCAGCTCATAAGTGGTGCCGAAACCCGGGACCTTTAGACAGTATATTCTTTTTTTTTCTTCTTTCTATTATTATTTTCCGCGTCTGGAAATCTTCAGTTTTATTGTTATTTTATTTTTTTTTTCTCTTCTTTCTCTTTCTCTCTCTCTGTTAAAATTAGCCTAAATAGTGATCATGGCGGAAAATGTAGTGCTGAGACCGGCAGTTCTGAACGTACCACCAACCGAACCAGCACCGGCGGCGACAAATGCACTTCCGCCACTTCCGGAAGTTTCGTTGGCGCAGGCGCACAGGACGACATTGGAATGGATAAAAGTCCAAACCGCAACCGCCCAGGATCTGAGAAAAGCCATCTCCGACCTCGACAGATTCACCGGGGAGATTGGTGAGTTAAATCATTTTTTAAAAGGGGGCGATCGACTGATGGCTAGGATCATCTCAAAAGTATCCGAAAACCTCCTAGATGGAGAGGATGCTGAAGCATTGAAGGCCGCAGTGGTTTGCAGGGTCAAGAGGAACATCCTGAACCATATCCAGGGGGACGAGGAGACACCCTGGGGCATCGTGAAGGAACGACTGAAGAAGGCCTATGGAGGGGGAAGATGGGCCCCCGAAGAAGATGCGTTTCACATGCTTAGGGAATCGAAGAAGCCGCGTCAGTCTAATGGCCAGTATGCGGGAGAACTGCTCACGAAGTTTAACCGCATAACCGAAAAAATGAGAGAGACTGCGAGTGTCGAGGAGGTCCACTTCAGAATGGATTTCCTGGCGATTATGTTAAAGGTGCAGCTGGCGAAAGAAACCGGCAAACGAGAAGGGTTCCCGAGAGAGCGCTCGTTCATCGACTGTGCGCAAGAAATGATGGACGCCAGTGCCAGAGAGGAGGAATCCCGAATGGATATAGAAGAACCAGGTTGGACGAGAGTTGCCTACACCCAGCCAAGGGTTGCTCCGACATGGAAAAGAAGAGAGAGAGAGTACCGAGAAGCGAGAAGAGATAGACCCCAGCAAGGAGAGAGACGGTCAGGCCAGATGAGACCACGAAACAGTGGACGGTGAGAAGATCGTAAGTGCTATGGGTGTGGCAAGATCGGACACCTTGTAGCCCAGTGTCCGCGCACGCGTTGCTTCGAATGCGGAACAGAGGGACATCTAGCACGACATTGTCCCCACATGTACCGGCGTCGGGATACAAACCAGCCAGAGCCTATGGAGATCAATGCTCAAAATGTTCGTCCAAGAAGGTTCATGAGGAGGGCGGTCGGATCAGCGAGTGAATCTTCTAGAGGATCCGAGACAGCAGATACGGAGACAGAGTCAGACGTTCCTGTCCGAGGAGGCGGCCATCGCAGCAGGAATAGTGTATGAAGACGACATGAAGCGGCGGCGACGTCAACCGCACGTTGGTGAGTTACCACGCGAGAGGTGGGAGCGGCGGTCTGCCTATCATCAGCGTGGAGGGAGTCGCATGTCTGGTGGACACCGGGAGCTCGTGTACCATCGCATACAGAGAGGCGTTAGAGAAGTGGAGCGGCGGAGAGAGGGCACTCCAGGTTCAGGTATGCCAATGTCAATTGATCACCCTAGGGGGGCCCTGCAGTGTAGAGGGGGAAACCGACATGGATTTGCACACCTGGGGAATCGCGGTGGCGGTTTATCGGTGCATGTTGTCGCTAAGATGCCGCGGGATTACGGAGTCATTATAGGGAATGACTTACTGGGCGCGGTAGGTGCGCGGATCCGGAATCAAGGGGGCCAGTGGGATATAAGAATTGGGGGGAAAAGATATTCCTGTACCCGCATGGTGGGAGACGGCAAAACACGTATAGGGGCGGTGAATCAGGTGGAGGATTGGAAGGCGTCTATCCTTGCTGAGTTTGATGACATTTTTTTTAAAGAGGGGGATGTTCTGGGGACGACCGGGAGGACGGTACACGAAATTCCCCTTAAACAGGAGCGGGTCACTTACATTAAAGAACGGCGGTACCCGCAGGCTCTCCGCAGGCATATTCGAGAGGAGCTGGATGATTTACGGCGGCAGGGTATTATCGTGGACAGCACTTCTCCTTATAATAGTCCGTTGTGGGCCGTGAAGAAGAAGAGTTCGCCGGGGGATTCGAGGGAGAAGTATCGGGTCGTCATCGACTACCGGAAGCTCAATGAGAATACGGTCGACGAAAAATATCCAATACCGCGCTTCGAGGACATTTTGGACCGGTTGGGAGGTGCGCGAATTTTAGTACCTTGGACCTAAAGGCGGGGTATCATCAGATCCAAATGCACCCTCGTGACCAACATAAGACCGCGTTTACATTCGAGAGGGGCCACTATGAGTTTACACGGATGCCGTTTGGCCTTAAGAATGCCCCTATCACTTTTCAGCGTCTTATGGATGAATTCTTGAGGGGTCTGGATGAGTCCGTGTGTCAGGTGTATATGGATGATCTTTTGGTCTTCAGTAGGTCGGATCGGGAACACGTGGAACATCTGAGAGCTGTCTTTCGTCGTATGCGGGATTTTGGTCTCCGCCTTTCTCCGGAGAAGTCGACCCTGGGCCTGCGGGAGATAAATTTTTTGGGCCACACTATCTCGGCGGAGGGGGTGAAACCGGATGCCCAGAAGGTTGCCGCCTTACAGCGGATCGCCGTACCGACCGAGGTTAAGGGTGTCCGTAGGTTACTGGGCGCATTAAATTATTACCGCCGTTTTGTGCCGGCTATGGCTGCATATCTCGTGCCTCTTAATAATTTACTTCGGAAAGGGAATAAGTTGGTGATGACTCCTGATATCGCGGACAAGGTTCGCCGGTGCATAGAGCATCTACAGCGTGAGCCGGTGCTCGCGTTCCCCGATTTTTCCAAACAGTTTACGGTCACTACGGACGCTAGCGAATACGCCCTGGGTGCGGTGCTGTCGTGCTGTCTCAGGACAGCGAGCGGGGGGAGCGGCCCATCGCGTATGCCAGTAGGCGCCTCACGGAGGCGGAGGCTCGTTATAGCGCCTTGGAGAGGGAACTCCTCGGGATTGTCTGGGCTGTTGATCACTTCAGGCCTTACGTATTCGGGAGACGATTTCGGGTTCAGACCGATCATCGCCCTCTCCAATGGGTTGGGAAGCTCAAGGAATCGTCTGCGAGGGTTACGCGGTGGAAGGAACTCCTTGGGCAATACAATATGGAGGTCGTGTACAAGCCAGGTAAGGAAATGTGGTCGCGGACTGGCTTTCCAGGGCGCTCATGGTTAATGCCGTGGAGGAGGATCGGGGCGGGCCGTCGCGAGATGTTCGTCAGTTCTTGAGGGAATGGACCCCGGGGGAGGAGCGGCCACCTTCCGCGGAGGGGATTTCGAATGAGGCTGCGCCGTCGGGCGACGAGGGCTCTAATGAGGGGCGTCCGGTGGCCATGGAGGAACTCGACGAAATTGTAAACGATAAGCGCCGCTAGATCGTCTGGAAGACGAGGACTTCGGGGCTGCTGAAGCTCGACTTTCAGCGGGTTGCCGGTTGTTCGGTTGTGACTATCTGGTCTCAACCCACCGTCGGGGAGGAACAGATCTGTAGGGCGCTCGCCGACGCGTCGAAGCCGGGTCAGACCCATTACTTATACGTCGGTAACGCTGTGGTCTGGGAGCGGATTCAACGCTTGTGGCGGACAGAACGCATCGGGCTTGACCGGACGTTTATCCGTTGCTCAATGCTGGTAGAAACCATACACGATGAGGAACGTCAACGGGAGGTTACGCTCGCTTACCACCAGGGCAAGACGAACCACCGGGGGCTGAACGAAACGTTGCACGCGTTGCGCCGGCGGTATTATTGGCGGGGGATGAAGCGTACCATCCAGGAGGCTATCGGGAATTGTGATGTGTGCATGCGCGCGAAATATGATCGGCATCCACCCCGGGCGGTTCAGGAAGAGACTCCTACTGCGGCTGCTCCGCTCAGTGATTTGCAGGTCGATACCTTTACCTGGAAGGGATTTAAGTGGGTCACGGTGCTGGATCTCTTCAGCAAAGTCGCGATGGCGTATCCCATTCAGGAGCGTACGGCGGAGGCGGTGTTGCGCGCACTCTGGATTTGGTTCCAATTTTACGGTGTGCCCGACAGTATTTCCTCTGACAGTGGTCGGGAGTTCGATAATGCCAATATCAGGGAGGAGATGAAGCTCTTGGGGGTCCTATGGCATCTTAACACCCCGGGACATCCGAAGAGTCGCGGGGGTATCGAGAGGCTTCACAGCACCCTTAGCGATCACATTAGGGTCTTTCAGTTGGAGAAAGGGTTGGAGCCGGACGTGGCTATGGGACGCGCGATCGTCGCGTATAATCACTCTGTTCACTCGGTGACCGAATTCACTCCTTTCGAGATCCTTTTTGGACTACAGGGTCGTCGGAGGGATTGTCGCGGTGCAACGGCGGGCGAGGGAGAAATCGTGAGCAACAGCCTTGCGCTGCGGAAACTCTGGCTTACGGTTCGCGATCGCATTGAGCGGGAGAAACAGCGACGGGTCGCGCGCCATAATCTCGGGGTTCGGGATCTGATGGGTCTCGTCAAAATCGGTACGGTGGTGTACCGTCGGGTCGGAACTAATCGGGGGAAGGAACTTCGGCGTTACGAGGGTCCCTTCCGCGTGGTTGTGATTAGGGAGCATAATTTGGTCACAATTGAGAGCTTAACTGACCCCAAAAAGAGACGGTGCACCTAGAACAATTAAAGCTCCCGCCTACGGAAGCATCCTAAGCCTTTGGAGTGTCCTCGGCTTCAGAAGTTTTTTTTTTTCTCTCTAGTGTTCTTGTTCTGTTCTTCACAGTGTTTTTTCTCTTGTGTTGTTGTGTTTCAGGTGTTTCTTTTATTTTTATTATTATGTTTTTCAGCCGGTGTGGCATTTTGTATTTGTATATTTCTATCATGTGCCCTTCTTTTATTATCCTTTTTGTATTCAGTTGTTTTTGCTTTTCAATATAGTTTACGAGGATTGTTCGTAAACTGGTGGGGGGGAGTTAAGGTCTGATAAGGCAGACTATCAGCCTTAATTCCAACTCACCTGATGTAAACACTTTGAAAAGTATGTATAGAGGATTATATGTATCAATAAATCAGTGTTTGACTAGCCATCAAGTGAGTTGTTATTGCGCCCCTTTTCCTTATTTTTTTTAAGTTTTATATTGGCCAGCTCATATATATATATATGCATTTCCAAGTCAATTGTAACCTTTTCCAAGTCAAATGTAACTTTTTCCAAGTCAAATGTAACCTTTTCCAAGTCAAATGTAACCCTTTCCATTTCAAATGTCACCTTTTCCAAGTCAAATGTAACCCTTTCCATTTCAAATGTCACCTTTTCCATTTCAAATGTTACCTTTTCCAAGTCAAATGTCACCTTTTTCTTCACTTCTAGCCTTAAATATTCCGTTTTATTTATTTATTTATTAAAAGATAATTAATATAATTAACATTATGACTTTTTTTTAATAATTTTGGCATATCTTATCGGTATTTTTTTTTGTTTTTTAGATATTTGATATCAAGTTCGGTTTTTTACTAGCTAATATTTAAAAAACTAATTATCGTCTATTTAGTTTTAAGATAGTTTTTGATTTTGAGTTTGTAGAGGGGAGGGGTAGTTTTGTGAATAATTAATGTGTTTTCGGGAATTATAATTACGTTTTTCCAGCTGTATTTTTTATCGCTCGCGTGCATGTTAACTCGCATTAACTTTTAATGGTTTTTATTGATATGGGGATTAATTAATGTGCTTTCGGGTGGTTATGATTACGTTTTTTGAGCTGTATCTTTTATCGGTCATGCGTATTTCTACTCGCATTGACTTTTAATGTTTTTTATTGATGTAGGGATTAATCAATGTGTTTTCGGGTATTATAATTACGTTTTTGAGCTGTATTTTTTATCGCTCGCGTGCATGTTAACTCGCATTAACTTTTAATGTTTTTTATTGATATAGGGATTAATTAATGTGCTTTCGGGTGGTTATGATTACGTTTTTTGAGCTGTATCTTTTATCGCTTTTGCGTATTTCAACTCGCATTTACTTTTAATGTTTTTTATTGATATAGGGATTAATTATTTTGCTTTCGGGTGGTTATGATTACGTTTTTTGAGCTGTATCTTTTATCACTTTTGCGTATTTTAACTCGCATTTAATTTTAATGTTTTTTATTGATATAGGGATTAATTATTTTTCTTTCGGAGGGGGGGGGCTATTATTACGTTTTTTGAGCTGTATCTTTTATCGCTTATGCGTATTTTAACTTGCGTTTGCAGTGGTCTTTTTTTTGTTTTAGGGGATTCTTATAACGTGTTGTAAACTTTATTCTTTTATGCGCTTGGGAATTTCTACAGACCGTAGGTATTAGGTATTATGTTATAATTTGATGTAAAAATTATTTATTGTCTTTTTTGCAGGATCTGATTACATTTTTGATCTGGACGTTACATCGCGATTGCGCATTCTTCTAGATCACTTTTTATTTAAGTTAAAAAGTGCACTAGCTCTAAAAAAAATGTCATAAACTCTATTAGTATTCCCGAAAACACTATAAACGTTCCCTCTATCGATTATTTATGAAATAGGAATAGTAACTTAAAATGAGTAAAAGCAATAACAAATTTGGTTCAAATAATGTTATCATAACATCCGAAAATAGAATAAACGATTCCCAATTAAATTATCAAATAATTGTAAGACCAAGTTAGGAAGCGGTCCTTTACAACAGATTTAGTTCAAAAAATTTACTCAGGACGCTTGAAAAGGAACTATAACTAATCCTTTTATAAAATAATAATAATATAAAAAAAAGTAAAAAAAAAAAAAAAAAGCTAAACGATGTATATTTCACCAACGTTATAATAGGAACAAAAAACAAAATAATCAATCCCAATATCAATAATAAAATATCAAAAATAAAGGCGAGTAGAAATCCACACAAGTGATAATAAAAAACCTTTTAAACATTTTCATAACCCCGCGAAAACACAAGGATAGATCTCTATAAAAATAAAAGATTAAAAGTGAATTCGAGATAAATGCGTGGGAGCCATGACCAAATAAAACTCAAAAAAAGTATTTATAGGACCAGAAAACACAATTATCAACCCCATTAAAAGTAAATTTTAGTTAAAATAAGCGCGAGCGATAAAAAATACAGCTCGAAAAACGTAATCATAACCACCCGAAAGCAAAATAATTAATCCCTATATCAATAAAAAACATTAAAAGTTAATGCGAGTTAACATGCACGCGAGCGATAAAAAATACAGTTCAAAAACGTAATTATAATACCCGAAAAAACATTGATTAATCCCTTTATCAATAAAAAACATTAAATGTCAATGCGAGTAGAAATACGCATGACCGATAAAAGATACAGCTCAAAAAACGTAATCATAACCACCCGAAAGCACATTAATTAATCCCTATATGAATAAAAAACATTAAAAGTTAATGCCAGTTAACATGCACGCGAGCGATAAAAAATACAGTTCGAAAAACGTAATTATAATACCCGAAAAAACATTGATTAATCCCTATATCAATAAAAAACATTAAAAGTCTAGGCGAGTAGAAATACGCATGACCGATAAAAGATACAGCTCAAAAAACGTAATCATAACCACCCGAAAGCACATTAATTAATCCCTATATGAATAAAAAACATTAAAAGTTAATGCGAGTTAACATGCACGCGAGCGATAAAAAATACAGTTCGAAAAACGTAATTATAATACCCGAAAACACATTGATTAATCCCTATATCAATAAAAACATTAAAAGTCAATGCGAGTAGAAATACGCATGACCGATAAAAGATACAGCTCAAAAAACGTAATCATAACCACCCGAAAGCACATTAATTAATCCCTATATCAATAAAAAACATTAAAAGTTAATGCGAATTAACATGCACGCGAGCGATAAAAAATACAGCTCGAAAAACGTAATTATAATACCCGAAAAAACATTGATTAATCCCTATATCAATAAAAAACATTAAAAGTCAAGGCGAGTAGAAATACGCATGACCGATAAAAGATACAGCTCAAAAAACGTAATCATAACCACCCGAAAGCACATTAATTAATCCCTATATGAATAAAAAACATTAAAAGTTAATGCGAGTTAACATGCACGCGAGCGATAAAAAATACAGTTCGAAAAACGTAATTATAATACCCGAAAACACATTGATTAATCCCTATATCAATAAAAACATTAAAAGTCTATGCGAGTAGAAATACGCATGACCGATAAAAGATACAGCTCAAAAAACGTAATCATAACTACCCGAAAGCACATTAATTAATCCCTATATGAATAAAAAACATTAAAAGTTAATGCGAGTTAACATGCACGCGAGCGATAAAAAAATACAGCTCGAAAAACGTAATTATAATACCCGAAAACACATTAATTATTTACAAAAACTACCCCTCCCCTCTACAAACTCAAAATCAATAACTATCTTAAAACTAAATAGACGATAATTAGTTTTTTAAATATTAGCTAGTAAAAAACCGAACTTGATATCAAATATCTAAAAAAACAAAAAAAAATACCGATAAGATAAGCCAAAAATATTAAAAAAGTCATAATGTTAATTAAACTAATTATTTTTCAATAAATAAATAAATAAAACGGAATATTTAAGGCTAGAAGTGAAGAAAAAAGTGACATTTGTCTTGGAAAAGGTAACATTTGAAATGGAAAAGGTGACATTTGACTTGGAAAAGGTAACATTTGAAATGAAAAAGGTGACATTTGAAATGGAAAGGGTTAACTTTGACTTGGAAAAAGTTACATTTGACTTGGAAAAGGTTACAATTGACTTGGAAATGCTATATATATATTTATTTATTTATTTATATTTATATTTAAAAATATATATGTTTCAAAGAGAATTGGTATTAAACTGCCGTCAAAACTTCTAGGCGGTAAAATTTTGTCATGTCTATTCTTTCTTCTATAGATCAGTATTTTCAATATTTTACAATACAGTGTTTTTTTTTTACTTATAAAAAGAATAAATATGAAGTTTTGTTTATATGCTTATTTGATGCCTAATGATGCTTAAATGTTATGGTAAGCCAATATTTACGTGATAGTTTAGAAAATGGTTGACCAATTAATTACATGCCTTAGTTTCTTTGTATTATTTTAATTTATTTTATTACATGTATATATAATCGATCTTAGTGATATTGATGTATCAGGTCATACTTTTGAACACGTAGAGAAATTCAAGTATTTAGGTTCAATTATAACTATAAAAAATTAAATCCAGGAAGAAATAAAGTCCCGGTTAAAGGTGGGAAATGCGTGTTACTATACAGTTGCTAAGTTACTTAGTTCGCGGCTTCTATCTAAAAACTTAAAGATTAGAATTTATAAAACTATTATTCGTCTAACGGTTCTTTACGGATGTGAAACGTGGCCGCTTACTTTGAAGGGTGAACAACGGCTTAAGGTTTTCGAAAATAAGGTATTGCGTAAAATATTTAGTCCGAAGAGAGATGAGGCCACTGGGGAGTTTAGAAGGTTGCACAACGCGGAATAGCGGAACTTGCATCCTGTGAATATAATTGAGTTGATAGCATCGCGGAGACTCAAATGGGCGAGTAAAGTTGTTGGGCTCGAAGACGAGCGGATTCCGAGAAAGTTGGTATTTGCTGATCCGACTGGTAGGCGTCCGAAAGGTAGGCCGAATCGGAGGTGGGAGGATTGCGTTAAGGCTGATCTCGGGGACTTGGGCTTGAATGGTGAACATTGGACGAGTCTGTGTAGGCGGAATTTGGTGGTATCGGCATCGAACCTTCGGGTTCGCTAAGCCTATTATTATTATTATCATGTATTTATAATGTGCATCACGTCAGTGAATTACAAAAGGCTTAATATACTATTTGAATTATTTGAAATACTATTATTTTACAGTTTACAAACTTCTTCTGAACCTCATATTTGTACCTCCCATTTTACTTTATCTCAAGTTTTTTTTTTTTTTTTAATAATTTTAACGCTAAGGAGTTTAGATATCTAGCTTTTTTCATCTATTTTATTTATTTTTCTAATTACTAGTTACGTACTAGGGGAGCCCGTGGCTGAGTGGCTAGCGCGCTAGTTTCTCATGCTACAGGTTGCGAGTTCGAATCCCAGTCCCGGCGGGGCTTTTAAATTGATGTAATTAAATATGGATTCACTCGCAGCCTCTCCCCCGGGTATGTGAGACCCGTTAGCCAAATTGTGGCTACTTACAAAATTAGGCGTAGGGAGTGATGACCCTACACTACAAATTTCATCGTGAAACGCGAGTGTAATCTCTCAGGAGATCGGTGTGCCTGCACGGCCTGTCGCGCCACTGAAAAAAAAAAAAAAAGGTTACATACTGACTTTTATACTACTAGAGTAATACAATGGTAATCTAGCCAGTTTAATATTTACCGAAAGGATCAAAGCAGGCAGTTAAACCTCATTGTAAATACTTTTTCTTCGTAAAACCATCGCAAAGTCCAGAATAATAGCATTTTTTTTTTAACTTAAGTTACCGGTCAATTTTTAAAATGATTATATATTTAATTCATTATTTGTTTTATATCGATTGTTTTCGCATTAAATTCTTAAAATAATACAAAACCTCCTCTCCAAATTTGTTTTCAAAATAAATTTGCCAATCTTCCTTGATCAACTCGTGCAAACGAATTCGTTGATCTGGAAGATTAGGGCCTAGAGTGTGAAGTATTTAACGTTAATTCTGGAAACTGCTACTGTTAGCGATCAGGTCTAATTAGGAGTTTGCTTGTTTAGTGAAAACTAAACGTTCCAACTCAAACATAACCTTTTGCTTAGTGTTTCTCTACTTGGGACGCTTACACTAAAAACGGCGAATAAGTAGGAAGATAAGTTGCAAGATCGTGTGTTTGAACTTCAAAGCATTCGGTATTTTTAGCACTGTTACTTATTGAAGTGATTTGAGTTTCCAGTTATTTTCAAAGTATATCTTACATGTGCATTCTATTGTATTAGAATATTTGTGGCAAACACCATTATTTTTTTATAGATTGTACTATATAAAAAAAAGAAAATTATCTTATATCAGGAAAAAAATAATAATAATAATAATAAGAGAATCGAAAAGTGACCCATAGTCCGGTTGTCAATTGTTGGGAAGGAAAATGGAATTTTGCTGTTATCAATGGTTTTCATCTAACAGCAAAAATCTCAAAATGTTATCACTTGGTTTCTCTGTTTACATCAGCTTGATGAAAACTAAGTATTTTAAACAAAAAAATTAAAATTTTATTTTCCTCCTTATCTACTGAGAATTAGACTTGGGTCATATTAACTTGTTTCTTCCACTTAAAGTCTAGTATCTGCTCTTAGAATATACATAATGTGTATGTGTATATATACATATAATTACTAATATAAAAAGATAAAAAAACGTTTTACACATTTCAAGTTGTTTTTCGTATCATCAATTGATTGCTAAAAAACTTGATCAATGATATATTTTTTTCTTTTTTATATTATTTGTTAAGAAATCATCATTGAATTAACACATTAAACTTTTCTTGAAAATTGAAAAGATTAGAATTTTTTTTTTAAGGTAGCAGTTTGATGTGCGTTTTGTATCTGTATTCAAAGTTTGTGGTAATGATTTCATTAGTTTATTTGAAACTTCAAACCCAGCTTAACTATTAAATTAGCAATAATCTTAATAAAGTATTAATAATAAATTAGTAATAACCCTCGCGAAATTATCATTTTAGTGAACTTTGTAAAGAGTGGTTTATTTAAATATTTAAGATGCGCAGTTTTTAAATCTGTGATTGAAAGGGCTTTCTACGAATTAATACTTAGAAACAATTAAAAAGAGTTATTGTTTTGTTTAAGGTTTCAAATTCAGGGACCGAAGTTCGATTGCACTTCTTAACCTATATGTTTTAAGATTTTAAGGGTCTGTCTCGCTGGTTTCAAAAATTGAATTTATATAGTATAATGGACTAATGGGTTTCACTATTTTCCTTCTTCGCACTGGCAATTCCTGCGTATAATCAGAATTAATTTGTTCCGTGATAGTTTTATTATTCAGCTGACTCGATTACTAGACCAGACTGACAGCAAGGCTAGAAAAACCTTAGTGTTGAACTAATTAAGCTCAATGCTCGACTTAATTTGGATTTAGGACAGTTTCTTTCTATCCGGAATATTAAACTTGTTAGGAAAAAATGATCTTCAGGAACTGGATTTGTTCTCTGTACTTTAGTTATTCGTTTTATTACCTATTCAGTACTTTTTTAAATATTTATTTATTGAGATATATTACAATTTGTTTCAAAATAAACAAAAGTAATAGTGATATGAGGACACATTCATACAATAAATACAGAAAATAATGATAAAAGCCAAACTTCAGTATTAGTAACCACAATTTATTTGCATCTTATGGCAATCGGAATAATTGTAAATTTTAAGGCAAATAAAAAGGTGAAAAACCCAACAAATTATTACACAATGGTTTATTGTTTGTAAATACCCTATATTAGGGTATAAATGTTTATATAGCTGCATAAAAGCATTTAACTAATAATAAGAGCAATAAATAATTCAAAGAAAAATGGCCTATTGCACCACTGCTAATTTCGAAAACAATATATCTCTATTTCTAAATCGATTTCAACGATTCTTTATTCGTTTTGTAGAAAATTAATAAACAAGCGTATATATATGTTTTTCTTATTCGTCACGATGTATTTTTCTAATCCTAATACTATTCTCAATCTTAAAAAATAACAGAGCTATATATATTTATCGGTAAAATTTCAATTTATAAGTATTCGCGGTTTCTTGGTTAAAAAAACTCTAATTCATTGTTTCTCTATCTTCTAAAATGACTGAGTTATTAAATTAAATTATATTTAATGAACTTTAAGGTGTTAGGATTATTGTTGGATGCGGTAGTATTTTTATGCTCAGTTAAACAAAATTGGTCAAGTATCTTTGAAAAAAAAACGGTGGAGAAACTATTTTTTTTTTTTTTTTTTTTTTTTTTTTTTTTTTTTTTAGTATTTACCTGACAAGTCCTTAATTTTTGAGGGGTGACAATGTTTTTTTTTTGGTCGATTATAATGATTATTGAAAATAATAAAGCAATAATAAGAGGCACAATTTCAAAATTGTTTACGGAAAAAAATAATAGCCTTATTATTCAAAAGAGAATTGAAAATGAAATAAAAACCACTGGCGATCTGCCAACATGTATTAGAGGAAACACCAGAGGGTTTCATTTGGACCTTGACCTGTGACAAAATAAAGAAGGAAACAGAGGACGATTTTTTTTTTTTTAAGTTTTCCTTTTCCTACCTACCTCAAAGACCTGCTTAAAAAAAAAATGAACAAAGGCTCGATAAAAAAAATATATATTCAAAATTAAATTAATTTAATAATCCTATAATGATTAGTGATGTTGTTAATGAACGGCAGATTTAAAAAAAGAGGCGAATGTGGGACACGTTTAGTAAAGTTGGGTACATGCCTCTCTAAGCTTGCTACCTGACTCTTCAATATAGAACTGAGTCTTTCAGCTAATAGATTTTTAATTCAAAGATATGTTTTTTGTTTTGGGATGAATACCCTTGAAGCCAAATTGAGCCTGGCTACTCATAGCCAATAGTATTGATATGGTTTAATAATAAATAAACATTAATAGTGTTACATTTTTTAAAAAACAAAAATATCTTTAACATAAACTTTAAATGAATAATTAGGGTTATAAATTAATAGACAATTGACTCATATACGTAATCAATTTACTATTTAAATTTTTTATCCCCGAACTGAAAAACTCTGAGCTTTGAAGTGAAACAAAATTTGAAAACTCACTTTTCACTTGATCAACATTTTAAACATTTTTCCTTTGATGAAGTTGTATAAATTCCTGAACAGGGGGTAATCTGTTGGAGACAAGTCGGGAGAATATGGTGGGTGCAGAAGAACTTCGTAGCCCAGTTCTTTCAATTTTTTCACGGTATAAAATATGAAACACGGGGTCTTGCTGCCGCTCAGTGAGACCATGAGGTACCCATGTATCGAGCTTTTTTACTTTCCCAATACACTTTAAATGGCTGGAAACGGTAGATGCACTTGCATTTAGTTGTGCTGAAAGTCCTTTAACTGTTTGGTAGGAGTTGCCTTCTACTGTATGTTTGAGGACATCGTTGTCTATTACGGACGGAGATCTTCCTCGGGGCAAATTTTCCAAGTCGGTATCCCCAGCTGTAGAGATGGTCCGAACCAGCGAATGGTCCGTTCATTTACACTTCCTTCCACAAACGCCTTGCAAATATTTCTAGCGGCCTCAGCTGCTGAATGGTCGAGTTTAAGCTCGTACAAAAATATTACTCGAAAATCGCGTGTTTCCATGTTCATATTTGGAGGTATACTAAAAAGTGGGTAATTGATTGGGAAGCTAATGATTATAATACAAAAGTAGAGGATTAGTAACTGTTTACTTTAAATATGTAAACATTCGGATGAAAACAACAGAGACCTGCAAAATCCTTTATGTATTTCAGAAACTATAAAAACGGACATTTCATGTGAAACAACCCAATATCAAAGTAAACACTTTTCCTACTAATGATAATATAATATAATGATAATACAAGAGTTTAAGCATTAGGTTGTTCAAAGAAGACGTAATATATCAATCTTAAGATATTTGTACAGATACACTAAAGGATAAGGTTACTTTTTATAGAGTTTTAGTGGTTAGAAGCTTACCCTTAAACAATTTAAAGATAAAAAATCGTTTTTTGGTAATTTTTCCATTTTTAACTGCGATAGCTCTGTTGGGAGATAATTTAATACAACGGATTTTCACTATATCAAACGTTAGTAAAATTTCATTAAGAATTATAACAACAATTACATTTAATTGTCAAAATATTTTCTTCTTTTTTATAACAGGCCACAAATTTATTTTCTATATTTTTTTAACATTTCACGCCGCGATTCTTAATTACATTTGTAGGATATGGTCATCATTCCTTACACCTATTTTTGTGAGTAGCTACTAGTTGGCTGGTGGGTTTCACATTCCCGGAGAGGTAGTGAGTGAATCTCCTTTTAATTAATATATGCTTTAAAAAGTTCTCTCAGTTGAACTGACGCACTTGAACTCATAACCTTCAGCGTTGTAGAGATGTTTAGACCAGCATATATATAATAAATTATATCAATTATATAATTAATCACTACTTTAATTAATTAATTTTTGTATTAAAAATCTAAACTCATCAGAATTATTCTTGACTGTATACAGACCATCGTCAGTATCATTGTTAGTAATTAAAATAATGAAAACTAATAGTTAATAAGGTAAATATAAGTGGATAAAAATGCATTTTATTCGAAATAAATGTGATATATACTTATTTGATGAAAAATATATTTAAGAAAGCAGTTGAATACAAGAAAGTTTAAATTAAGAAAGAAAAAACTTTACTCAATGTCTGGTTCAGAAGTAGGGGTGGGCATAATCGAATGATAGTCATAATCGGACTTCAATGATTTATATAATCGAATGATTTTATAATCGAATGATCGAATGATTAGTATGCATCGTGATATGTCTATAATTTATGTGATGAGCAGAAAAAAAAAAAAATGTCGTTCTATTATTCGAGCTCCTTGTAATCCCTCGATTATCGTTAAACAGTTCAGTTCGAATGATCATTCGCTTATCCAAACCGATTAATCCGATAATCGATTAATTCGAATGATTAAAATAATAGAATGACCCGATAATCGTCATCCGATTATGCCCACCCCTATTCAGAAGTAATGAAAACAACTTATAAGTATGGAAGGTTCAATGTGGTAAGATTAGGCCAATGAGTTCATTGAAAACTGGCTACATCAGACAAAAACAAGCTATATGTATATAAAACGACACTGTGTAAATATAGATTTCTATTAATTACTTTTATAATTAAATCAAACCTTAAATTTACTTACGATAGTAGTTGACCTTTGTTTTGATTTTTCGAATATTTGATTTGTGTATTGTTACTAACTCCGTAATTCAAACTAATTTAGACCATATTTGTTTAATTAATTAAGAAAAAATGTTGAAGATGTTTGGTAAAGGCAGTGATAAAAATAAAAGAGGCACTCTGGCCTAAGTGGAGAGGAAGCACTCGAGAGGGCAGGGGTAACCCGAGAGCTTCTTAGGGACAGTTTGTCTTTGTAAAATATTTTTGTGTACTTTCTCATCTGATTTTCTTCCGGAATCGATGGCGATCTGAAAGTTTTTTCTTTCAAAGAAAACTTCCGTTTTCTAAAATACTAGTATACTGATAAGAACGTATAATTTTATTTTCAGTTACCTATTTATGAAATACATACAGTGAGTGTCAAAAGTATTCGGAATTCGTATTTCTTTTGGTTAAATTAGTATATTTTACAAATATTAATTTATATAATTCTTTTTCACTCCCAAATCTTTAAAAGAGACTCCCATAAAGGAAAATCACTGACCAGATAACCGAAAAGTTTATTGTTTTTAAAAATATCCAATTAATAATGTAAAATTACAAGATCGTTCAGTGTCAAAAGTATTCGGAATCGTAATATCCTGTTGTTTAATGATTTTAAATTTTAATATTCTCACCAATCTTCGACATAATTTTATTTCCTAAGCAATTATCCTCTCTCATGTAATATATACCCAACCATTAAAAGATTTTTTTTTTAAATAAGGCCCTAAATTTTACAAAAAGGAAAACATGGTACAAGAAGTACAGCAAACGTCTATCAGCAGGCAAGGGAATAAGAGAATAGGCTGAATGTTTGTAACATTTTTAAAAGAGAAGGTTGGTGAATTAAAATGTTTACAGATGACTCCCATACTAAAATACATAGTTCTTAGAAAAAGATTGTGGATTGGAGGGCACCAAATAAAGAATTTAGTATGCCATAGCAAAACACCTTGAGCAGTCAGTGATAGTTACGTGCGTTTTTCTTTGAAAAAGTTTGATAACATTGGATTCATGGACAGAATTATTGATAGGTTTGCGTATTTTTAAGTACGAAAAGCCAGAATTAAAAGTAGAAGAAAAATTAGGAATAAATCAAGTTATTAACATGCGCGCGACCATGACTCTGGACATATATACTTTATCTATTCATATTTAGTTGCTGCAAAATTTTCCATTATTTCTTTTAAATTCAATTAACTATTTTTGGGTCTTACTAAAAAGGAAAATCAGGAAATACGATATTCAACATAATAATGGCCTCAAGAAACAGTAAGTGCTTGAGTGGGATAATATTTCACACCAAACAATTAATTAATTAGTAAGATCAATTCCTAGGTGGCTAAAATTTATAATTATACAAAAGTTTTTACCAACAGGATGTATATTTATAATCGCTGCACTAATATAACGAGGAAACCACGAAATTCCTAATACTTTTGACACCATTAACATACACTATTTTTAATTTTTTCGTAAATAAACGTTCAAAACGTTAAAAGTAAAATGATTATTGTCGTAATTTTTGGTTTTAGCTATTGTATACCTTCCTCCCAACATTTTAAAGTGGGTAACAAATCTTTAAAAACATAAAAAATAAGTTAACAACAAGTAAACCCTGAAGAATGGTCCCTCCCATTTTGCAATGGATAAATAAAGGCTTAGAAGAAGCCCTTGAAAGATTACTAGTGCATCCAGCGCATATAGCAATCCTCTTTAGAATACCTCCGGGTAACAGAAGGACAAATCTGACAGCTATACATATTATATTTGTATTTGTATTTTGTTCGAAAATAAAACCAGAGGGTAAGAAAAAAAAAAATAAAAAAAAAAAATAACAACAAGTAAATTACAGAATAATAGTGAATTCCGAATACTTTTGACACTCACTGTATATAGTAAGGGAAAATATTGTGATCGTGAAAATATTTGAATTTCAGTTTTCAACGGAAATATACGTTTTAGGGTCTCTTGAGTCCAAATGACCAAGTCCCGAAAAAAGGTCTGTGTGTCCGTTTGTGTATGTGTATGTGATAAGTCTAGCGCGAAAACAATAAGTAGCATAAAATTAAAATTTCATATTTTAATGGCGTCCATATCTGAGATGTTACCGCAACTTTTCCATCAATGTAGGCCAAGCGAAAGAGCCACTTTATACCATGCATTTTGCACCTTTTTACGATTTCCTCAAAAACGGCTCTAACGATTTTGATTAAACTAGCTATATTGATGTAAAATTTAATAGTCTTTAATATGATGTAGGTTTCATTCTGATAAAAATAGTTTGACAAGGCTTAAATGCCGATAGTTAAAATTGTCTTCCTTTATAGTACCTTCAATTATGTAGATTCTATGAAAATAACCATATCATCTTTGTTTATTTGTTTATTTATTTAACGTCACTTTATGCTACTATGGCTAATCGGACGATGCTACAATGGGAGTCCTAAATTTAGGATAGGGATCTTTAACGAGTACCTGACATTGCACAGGCTCGGGACCACCTTTTAATGTCCCCTCCGAAGGACGGCATAACTAAGGATTTTTTACTCCCATTAAAAAATCCTAGGACCACCTGCGGGTTTGAACCCGTGACCTTCGTCATAGAAAGCTACAAGTGATCTCTTCATCATCATATCATCTTTTTTGCATTGATATAAAACGGATAAATATATAAGTTGAACAAATTCGATACACAATTAAATGAAGAAAGCGCTAAAATATTTTTCAATGGAATTTTTGTGTTTTGAATATAAAAATAGTGATATAGATGTACAATATCATTGGAAAGCTGAAGATTAAAAAAAAAAAAAATATTATCTTATAGACAAAATTGTAAAAGTTGGCGGAGAGTAACGTAAAGCCGATAAAAATTACTGATTGTCATAGATATTATTATAATAGAATTTAAGTTTGAATTGAAACTCAATGTAATTGATTCTTTAATAATTTATTTTAATATCTGAAAGTTTTGAAAAATTCTTAACAACAAACAATAACACAAGTAAGTGAAAGTCGTGTGTTGCATGTGCCAGATTTTTTTTTAACGTTATTGTTTTTATTCACCATTTTTGTCACATATTGGTATATATTATTACAATATCATTGGTTTTTGGCCTCAAGATGAAGTCTTTTCTTTAAAATTTTTACCCTAATTCCTGAAAGTCTATGCATACTATTGATGAAGGAAAAACATATGTAAAATCCCAATTGAAAACTGCTTATTTAATTTTCTACAAATACGAAGTGTTTTAACTACATAAGTTCTTGCAATTAGATTATTTGTAAATTGTTTTTTTTTTAAATCTTATTTATTCAAATCCACAACTTAGAGTGAAAGCACATTTCATCATAGTGGATATAATTAGTTGACCGTTGAGAATTACTAGAAGAAATGAAAGAATTAAGTAGTTTCAACCATTTATTTTCTGTCATCGTTTCGACCCCCATTGTGGGTCACCATCAGGGCTAAACAGATACAAATGAAATACATTTCAAATAAGATTAAATACACTATTTTATAAACTTTTGAGCTAGAGGGTGTCAATATTAAAACATAAAAAAGTACTAGATGTGTAAAGAAATCGATCATGGAGTAGAGTGGAGATACGTACCGTATTGTAGGCGAATGGAAACTAGGTACAATTTGGCTGAATGGAACGCAGGTTTGTAGATCGGAAAGTACGCACGAAATGTAGGTAGAAGGGAAAATACGTACGGAATTTTAGTTGGGGTCCAACAATAATGAGTAAAATTGTAATACTAACATAAAAAATCTGGTGCGGGCAACACACGACTTTCATTTCAATCTATTTTTAAAATATATAAAAGAATTTTCAAATACAGTTACAGATAAAAATACCTGAAACTATTAAAGAATTAATTATATTGAATTTATATAGAAACATGTGTTTTATTAAAAAAATCTATTATATTATTATCTAAAATAATCAGTTAGTTTTATCTTATTTTTATCACTCTCTATTAACTTTTAAAAGCTTGTATATGAGATAATATTTTTTCCAAAATCTTTAGCTTTCCAACGGTATATCATACGTGTATATTACTGTTCTTATGTTCAAAAACGAAAAATTGCATAAAAAAAATATTGTTTCTGTTTTCTCCTTTAGTTAGGTATCGAATTTATATATTTAACTGTTTTTCATCAGCCTTAACAAGATAATATAGTTATTTTTATTGAATATACAAAATTAAAGATACTTAAGGGAAGAAAAATTAAATTATCGGCATTTAAGCCCTGCCAGACCATTTTAATCAGAATAAAACCTACATGATATTAAAGCCTATTAAATTTTACATCGATATAGCGAGTTCAATAAAAATCGTCGGAACCATTTTTGAGAAAATCGAAAAAAGGTGCAATATGCATGGTATAAAGTGCCTTTTCTAGTAAGCTCATTTTAATGAAAAAAGTGTTGTTACGTCTCGGGCGTATATTTGTCTTAAATATGAAATTTCAGTTTTATAGGACTTACCGTTTTCGCCCGGGAGTTCCACACACAGACCTTTTTGCGGGACTTGGTTATTTGGACTCAGGAGACCCTAAAACGTGTATTTCCGTTGAAAACTGAAATTCGAAAATTTTCACGATCGCAATACTTCCCCTTACAATATATAGTAAGTGAAAGTAAAACTACTATGTTCTAAAGATCAACATTTTTACAGCAAGTAGGACTATGACTAAGCTCTATAATAAAATGAAATATCTTTTCCTTCATGTACGTTTATCTCGTTAAAAATCTCGTTTTTTATTCATTTTCGAGACATTTTTTAAACAACTTTCTTTACTATTTAGGCAATAAGTGTAAGGACAAAAAATACAAAGCATCTCCCTATCTTATTGTTAATTTTTGTTTTCATTCGATATTTAAAAAAATAAAGGGATTAGAAAGGTGTAGATTCTTTTAGGTGAAGGTCAAATTTCTATGAATAAAATTGGAGGCTTTGACTTGAAAGCAGCTACTCACATTAGATCTAATTAGTTCCACTGCACCTGAAGATGACATTGTAGCCGAAACGTAGTGCGATTTTTTTTTCAATAAAAGAGTGGTGAAGTAGACATCAGCCTCCAATTTTATTCATAGGAATTAGAAAGGTTTTCCCATCACATGTTTTCGCCCGTGAAGCTGACTTAAAACGGCTGCAACACTAAAAGTATTAGCCCGATTTTTTTTTTTATTTATGGTTTTATATATAGGAAAGGATATAGAATGACTGGTAAAAAAATCACGAAAATCAAAAATGTCGAGTGGCAAAATCAGGACGATTTCGAATGGATTGTCTCATATGTGTTTATATATTATTATAAAGTATTTATTAATATAGACATATAAATAAAAGCTCCTGGATACTTCCGTTTGTACGAGCATTCTATTTATTTATTAATCGATTAAATTTTATTTATTTAATAAAAAAAAATTATACATTTCTGGCATTGAAAGCATTATAATACTTAATAAGTTGTACTGTTGATCAGGATAGAAAGACTGGAACTCTTGCGGATGGTGATTCTGTTTTTCCCTGGAAACCGGCGAGGATACTGAAAATCGGAGTGTTAGAGTGAGCTAGGATAAACAATGAAATGGAGTTTAATTTTCTATTCGTAATAATTGAAGATAATTAAAACAACACTCACTGTGAAGATAGACATACCTAAAATACCGGGTTTTAGATACCATTTCATTATTAAAACATTCCTAGGTTTATTAGGAACGTTTTCCTGGTCCAACTTAATGAGTAAAGTATCACTGAGTTCATCCAGTGCTGCGAGGATTTTTTTCCAATAATTTCTTTTGATAATTGGTTGCTTTTCACTGCAGGTTCAAAATTTAGGTATACCACCCCTTTAGCGTTGTTCATGATATCCTTAAATTACTATAATCGGAAATTTATAACATTTACCAATAATTGTTTTTGAATTAATATTAACTTAAGTCGTGATTTTCTAAATTGAAATTATGTGTTATTTTAGTCTGACCTTAAATTAAATAAATATTATATATATATATATATATATATATAATATATATATATATATATATATTACTATGTTTCGTGGCATATAGGGTAATAAAGTAATTTACTTAGAATATACATTTTATTTATCAAATATACATAAAACTTGGTACAGAGATGCATTTGAGGCATTGTTATTATCGAGAATACTGAGGTTCTATTTACCACATAATATTACATATAGGTACCTTTGGACATGACTGCTTGACCCCCAACTTCCGGCTTCCGTGCTGGACTTCCTCTTATCTTCCCGTCCGGGCTCAGACTCCCCAGGTACTCCGCTATCCCCGCTGTACGAGTGGAGGGGTCTATTTTTTGTATAGCCCTCTAAGAAGCCTTCCTGCTTGTCGCCCGGAAACAACTCTATTTTGTACAAATCAAAAATATTTCTCCACCTCTCAATATTCTCGATACATAGCATTCACCTAACCTGCGAGGAAAGAAAAATAAAAAACTGTACGGTTTTTGATTTTTCTTAAATTATCAAAAACATAAACTTACTAGAAATACTCCAAACTAGTTATAATACTGTACAACATCTTATGTTAGAATTGAATAAAATAGAAATAGAAACAAACAATAAAATATATTGATAGGACTTTTTAATACAGGTTTACATATAAAAGTAATTCTTTACTATTTTTATTCAATACCTTTCCCTGAGTTTATATTGGCAGTATCATAGTTATTTACAGTTAAATATAAATGATCTTCATTACTTACAAAAATTTCAAAACGCTAAAATTATTATATTTTACATGAAATGCATAATACATAATAAAATAGTAACAAATACAACATATAATATTCATTTGATATTTTCTTATCATGTGGCAAATTATTAAAACCAAAATGAATCTACTATTAGGTCTCTAAGGTACCCGTTAAACCTCTTTTCTTTCAAATAGTCATATTACACTAATAACACTTCTCTCAGTATTCTCATCATTTTTTAAATTATACTTATAATAAAAAGCTATAACAGTGTTAAATAAATGGTTAAAGATATACGAGAGATTTTAAGGTCACAATCGGAGTACAGTTGAGAAGTGGAATGAATCTCAGATTTTAACTCGAGAGACTAATATAGAAAATAACTTAACTTTTTCATGACATTCTAACCACAAAAATTACTTAATCAGAAAGACCTACTTGAATTTTAGACATTTAATAGCTGGATCAATATAAATACAACAGCAGTACTTTTCATGTACACAAAATACATTACCGTCTACAAAAAATAAATATCATTCCCGCCTTCGGGATAAGAGGAGGCCTACGGCTACTCCACATTCAGGGTTCTTCCCTTTACAAAACCTATTAGAAGGTAAAAATATCATCTTAGAATGATAAGGAGGACTAATATCTACTCCCATTAAAGGATAATTATTCCCATGTTACTTAAAAGACTCCGCATTAGGACTATTAAAATATATATAAAGATCCACCGTTTTTGCTCTTAGTTTTCAGATGCTCATTATCTTACTCTACATTTATTAAATTTATCTGATTAAACACAATAATTATAACTGAGACTCATTCCTTTTACATATAAAATATCAAATCAAGTTAATCTTAAATCCTTATCTTTACATACAAATAACTTAATCCTAATATTTACATTGTATGTACAATCTATTTACAATTTTTCCAGTAAGGTTTAACCTGAACATGGCCCAGGCTAAACACTGTAAGCTCGTCATACGGAGGGGACGCTAATTACCCCTTTTTATCCTCTGGAAACGGATAAAGACTGCCGTATAACAAAATAATATGTTATGAGGCCTTTTCTAACATGGTCCAAGACCATGTAACCTTTATAATCTACATATATAAAAATAACAATTGTTATTCCTTTAACGGTCACCTTTCTATAAACATCAAGTACTGTGGTGTTGCTAGGAGTAAGTGGAATAGAAAATGTATTTAATTTGAAACTGACTAGTTTAGATCTATATTCTTGACTTCGGAATAGAATAAGGGATTTCAGAGTTAAAAATTGAGTTTGGAAGGTTTTCTGATAAGGGACACTTTCTTCTTTGAACTTTTCAGGATTTTCTTGAGGAATCAATATTATTTTAAATTTCTCATTAGTGGTAAGATCGAGTTTTGCATTTGGTTCTGTTTCAACCGTTTTTTCACTATACATTTTATTTTCATTCTGAGTAGTGGGAGTCATTAGAGAATGGAGTTTATCTATAATTTTCGAGTTATTAACTTCTTCATTTTTTTTCATTGGTTCTTCATTCTGAGCAGCGGAAGTCATTTGAGAATGGAGTTTATCTATAATTTTCGAGTTATTAACTTCTTCATTTTTTTGCATTGGTTCTTCATTCTGAGCAGCGGGAGTCATTTGAGAATGGAGTTTATCTTCCATTTTTGGGTTTGTACCTTCTTCGTTTTTATTTTATTTCTTTTTATTCTCCAGGATATTTATTTCTTGATAGTCAGATTTTGCTTCATCCTCAGTGAAGGGTGTTTCTCCGGAATCGGCATGTTTATTTGAGGTTTGAGTGGGGTCTCTTCAGGTTGCAGTTTCTCATTTATGAAATTATTTTTCTTTTTAATCTCTTCTGGGAGTCTTTCATCGGTGTTCACTTCTATTTTATCTTCAAAAGGATCTTTCTTATTTTCAATGCTACCAATATTCTCCTCCAGATGATCAAATCCATTGTTTACCCAATTATTGAATCTTTCAAGAGCATTCATTAATAAATTTTCGAAACGTTTAAAAAAAATATCTTCTTCAATATCTTCTTCTTCTTTGAAGTTTAGCTTCTTCCCTCTTAATTTGGTCTGTGGCTTAGTTGTATTCGAGCACGGGATCACTGACTCTCCGGTCAACCCCAGATCAGATACTTCTGAACATTTTGGCTTTGGTAGCTCATCTACTCTGGAAGCCATAGTAAAAAATCGTGTGCGAAATAATAAAAAACAAAACCCTGGCTAATCTTCAAAAACCTTTAAGGGTGGTTTAAACGCTTACACGAACAAAAGGCATAAATAACAAACATCTAACAACTTTCATAAAACCACTTTAAAAAACAACTTTCAAGACCTTAAAACAGTAGGGAGGCGCACAAGATGCTAACAATTAATTATAAATTAATGAAGTATTAATATCAGATTTCTATATAATACATATGACAATATTACCCTAATGCCACTTATAACATTGACTTTTAATTAACTTATAAATTTTCGATACCAATAAAGAATTGATAAATTCGTCCTCACAAGCTGGATGCCATAAAATACTATGTTTCGTGGCATATAGGGTAATAAAGTAATTTACTTAGAATATACATTCTATTTATCAAATATACATAAATCTTGGTACAGAGATGCATTTGAGGCATTGTTATTATCGAGAATACTGAGGTTCTATTTACCACATAATATTACATATAGGTACCTTTGGACATGACTGCTTGACCCCCAACTTCCGACTTCCGTGCTGGACTTCATCTTATCTTGCCGTCCGGGCTCAGACTCCCCAGGTACTCCGCTATCCCCGCTGTACGAGTGGAGGGGTCTATTTTTTGTATAGCCCTTCTAAGAAGCCTTCCTGCTTGTCGCCCGGAAACAACTCTATTTTGTACAAATCAAAAATATTTCTCCACCTCCCAATATTCTCGATACATAGCAAATATATATATATATATATATATATATATATATATATATATATATATATATATATATATATATATATATATATATACATACGTTAGAGACCGCGGCGAGCCGGTATAATCCCGCCTCTACCTTGTAAACATTCTGTTGTATACATTGAGGTCTAAAGAAGGAAATGAAGTCAGTGTTGTTCTAGTTATCGTGCGTTTTGTTTCTATGTCCTATTACTTTTATTATTTATATCTGATTAAAGTGAACTAACGTAATTTATATATATATATATATATATATATATATATATATATATATATATATATATATATGTATATATTTATTTCCTTTATTTTTACATTATAAATATATAATTTCTTAGAATATTATATTATTATTATTTTTAAATATTTTATTGATAATTACAACTGTACATACAATATATACAACAAGTAAACGGGCTAATTTACATTTATGGGCGTGATAATGTCTTGTGAAGAAACTACCCAGTGGTAGCACTTCAATGTCAATTTAATTAAAGTAGGTCTCGAGGCCATCGTCTTTTCAATCGCCTCGGAGGGTTGTCAGGAATAGATGGGATTGATAAGTTGATAAGAAGGGAATGAAAAGAGGCATATCTGTTTCGGGCTAGTTCTGCGACAAATGAGCATTTAGGATTTTGCGAAGGATTTAGGATTGTAAGGATTAAATGTGAGAGGAATTAGATGGTTTAGTAGAGCCCCACAGGTCGAATCCGTATGTCCAGATGGGTCGGATGATGGTAACATAAATGATCTTTTTGTAATAAATCAGAAGTTTTGAACGTTTGTCTAGTAAGTGTTGTAGTAATCGGTATCTACGGGCAGTTTCTTGTTTAAGTCGCGTATGGGGATTCCACGTAAGACGTTTGTCAAGATGGAGTCCTAGGTAACAGATTTGTTCAACAGGTATGAGTGGGGTATTATTAAAGGATACAGTAATATTATATAAGTTTGCATTCAGGTAATATCAAACAGTTTTTGGCATATCTCGAAATGACAAGTTCCCGAGCTTGTGTTTTCCTACTCTTTTTCTTTTTTATGAGTTAATTGTGAAATTATCTTTTGTTCTAAATATCCTTATTAATTAATATTGCTATTCGATATATTGCAACCATTTCTAAAATATAAAAATTGGAGAATGATACTTATTTAGATATATGGGTTGAATTATAGAATAATTGTTGTAAACCAATTGAAAAAAAAAAATATATATATATAAACTTGATGGTGAGCGTTCGATCATTTATCTGAAATAACGGATCATCAGATGGTCATATTTTTCCCTTATTTTTGGTAGTTTTGTGCCCATCTTTGGATTAAGTCCTCCAACCGACACCACATTGGGTAACGAAGGTTTAGGTCATCCACCAGGGGAATTGTAATCCGACAATATTAAGGAAATATTTTTTATCATATCTTTTATTGCATGATGTTTTTTGTATCCAGGATATCTTAAATATTTGTCCATAAGAGCTTGCTGAAAAGCAATGAAGTTACATTAATTGTTCAATTTTTAAAAGAATGATGTAAACTGTCACAGTTCGTATACGTAAATCTCATGTCTAGCTGCAAGTGCAACGAAACTTCGTTCCCGCTCTAAAAGGAATCCCAAGAAGTAAGAGACCTGGCATGGAACGTTAACCTTGTGAATGATGGCGATGAGAGGTTCCTGGCAGAAATAAGATTCCAGAAGTAACACGTCATATTTAATTGTATCATCCTTCAAAAAGTCCATAAATTTTTGATCTTGAAAAACTTTTTCCATGAGTGTTTTGCAGAATTCACTTAAGGCCCAGTGAAATCGATTAGTTCCTGTCATCATGTCCTTTATGCTTTGAGCTTTAAAAAGAAAACTATCATAAATTAATACCACTATACAAATTACTGAATGTTGTAGAAATTATTAGTAAGACAAAAAAGTCACTTTTAGTAGCATTATTTGTTGTTTTGTTTGTTTATACATTATTTTTCTCATCATATACAAAATAAGACTGATAATAGCCATGATGATCCTTTTTTTTAATTCGAACTTTTACGTAGTTACTATAATTAATGGTAGTAAGAATATTCAATTCTCACTTTTGTTTACTAAGCTCACTTTATGAGACTGGTTAACGAGTATGGAAATTCTGAAAAGAACAGTCCCCTCTAAAAACTTTGTTTTATAACAGTTGAAATATCGCCAGCCATAGAATTAACTCAGAAAACTTAGGAGTCAACTCAGAAAAACATTTACACATCTTTAAGCATTTATAAACTTGTTCTTTGTGCCGACATTTCAACAAAAAAAGGAACCTTTAAATCCACTGTTTAAAATAAATTTCTTTGATTTAGATTAAATTTTATTAGGTGAACAAGACCTTCTTCAATGATTAGTCATTGACGCCTGAAATACATATGAAAGTTAACTTTTATTAGTCCCCTTAAGTAGCTTAGCATATCAATTATACGTTCAGACTAAAACGAGAGTGCCTCTAACAACTGGATAATTTATAAAGCTGACAAATTATCCTAATAAATTAAATGTCAACAAACGGGTCATGAATAGTTCATCAGAGCGGCTAAACGTTTATTCATTTCATCTGATGCTAATTCTAGATCTTCCCATAATTTATCTTTATTTCGAGTTTTTTTTTAAGTATTTTATATTCATTGAATTACATACCTCCCTGATTATGGTAAAAGCAACGAGAAAAACAAATAAAAACTGCATTTTTACTTTCACTAACTATATATAGTAAAGGGAAGTATTGCGATCGTGAAAATTTTCGAATTCCAGTTTTCAACGGAAATTAACTACATTTTTTTTATATATCTGAAGGGAACAGGAAAGTTATGTTTGATTATGTTCTTTATTTCACATAGATAAGAAAGAAAAAAAGAAAAAAGTTTCTTTTAGATATGAAAATGTCAATATATTCAAAGAAATGTCTACTGTTAATTGCTTCTGGGAAGTATTAGAGCTATAATACTTTCACTGTTATATACACTGACGTCTCGAAAAAGAAAAATAGAGTAGGATGTGATTCGAAGTCCAACCAATGCCAATTCCTCTTTAGTTTACCTGGAGAATGCTCTATTTTAAGTAGGTAACGGGCAGAGATTCTCAATGTTTTATATTAGATTGCTTGATCCCAAAAAAAATTGAAACATTGCAACAGACTCCAAGAGCGTTTTGGAAGCCCATGACAATCCATGGCCCACTTATTTTATCACTAAACGCATAGTGGAAAGTGGAAATGAGAAGTATTTTATTACTACTGTCTTTACCTTCGTTCTAGCTCATTTTGGAGTTTTTGGCAGCGGAGAGACATGCAGATCCACCAACTTACCAACATAGTAAAACACTAAAAAGGGCGGTATTAAGAAATGTAACAAAAGAAGTCTGTGTCAGCCAATTGAAGAATACTCTAGACAGAACTTGAAAACTTGAAAAAAAATCAATCCAAATTGTTTGATTTAAAAAAACGATCCGCAAAAATGGACCAATAGAAAAATGTCTTATTATGTCGTCTTCGTATTGGTCACTGCCAATTTACATATGCTTATCTTCTTAGAAACATTGATGCACCCACCTGTAAATATCGTGATAACGTTTTACAAACAGTCAAACATATATTCTTTGAACCAATAAAGCAAAAAATTGTAATAGGCAGGGACTCTAAAAGATATCTTACAAGATAATGAAAATAATAGGGGTACTCACTACGTTTGCTATAGCATAATATTTGTGCTATTTTGTTAAACCCATCGAGTTTCTACAGGAAATAACTGTAGAAACTCGACGGGTTTAGCAAAATAGCACAACAAATTTGCTGTAGCAAACGTAGTGAGTACTCCTAATATAGTAAATGTTTGTTTATTTATTTAACGTCTCTTTATGCTTCTATGGGTAATCGGCCTATACTACAGTAGGAGTCCTAAATTTTGCCTATCTAGGTTTAATTAGGATAAGGATCTTTAACGATTACCTGACATCGCCTGGGCTCGGGAATACCTTTTAACGTCCCCTCCGAAGGACGGCATATCTAAGGAATTTTTGCTCCCATTAAAAAATCCAAGGTTCACCTGCGGGTTTGAACCCAGAACCTTTGGCATAGGAGGCTGTTAACTTCTAAACATTATATAATAACCCTTAGCTCCCAATAAACCTTTACCATCGAGAAGAGTCAAACAAACAAGACAAAATAAAAAAAAATAAAATAATAATAATCATAAACAGTATACACAAAAATAAAAAATACTAAATGTCATCATTAATAGAGTTTGTTTTCGGTAAATAATAAATCAGGGCCGATTAACGTCTTGTGGCTTACCAGAGTATGAAGCTAATCCCACTTCGACGTCTCTCCAGTTCGGTGGAGGATCTTTTAGGGGGTATGGAGATACAAAAGTAACATTATGACCTCTGACGGCCAGTTCCTTGAAGACTGGCACGAAAGCGAAGGTGTGACTGTAAAGTGGCATCGGGGCGAGGATGAGGATGTTGGCTGCGTCCGTGGCAACTGCGATTAGGAGGAGTAATAGGATGGATGATGCTGCAGTCATCCTAGCTGTAAACAAAATACAATAAGTAGGTTTATATTATAAAAGGTGAAGGGAAAATGGAGGCTCATAATTATACTTCACCACTGTTTTATTTTATTTTAATGCACTTCTTTTCGGCTATAGTGCCATCTTCTGGTGCAAGAACAATGTTTATCTTAGGTTGAGTGGTTTCTTACACCCAGAAGCCTCATGTCTAAATTGAGATGAGACATCCGGCTTTCGGGTATAAGTACTATGGGTGGGCATAATCGAATGATCGGACTTCGATTATTTAAATAATCGAATGATTAATATGCATTGTGAAAGACAATATGGCTCAATTACCCTCTCTATGATTGCTGAGGTGGCTGAGCCTAGGTGGATATATGATTATGATTAATGTTATGAGCAAAAAAAAAAAGTTATTCCGTTATCCCAACCCCTTATAATCCCTCGATTATTGTTAAAAAATTCATTTCGAATGATCATTCGTTTCTCCAAACCGATTAATCCGATAATCAATTAAATTGAATGATTGAAATAATCGAATGATCTGATAATCGTCATTCGATTATGCCCATCCCTAGTAAGTACCCACTAACTTCAAGATGTATGTTCGTTTATTTATTTAACGTCCCTTTATGCTTTTATGGCTAATCGGACGATGCTACAATGGGAGTCCTAAATTTTGCCTATCCATGTTCAATTAGAATAGGGATCATTAACGATCACGTGACATCGCACGGCCCCTCCGATGGACGGCATAACTAAGGATTTTTTACTCCCATTAAAAAATCCCAGGGCCACCTACGGGTTCGAACCTGGGACCTCTGGCATAGGAGTCTGTAATGCTAACCACCATGCTACAAGTGATCCCAACTAACCTTAAGATGAAAATTGTTCTTGCACCAGAAGATGGCATCATAGCCTAGAAACGTAGTGAATTATAATAAAATGAAACTGTGATGAAGTATAATTATGAGCCTTTAATTTTATACAATAAGTAGTTTATACCATGCTCTGTAGAAAATGTAGCTCTAATATGTAGAGGTTTCCCTGATGCAGATTTGAAAACAAGTACAAAACGCGGAAAATATAATAACGGTTTAGAAAACTACATAAAATTAAAATAGTTATCACCGGGAATATCAAATATCGAAGGAAGCCGTGGTTCACTGGGTTTAGGAGCAGATTCCATGTTTTCTTTTTCATTACGTAGGATTTAAAAAGGATTTGTGGTGAAAAACAAAGATTCGTCAGTCATCCCCTGTGACGGTGTGCCAGGTTTTGGTTCAGATTCTGTATTTGAAGTTTCGGAGCTATCTACGAGAAATGCATCCCTTTCCTAAAAGAAAAGTTCGGCGAGACATTTGGCGAGGGACAGTTCTCCGTTAGAGGTCTATAGTTTGGGTCTCCCCCTGGAAGCACAAGGAGGTTTTTGGAAGACCTGGGTGTCGATATAGGAGATATAGTGGTGTTAGCAGAAAATGTGATTTTTGACTTCCTGGGGATTATCCACCATCACCTGTATAGCAATTAAATAGGGAATATGGTTATATTTTGTTTTGTAATGTGCGCACCAAAGGTCTAAATTTACAATATAGTGCTAGAGAGAAATAAAATAAAATAATGTAAATGGCTAAAAGATAAAAAAAAAAAAAAAAATTGTAAATATTATAAATTTGTATTCGAATAGGAAAGAAAATAAAAATTGAAAATGTATGTAAATTATGTCCAAGTGATTGATAAGTATGCTGTGTTTTATAAGCAACCTTTGCCAGCATTGCCGAATAAATAAAGCATTTCTCTCTTGACATGTTATCTGACTGCTGTAGGGTTCTGACTCACCTTGTTCTCGATGTCTTGACCCCTTCTGAAGTTGAACAGGGTGGATCCTCTTTTATAATAAGCTTTAGAGTACTTTCAGAAGATGTTTTGATATTCTAAATTCGACGTTATCTTTATTGGTCAACTGAATCATTTCAACTGAAGAACTTATCAATTTGGCCATGCGTTCTTGGCGTGTTAATTGTGTTGTAACGTTAGGTCATGAATCTAATGTCATTTCTAATTTTGAATGTTCTAATTAATAATTAAATAAATAAAATCCAATAGTTATGGACAATATGAAGTATATTTAAACTAGCATATCTTTAACCTTAAATTAATTAAATTTTGAACAAAAAAAATATTAGATGGTAGTACTATTCAACTTCTAAGCGATGAAAAGACAAGTCTTTCGATGTCGGTTATTAATATAAAAAAGGTTCTAGTTTAATATAAAACTTTATCAAGCTTTTGATTTTTTTAAAGAATTATTTCATGATAATACCATTTAGTTTTGGAAAAATGATACTGGTTAGCCTGAGGTTTTTTATAAGATGGGGAAAGAGGAAAACAGAGGGATAATTGATTCCACGAAACTTGCTGCTAAGAACATTTAGATTTTGTTTCAGTGAATTGTTTCCATGAACTAGAGGGTTGTTAGTTTTATGGTTCAATGAATATTTTAATGATTTCTGTGAATGCTAATGAAGTTAAATTCATGAGTTATTACAATGAATTAGAGAAAGACCTATTAAATGAAAAAGGTAAGTAGATTGAAAAGAAATCAGTGAAAATATACACCAATTTTAAATTTAGTGACATAAATGCTATTCAACCACTAGGTTTATTTAAGCCCCCACAAAATACAAAATTAATAGGAAAAGACAACCAATGTCTTCATAATAACACATCGGAAAAGTACAAAATAAAAAGGACAAATAAGAATATTAAAAATACAAAATAAAAATCCGAGTGTTAAATGAAAATTAAATAATTAAGGTAAAAGCTTATTACGTCATCACCGATGGGGATGGGGGGAAATCAGGAGGGTTGAAGTAAAATAATGCTATTGATTTTTATTTTTTCGAGGCGCTATTATGGTGAGAGCCACAGTTACATGTATTCTCTAACCCGTAAAAACTGAAAAACTCATTTCACAGACTTGTTCTATTCACCACGTAAGAACGACCAGACGCCTGACCATTGTAAAACTGAACAATTTATTTCTTTGTGTTAGGTTTCTCAACTTTTAAACTTGTATAATACAGTCTTTTTAGATCGTAAATTTTTTCTACCTCTGTCAATGGTTCCAGGTTAACGAGGAAGTTTAGATTAGATTAAGATTAGAGGAAGTTGAACTCTATCTTTTATGACATAAGTGACTAGGCGCACCTTGTAACCAATCTCTATCAGTTCTTTGATAGAGTCAACTGGTGTCGAAGGGTGTAGGTTTCTGGTAACAACTCTAAGAGCTCTCTCTTAAGGTAGCTGATAATTTTAGAAATCCGCTTTGGTATCAATTAGATATTTTACTATTTTTCTAGATGACTTGTAGGTAGTAGAAGATATTTTAGTGTCATTAATTCTACTCAACAGTAGTAGCTGGTATAGTCGGTAATTTTATTTAATTGGACACACAACAATTCGAAATATTTAATGTTTTTGAAAAATATCGAAAAAGGCCGTGGTTTATTGGGTATAGGAGCAGATTCCATGTTTTCTTTTTCATTATGTAGGATCCGAAAAGGTTTTGGGATGAAAAACAAACATTCGTCAGTCATCCCCTGTGACAATGTGCCAGGTTGTGGTTCAGATTCTGTATTAGTACCCGAAGGGGTCGCTTGTAAATTTAATCTTTTATTAGTATCACGGGGAGAGAGGGGGGAGGGGTCTTTGTTTTGTAAGAGACGGGATTGAACTACTAGATCTAGACCTTTTAGTTGAAGTTTCAGAGGACATCACTTGATGAAAATATTTCTTTTCAAGTGAAGAAGATTATAAATAATAACGAGACGTGGGAAAAAAAACAATAACTAAAGAAAAGATATCAGCCTTGCCGAGCTATTGGCAATAAGCTGATATGAAGAGCTTACTCAGCATTCACTTTACACGGTGAATTTTAACAAAACTTACCGTTGTTTGCTCCAATATTTACTGCTGTTGTTATACTCAAGTCTGATGATGTTTTCAAGACTGTGCTGAAGTGAATCCCAACTGAAAGAGTAAGAAATCCGAGGGCCGATTTAAAAGATGACAGTTATACTCATGTGCATGCACAGAACCAGGTGTCATCACTAGTGAAATTGTTTAAATACAAAATAGAACAATCTGGTGTAATTCTTACATAATCGATAAGATTTAATTGTTATCTCTTGCATATTTTTTAATTATATTCTGTATTTAAGTCAAGTTTGAAGAAACACTTGAGATTTCTTAATACTTCTCTACTTGAAAATTTCGTTATTTATAGTAGATTGAAGATTATTCTATCCTTGAATTTACATTGATCTTTTTTTTTTTCTTTTCATGAGCACGTTATATCTTCAAGTGAACAAATGTTTAATTATTTAATTTTTTTTAAATACCTTACTCAGGGTCCAGGTAATGAAACTTTTAGGATATCTCAATTGATTATTGCTGCCGCATAAGTGCTAAAGATAAAAGCAACTGAAATTACTTTAAAATATCTAACATCGGCAATTTAAATTAATTAAATGAACGTTTGGAAAGTTTTCTTTTAGCGCCTTTAAGGTTTCTTTTACTAAATAGTTATGTAAAAACTCTTGTTAAACCAATAAAACACCGCTTATTAAAATTAGGATTACATAATCGCTGCTGTTAGTATGAGAATTTAGTTTTAATTTTACGATGAAGAGTATAAATACATCATAATGTCAATTAAAACAATCTATTCTTAATTATATAATGAATGAATGAAAAAAGAACTTTATACTGTGACTAGGTCCCTTAAGAATAACACACAGGTACAAAACAAATAAGTATTATGACTGACCAAAGAACACATAAAAAGAAAAACAAAAAAGACTTATAACATTAATGATTACAATAAATATATACAAGCATTTTAAATGGTAAAAACAGAAAGAAATGAAAAATAAAAACTAAAAAGATTACAATAGTATCTAAAAGTAACATAGGGCTAACAAACCAAAGAAAATTTTTTTAGAATAATTAAAAACATTTATGTCATGAAGTGTGGACATTTCTCACATCCCTCTAATTTTTATACTGAAATTAGTTGGCATCTGGTTGGGAAGCAAGAAGGTGTTTAAAAAGGAGCGATTTGAACGAAGATTATGAAGGAGCATGACGGATGTTTGATGGGAGAGTATTACAGAAAAAAGTGGACCGGGCTAAAAAGGAAAATTCATATTTTTTGGTCCGATGGGAAGGCGTATAGAGGTCAGAAGGACGGGATCGGGTCTCCTGAGTATGGATTGTGGATTTAAATTGCAGGAGACTATAAACGTAAGAGGGGCGATGGGAGCGGATGACTTGATAGAGAAAGGAACCAAGGAAATATTGCCTTCGAATAGAGGGAAATAGCCAATTTGACTCGTCATACAAATTTTATGAAAGAGTTCATGACTCGTTTCAATCGGCCCTCAAGCACCTTCGAGAGGCCGCCAAATACCAAACAACAATAGTCAAAATGGGGAAAAATAAGAGAGGATACTAGGAGCTTCCGGGAGGTTTGTGGGAGAAGGTGACGGGGCCGTTGAAATAGTTTTAGTGTACTTATCGATTTTATGGAAATTTGGGCAATATTGGGTTTCCAGGATAGGTTTTGGTCAAGGATTACGCCAAGGTTTTTTACGGAGGCGCTGAAGGTAATAGGGCGATTATTAAGCAAAAGTGAAGGAAGGGTGATGATAGAACTAAAGAGGAAATTGTAACCGATTAAAATGGCCTGGGTTTATATATATATATATATATATATATATATATATATATATATATATATATAATATATATATATATATATATTCAATATTCAATATATATATTTATTGAATATAATTAGTTGACCGTTGAGAATTACTAGAAGGAATCAGGCAGTGTGGCGGTCAGTGAATGAAACAATTAAGTAGTTTAAACCATTTATTTTCTCCCAACGTTTCGATCCTCTTTGTGGGTCATCATCAGAGCTTATTGCAGGCGAATGGAAAACTACAGTCAGTATGACCATGTTTAAGTGTATACTTTGAAATGATTAAATAGTTTCAACTATTTGTTGTTTGCCAACATCTCGATACCCGTTGTGGGTCATGATCAAAGCAAACATTGTTACCAGATTCCGCCCACCATGCATCGACCCACAATGGGGGTCGAAACGTTGGCAGACAATAAATTGTTGAAACTACACGTATTTAATGTTTCATTTGCTTACCCACCACTCGGACTAATTCCTTTAATTACTTTAAAATGAATTTTCTTTAATCAACTATTTTTATCAAAATTGAGCAATAACAAAGGGGTGTTATAAGGTTCCGTGGATCAGATATCCAGTAGGCTTTGTAATTGATGGCTCTTATCAGGTGACAGGTAGTAAGTAGTTAGCGGACAGATTGAGCGATGGCTTCCTACCGGTTATAGCTCAACCTTACTCATCAATCCACGTTTTTCTGACCTTTCTGCTCCAAAGCAGGTCTATGCTTAAATGGCTATCTTGAGTTGTATCTGCAGCTAATGAAATTCATTTGTTTCTTCATATTCATATACCGTTCAATTTACAATGAAATAAATATTATCAGAATTAAGAAAATTTGCTGTATTGGTCTCAAAGATTTCTATAGTTAACCTAGATAGCGCAACATGAAGCAATAGGTACACGGTTGTATAGGTATCTCTCTGATCTTTGTTTAATGTTTGTTAATTCTCTTAATCAGTGGTCCCCAAATAGTGGTCCCGCGGGCTCTTGGGAGTCCTCAGATGATGCGGGGTACGCGATATTTCTCTATAAAAAAATTTAAATCACCTTGACGTGACCTTCGACCGAGTCTTGCACCTAGAATTGCTTTACAAAAGCCGTAAATTCCTTCTTCCTACATACTTTCTCATTATTTAGTCCTATCTCACTGTCAGACCCCTCAATGTTAATCAGAATAATTTCTTTTCGTCTCATTTTTTTCACAGGCAACTGGTGTTTCTCAAGGCAGCATGCTTTAAACAGTTTATGCAGTTCATGTCTCAACCCATTCTTACACCTTTCCTTCTACCTATGCTGATGACACCTTTGTGGTATCAGTAAATAATGATCCCATTTCTGCATCCCAAACTCACCAGTCCCACATCAGAGACCTTGGTGTCAAAATTAAAGAATTAAAATAAACTCTAACAAATCCCCTCTTTCTCTTCTTTGTGAATCTATGACTTCCTGCCCTACAGTAGTATCCCTTGACAACTCTCCGCTAGTCTAGTGTTGAACATAACCGATACCTAGGACTCCTTCTTGAAAGACGACTTACTTGGAATCCTCATACAGGACTGAAATGACAAGAGACTGCTTGAAGTTTTTGGATACTTAAGCATATACTTAACAACATCCCAACTATCCACTAAACTACAAACGACTCATTTCATGACTATTGTAAGGCCGATCTGGACGTGCGGAGTTGAACTTTGGGTCTCTATCAAACCATCAAATTCTTTCCGTATCCAATCCTCACAATCCAAAATCCTTTGTGAGATCCACGATGTTTCCTCCTTTGTTACAAACAAACTCATGCATAATGACCTTAATGTTTCATGTGTTACTGGTTCATTAATACTTCTCTTTGCTCTTCAATACCTGATAAAAGAAGTGGTACCGGACCATCCTGCTTTAGAATATTTTTAGAGGTCTGCCAATAAGTAGCTTATCCACGAGCCTAGTTTATGTCAGTTTTCATTTAGAATTTACTAGTTATGTATGCATACAGTTGTAATATCAAAATTATTTTAAATCTTGACAGAATATTTCATCACTGAAATGACTGTACTGCACAATTTAAAATCTTAAATTGTCATTTCTAAATTTAGAAAAATTAATTAGGACACATGTGACTATGTGAGAATCGCTATCTCTCAAGATTTAAATTGTATTAATTCTATTCAAAACTCCTATAAACTATTGACTCTAAAGCTGATTATATCGAATTTTCATCAATGAAGCACCCAATGGCACTGGTATCAGCCTACGCGATGACATTGGCATCTATGCTTAGTATGAGACGAAGGCTCTCACCAGGCACAAGGCATCGACCATTTTTAAATGAGTGAAGGAGATGCATTAGGTGACCAGAAGACAAGCTATTGTCATGTCGTTCCAGAGGGAAGAGCGCTTTGGCCCACTGATTTAAAGTGAACGGTGAAAGACTGCAGTCTAATTCATCCTTACTGGCGTCATCTAGATAGCACCTACTTTCAGTCCGACGGACATCAAACTGCCAGAGAAAAGCTATAGACTTAATCATTACAGTCACCTCAGCTCTCATGAGGCTGAAACTACAGATCTACAAGGCATTCTCCGATATGCTCTATGGGGGCCTGATGCGGCATCTGTTTAATCCACTCTCAAAATACGACTTCAGAACTCCATCTTCGCGATGTAGAGTACCACTTACAGGCCTAGAAACCATACTTCATCAAAATTTAGTATTGCCAACATGCTGAATAATCAGCGAGGCATTAAAATTTTTGATGGCTGAAGGCCTGTTATCCAATTATTTTTGAATCACCCACACCAAGCTGGAGTGCAAGATCACTACTTCGTTGAGTTGTCGCGAGAAGGAGTTCGACTATGTCTGACTCAATTATTGCCAAACCTGAGAATGCCCTCCCTTCGCATGGAAATAAGGCTAAAAACCTTGTAAAGATTATAGTGATCAGCGATATACAATCCTTAGTTACCCCGGAACGAAGGACAATCTGCCAGCTATACATATTATATTGTATTGTATTTGTTCGAAAAAAAACCGGGTAAGAAAAAAAAAAAAAAAATATTTGGGATTTTATACGGTTTTTACAATCATTTAAGGCATTGTTTCCTGAAGGTTTTAAAGTAAAATACATTGCAATTTAGCTTTTACTTTAAACAGAGAAAATAAATGTTTGTAACCGAGTAATCAAAAAAAATATTTCTGAAATATAAGTAGTAATATTTTCCCTAATATTTTAATATTTATTAATTACTTTCCCCACATTGACTACGGTTGCGAGGTGTACAGCGGACTTTCAGGTGAGCTCGAAGCAAAATTCAAGCGTATTATGAACTATGCTATACGGTTTGTATTTGGATCACCAGAGACACGCATATAAGCCCAGTATTACGCCCGAGTTAAGGTGGCTTTATTCTCGTTACAGATGCCAATATTTCCTAGCTTCCTTCCTCTACCAGGTTATCAGAACTCATCGTCCCAGCTATATCTTCGAATCCCTTCAATTAAATCATCAATTCAGTCCCGTTATATCAGATCCCGTCTTTCTGACCTCTACCCTCCTCCTCACGCACTGCTGCCTTTGACAAGTCCTTTCTAGCCAAAGCAACCCTCTTTGAATTCTATCCCAGTCCTGAGATCCGTCATGTAAGAACGACTTCCTCCTTCAAATCGCTCCTTTTCAACCACCTTCTCCTTACCTAGTCAAACAGACTATAACTCAAACTGCAGATGCTATAAATACCAATTATTATATTATTTTTTTTGTGTGTGAGTTTATACTTTGTAAATTAGCACTGATGAATTAGCTATTTCTGTTTTTTTTTTTTTGTTTTTTTCATTCTGAAAGTCTGACTTGTAAAGATGTACTATAATACGACCTTATCATTTTTTAGTTTAGTAATTTGTTATTCTAAGCCATGACCAATATTCGGTCATCAATTGAGACGTATTTCCAAAGGTATAAGACATTTTTTACGAATTGATTTTTTGTCATATTGTATTCTCATCATTTAGTTTTATCTAAATATTGATTTATGTTATCTAATGAATTTCAAGTCCTTATAAAAACGGATTTTTATGCGTCATTTTCTAAGTACTAATTACGCATTTATTTTCGTTCCAAATCATTCTAAAAAAAAATCATTTCATAACTTTAATATGATTTTATTATTATAGTAAAAAAATAATTCTAAATTTTAATGCAAAAAGACCCAAATTATCTGTTTTTATAATATAGTCATGAGAGATTTCGGGCTTCCTGTAAAATTTCCTAGAATGGATATAGTACCTTTTGGAAATCAACGTCTCAGTTATGTATGTTAATTTTATTCTTAAGAGACATTAGTCCCAGGATAATAAAGAAGTTTTTTCATTTTATAATATAGACGTACAATATAATATAGGAAAGTACAAGATTAAGAACATTTAATACGCAATAAAATAAATCGTACAAGTTAATATAAACTTGTTGTAAGCTCATAAACTTATGAGCATATGTTATTAGTAATGAGGGAGGTTATAATATGAAAATGTGGCCAACGTCGTTCAAGACCGCGCAAGCTATATTTTTCCATTTAGTTCGTAAGATTTTAGAAATACTATTAGGTACTGAATAGTAACTAAGATGTTAACATAAATGGTAAGTTGTTATAAATCTATAAACTAACATTGTTATAATTTAATACTGTTTTATGAAAAGGAATGTTTCACTTTAAAGTAAAGAGAATAATACGGAAATTTATTTTTAAATTCCATTTGAAATATAAGATAACTAATAAATCGAATAAAATATGAACCTTTTAACTTAAAAGACTTAAAATAAATAGTAAGTTGTTATATTGGATTGTTTCACATGAAATGTCCGTTTTTATAGTTTCTGAAATACATAAAGGATTTTGCAGGTCTCTGTTGTTTTCTTCCGAATGTTAACATATTTAAAGTAAACAGTTACTAATCCTCTACCTTTGTATCATAAACATTAGCTTCCCAATCAATAACCCATTTTTTAGTATACTTCAAAAGATGAACATGGAAACACGCGATTTTCGAGTAATTTTTTGTACGAGTTTAAACTCGGTCATTCAGCAGCTGAGGCCACTAGGAATATTTGCAAGGCGTTTGGAGAAGGGAGTGTTAATGAACGGAACATTCCCCGTTGGTTTGCTAAGTTTTCAGCTGGGGATACCGGCTTGGAAATCTTGCCCCGAGAAAGACCTCCGTCCGTAATAGACAACAATGTCCTCAAACATACAGTAGAAGGAAACCCCTACCGTGCAAGTGCATCTACCGTTTCCAGACATTTAAAGTGTATTGGGAAAGTAAAAAAGCTCGATACATGGATACCTCATGAACTCACTGAGCGGCAGCAAGACCTCATGTTTCAAAACATACAGTGCAAAAATTGAATGAACTGGGCTAAGAAGTTCTTCCGCACCCACCATATTCTCCAGACTTGTCTCCAACAGATTACAACCTGTTCAGGAATTTAGACAACTTCGTCAAAGGAAAATTTTTTGAAAATGGTGATCAAGTGAAAAGTGCGTTTTCTGATTTTGTTTCCATTCATAGCTCAGAGTTTTTCAGTTCGGGGTTAAAAAAGTTGGTGTCACGTTGGGAAAAATTTGTAGGAAAAGAAGGTAAATACTTCGAATAAAATTATATTGTTTTCATATCGTATTTTTAATAAAAAATCCTTTACCTTGAATACGGACATTTCATGTGACACAACCCAATAAAATCCAATTACCGCTATCATACGATTTTTCCACAGCACTGAACATTTATTTAGATAATAAATAAAGAATAAGCTAGGTCGCGATTCTTTAAGGTGAAGGTCATAATTAATATATAAATAAAATTGGAGCTGATTTAGAACTTTACTACTCTTTTATTAAAAATTAATGCAGTAATTTTTAATAAAAGACTAGTGAAGTTATATATCAGCCTCCAATTTTATCATCGAATAAACTCTATTTTTATTCGTTATTGAAATAACGCATAAATCATTCGAAAGTGACCAACTGATGACAAATAACAGATAAATTTTTATTCCTTATTCCTTTTTTAGATAAAAATATATTCGAACAATGCCCTACACTGCTTGAAAGTAGCGAAGAAATTACCGGAGATAAAGTTAGACTTAGTACTAGAGAGATGTTGCTAGGTGCAGTAAGTCCTAATGAAAGGACATGTGTAAGTTTCTTTAATGCTCTTAACAGTGTACACATGCTACCTTGAAAACGTACATTTCATGTGACACGACTTAAAATTTTATTCTAAATATCCTCTAATTTCTACTAATTGATTAAATTTCCTATTTTTTTTTTTAAGCATTTATTAGTATATAATGCGCATTTTTTTTTTCAAAAAATTAGTTTTGCCTTATCTGAGAAAAATGTAGGGAAAAGTGTAAGTCCACTCTTCGAAAGAGTTGAGTTTGGTTTCATTGGAATTTATATGTTTTACTGTAAACTAAGTGAGATTCCTGTGGCCCTTGTTATTTTTGTGTTTTTTTAAAACATACATTGCAATCAAGTTTTCATTATATGGACAATCAAAATTTTCCGTTAATTGTGCTTCACTTTATAATAACAAACAAAGAAACAACTAATTTTGATTTATGTTTTTATTTTTGCCGATGATTAAATAATAATGAATAGTTGTTATAAAATAAATATATTTTCTTGCTAATTGTATTTTTCCCGTCACGATGAACGAAAACTCCCTAAGCGATAAAATCTAAGACGGTCAGATAGAGATTTTTTAAACATAATGACATCTCATGCAAATGCACTCCTGCGAACCAGGTGCAGGTCCACTATTAAAAGTATATTGAATTTCAGAGTCTTTTTTTGTATTTAACTATTATGTGATTTCGGTTTCTAGATATATTCCGGTTATTTTTTAATTTCAAACCTGATTCGACTTAATCTTTGTTGCCTTATAAAATGTTATCTAAAATCTATTACGAACATTAAATGGAGAAAATCATAAACTTTAATTTGCCATATAAATAAAAATCGGTGCGGGCAACACACGACTTTCACTTACCTCCATTTTTAAAATCAATGAAAGAATTTTCAAATACAGTTAGAGATAAAAATACGTGAAACTATTAAGGCATTAAATTAAATTGAATTTATATAGAAACATGTGTTTTATTAAAAAATCAATTATATATTATCTAAAATAATCAGTTAGTTTTATCGGTTTTTCATCACTCTCTATTAACTTTTAAAAGCTTGTGTATGAGATAATATTTTTTCTAAAATCTTTAGCTTTCCAACGGTATATCATACATGTATATTACTGCTCTTATGTTCAAAAACGAAAAATTGCATTAAAAAAATATTTTTTCTGTTTTCTCCTTTAGTTGGGTTTTTGAATTTATTCAATTTATATATTTACCTGTTTTCATCAGCGTCAACTAGTTAATATAGTTATTTTTATTGAATCTACAAAATTGAAGGTACTTTAGGAAGAAAATTTATGTCGCCCTTTAAGCCCTGTCTGCCATTTTAATCAAATAAAACCTACATAATATTAAAGCCCATTAAATTTTACATCGATATAGCGAGTTTAAATCGAAATCGTGGAACCATTTTTGAGAAAATCGAAAAAGTGCATGGTATAAAGTGCCTCTTCAGGTAAGCTCATTTTGAATGAAAAAGTTTTGTCACGTCTCGGGTGTATAGTTGTCTTAAATATGAAATTTCAGTTTCATAGGACTTACTGTTTCCGCCCGGAATTACCACACACACACACACACACACACAACCTCGACTTATACTCAACCTAAACACGATATTCACACGCGAAAACTGGAAAAACCACAATTTTTTAGGACTTGGATTACTTGCCTCAACCTAAAAAAGTTGTAAAAATGCAGTTTTTATTTGTTTTTCTCGTTGCTTTTACCATAATAAGTGAGGTATGTAATTCAATGAATATAAAATATTTTTAAAAAAACTCGAAATAACGATAAATTATGGGGAAATCTAGAATTAGCATCAGTTGAAATGAATAAACGTTTAGCCGCTCTGATGAACTATTCATGACCCGTTTGTTGACATTTAATTTATTAGGATAATTTGTCAGCTTTATAAATTATCCAGTTGTTAGGGGCACTCTCGTTTTAGTCTGAACGTATAATTGATATGCTAAGCTACTTAAGGGGACTAATAACGATTTTAAAAAAAATGGTATAACTTAACCACGGATTTTGTGAATAATAATTCATTTGAATTGCAATACACAGTTTAAATGTAATTAACTTATGTTAAGAGAATAAACTAACTGCGATACTTAAAAATCTGGTGCGCGCAACACACGACTTTCACTTACCTCCGTTATTTATATCAATTTAAGAACTTTTAAACAAATTTAGAAGCGAAAATAAATTGTTATAGAATTATTAATTAAATAATTTATTATATTATTATCTAAAATAATCAGTTAGTTTCATTACTATCCATTAACTTTTACAGACAATCTACAATATTGTTTATGAAATATTTTGCTTTCCAACGGTATATGATAGACCGTTTTATATTTTTAAATTCAAAAACACACAAATTTCAAAAAACTTTTTTAAAATATTTTCTCCTTATGTTGGATATGGAATTCGTTTAACTTATATATTTACCTGTTTTTTTTTTAATCATTGCTAACAAGATGACATGGCAAATTTTACAAAAACTAAAAAATTAAAGGTATTTTGTTACTTTAGAGGAAGAAAATTTATAATTTCTACATTTAAGCCCCGTCACACTATTTCAATCAGAATGAAACCTACATAACATTAAAGCAAGTTAAATTTTACATCGATATAGCGAGTTTAATCAAAATTGTTTGAGCCGTTTTCGAGAAAATCGTAAAAAGGTGCAAAATGCATGGTATAAAGTAGCTTTTCCGGTAAGTCAATTTTCATAAAAAGTTGCTTCGGGCGTATAGTTATCAAGAATATGTAGTTTCAGTTTTATAGGACTTTTGAAGAAATAGTTGCAGTAACATCTCGGGCATATATTTGTCTTAAATATGAAATTTCAGTTTCGTACAAATTATCGTTTTTGCACTAGAGTTACCACACACAGGGGCACACAGACCTTCTTTCGGACTCCTTTATTTGGACTCAGGGGACCCTAAAACGTGTATTTCCGTTGAAATCTGGACTTCGAAAATACTTTCCCTTACTATACATTTCATATATAAGTAAGTTTAAGTAAAAACCTTATGTGTGGTTTCATTTAATAAAAAAGGCGATATTTTTTTTTTTTTTTTTTTTTTGAGTTAGCCAATAAAGTGTCAAAATTACGGAATATATTTGTTTTCGTATAAGAAACAGAAATAGATAGCAGGTTTGCCAATTTTGCAGAGATTATTTTCAAATTAAACAATATATATATATATATATATATATATATATATATATATATATATATATATATATATAGATAGATAGATAGATAAATAGATACATGTTGCGTCACTAATAAATGCTATGGTAGAAGGGTTTTGCTCGTTATGAGTAACTTATTGAAATAAACACATCGTTGGTGGGAGTGTATTTATTCTTGGGAAATAATTTTATCTATGATGGTGTAGGATGATTACTAACATCGTTTTATTTTTTGCTATTTAGAAATTTTAATAAAAGGCTGCAATATAAATGGATCAACTTTTTGGAGTGGAGAAGGATGGAACCGATTTCAATACTATAAATTTTTTATTTTTTAAATATTTTTGTATTGAAATTTACTACTGTATTTTGTAATACAACAAGTAAATATGTTGGTAATGATAAAATACATAAACAAAACTTGAAGAGAAAATGCCCATAGGCATCACTCCACTAAGTAACTAAACTAAAAGGTCTCGAGGCCATCTTCTTTTCAGGCGCCTCGGAGGATTGTCAGGAATTGAAGAGGAAGGAAGGATTGAAACTAGAGGATTAGAGTGGGAGTGGAGTTTGTCATGAAAGTATTGATACCTGGTTCGGGCCAAATCAGCTACATATGGGATGTTAAGGTCTTTATGGATGAGGTTGTTGGTGACAAAGTAAGGAGTATTGAGGATTTTTGAATTTGATAGTTTAGTAGAGTCCCAAAGCTCAACGCCGTACGTCCAGATAGGCCTTTTGATGGTGATATAGATGAGCCTTTTGTAGATAAGTGGAAGGTTGGAGCGTCTGTACAGCAAGTGTTGTAGTAAGCGAAAGTGACGAGCAGTTTCTTGTTTCAAATACTATATTTAAAAAAAAAAAAAAATGTAATATACTAAAACTTTAAATTTAAAACGAATCATTAGTCATTTCTAAATTCACAGTTAAAGGCTTCGTAAAATGATTAAAATACTAGACAAAATTCAAATCTTCCACAGACCGAAATGCTTGGCCGGATTCAGCATCTGTTGCAACAGGGCTCTGTCCTCCACTAAACGGATGCCCGCCCGACGCATGTCGTCTTCTACCTACCCTCTACATCGGGATCTTGGTCTATCCTTTGTTCTAGTGGCGAATATCTTACCTTTGTATCCTTTTTTACCTGTCTGTCTTCATTTATTCGGTTAACATGGCCTAACCATTTCAGCCTACTGATGCTGATGAAATTTGACTGAGACAGATAATTTTCTTATTCTTAAACCTTCGCCACACTCAAGCACTTTTAAGCTCTTCATATTTATTGCTTCGTTAGTCATTAATTATTCTAAGTACGGAAACACTAATACTACTTCAATGTTTTTCCCGCCAGAGTTATAAGTTGGGTGTTGCTCATCATTTGCAGAATCGTCAGTTTGGATTTGTTGACATTTATTTCGAGATCACCTTTTCCTGCCCCCCTTTTCAAGTTAGTATATGCCTCTTCGATTGACTGCCTGCTTCTTCTACAGATCACTGCATCATCTTGATCACCATCATAGGCCATTAATTGCAGTGATTTGTTGATGATTGTGCTATTAGCTACTCTATTCACTTTGTTAAAAATCATACCTAGCTCCAAATTAAACAGCAAGGGAACCGACTTATACCTCCACTCTTACTTGACAGTTGCTATGCTACATTGTCAAACATATTATATATACAATATTAATATATTTAGTTTTAACAGGTTGATTTGAAAACTAAGCTCATAAGTGCCCTATTACTCTTTCCATCTTCTTAACCACAGTGCCAACGGACAATTTTTAATACATCAATGTAATTTCTCATTTTTTTAAAAATGAAAAGCACTGGAAACATCTAGAATCGCTTCGGGTGCACCTATAGACACCACATGAAATCATCATTCAGATGCCTACTTTTTTCTTGTAAATAGATTCAAAATTATGCCAAAAAAAGAAATGTTTTGTTTATTTATTTAGCATTACATTGAGGATGTATAGTCAACTGTAGAAACTATTATAGGTGGAATAATCAGGAGTCATTTTTTTTTAAATATTTTTAATTTTTCCGACGTTTCGGCTCACAAGCTTGAAAATATCATCAGAATCAGTAGGCTGAAATGGTTAGGCCATGTCAACTGAATGAATGAAGACAGACAGGTAAAAAAGGATACAAAGGAAAGATATTCGCCACTAGAACAAAGGACAGACCAAGATCCCGATGGAGAGAGTAGGTAGAAGAAAGCGTCGGGCGGGCATCCGTTTAGTGGAGGACAGAGCCCTGTGGCAACAGATGCTGAATCAGGCCCAGCATTTCGGTCTGTAGAAGATTTGAATTTTGTCTAGTATTTTAATCATTTTATGAAGCATTGAACCGTGAATTTAGCACTGACCAATGATTCGTTTTAAATTTAAAGTTTGAGTATATTACTTTTTTTTTAAAATATAGTATTGAAATCGTTTCCATCCTTCTTCACTCCAAAAAGTTGATCCATTTATATCGCTGCCTTTTATTAAAATTTCTGAATAGCGAAAAATAAAACTATATTAGTAATCAGCCTACACCAGCATAGATAAAATTATTTTTCAAGAATAAATACACTCCCACCAACGATGTGTTTATTTCAATAAGTTACTCAAAACCAGCCCTTCTAGCATAGCATTTATTAGTGACGTGATATATATATATATATATATTGTTTGATTTGAAAATAATCTCTGCAAAATTGGCAAACCTGAATCTGACTCCTGATTATGCCAACTATATTTAGCATTACGCTATGCTCATGCTCGAAAAACATTTCTTTTAATCAGTTGATAAATTTGCCATTGCCACCATGTCAAAGTTTTGTTAACGGTAATAAATGACACGAAATCAGTCTTTCATAAATAATACCCAAGACAAAAGACAAAGACATCGAGCCGTTGTGGTAGATAACATCCCTCAGTGGCACAAAGTAATCCAATAAGGCATTTTGTTCCATCAGCTTGTTCTTGCGCTAGAGAGAGAACCGCCGAGAGACCTTTCAAAGGCAACCCTCCGGGCATCGGCCCTTATTAAAAGTCAAAGGGCTACAATAAAGGCTAGGCTCCCTGCAACTGATAGTTACACAGCCTCCTCCTACACACAACTTTATACAAAGAAAAAAAAAATACATGATGGCATACCTGCAAGAGATTGCGTGACATGACATTTAAAGGTTACCAGCAAGATGTAGTACTAAAGTTATTTTTGTGAGAAGAATGACATTCGTCATAGATTATTCGTTAAGAAGAACAAGCTATTAAAATTTAAAGTTCAACAAATGATAGACCACGGAGACAAGAAATTCTTCAATGATATAAATTTATAGCCTATAAGCTCTTAAACCTTATGATGACATTTTTTTTCAATATATAATACAATTTTTATCCAAGGGAATTCTTTAAATCAATATATACTTAGTAAATATATATACCATCTACTATTTATTAACAGCCAAAGACACGAAATCGGGTTGATTCCGATTGGCCCAACTACATGTCGTGACACTCAAATACAATAAATAAGATTTCTTTTGATTTTAGCTTTTACTGATATCCAGCATTTTTACATAGATCCTGTATTCCGAATAAGTGATGTCGATTTAAAAATCACTATATGTATGTTTTCTGTTGGAAACATTCCTTTTCCACTTGTGGTGTAGTGGCGAGCATAAAAACCTTCAATGAATACGGTCGCGAATTCAAACCTGGCAGATGGCCATGACAATTTAAAAGGAATAAAACTTTGAAGAGAAGGACGGGGTGAAATGGTAATGCTGAGCCTGTGCAATTAAAGATCCCTATCCTATAAACAAAACATTGCTTTTCTGGCCATGATACTGAATTTATTTAAAAATTAAAGGTAAGTTTCGAAATATGATTTGTTTGGCGTTTGTTAGTGTACATAAAACGCTTGTAGATACTATCAGCTGGATATAACTTTAAATTTATTAATAAATTTAAAAATTTACTTCAAGGATATTTACATGTTTTATTATTATTTTGTCGGTTACCCACAAACCCTAATTTTAAGTCTTACAACAAAAAAATGTTCAATAAATATAACTTTTTTGTTTTTAATAAATTGTTTTATTATTAAACATATTTATTGATATTTACAACTGTATAATTATATACAACAAGTAAATGTGATGGATACAGTAATCTGACATGAAATACATGAAGAGATGCCACCCATCGGCAGCACTCTAAAAAATTTTAAACTAGAAGGTCTCGGGGCCATCTTCTTTTCAGACGCCTCGGAGGATTATCAGGAATAGAAAAGGATGATAGGATAGAAACTAGTGGATTAGAGTGGAAATGGAGCTTTTCATGGAATGATTGATATCTGGTTCGGGCTAATTCAGTAACATATGGGATATTAAAGTCTTAATGGATGAGCTTATTCGTGACGAAGTAAGGAGCGTTAAGGATTTTACGAAGGATTTTAGATTGTAAGGATTGGATACAAGAAGAATTTGATGGTTTGGTAGAGCCCCATAGCTCTACTCCGTAAGTCCATATCGGTCTTATGATGGTCATTTAAATAAGTCTTTTGTAATTAAGTGGAAGATTGGAGCGTTTGTCCAGTAAGTGTTGGAGTAGTCGAAAACGTCGGACAGTTTCTTGTCTTTTCAGTCTTGTATGGGGATTCCAAGTCAGACGTTTGTCAAGGTGGAGTCCGAGGTATCGAATCTGTTCAACAGGGGCAAGTGGAGTGTCATTAAAGGATACTGTGGGGCAGGAAGTCATTGGTTTACGGCGTTTTTAATAAATTTAAAATAATTAGTGAACCAAGTACTTTTAAGGGAAATTTTCTTTAAAAATAAACTCTGAAAAAATAAATAGATTCTAGTTGACTCAAAGAAGTAGGACATAAAGTAAATAACTGTTAGAACTTATACTCGTTAGTTACTCCTAGTCCTCTTAATCGTGAGTTACTGAGTCTATTTTTCCTAACCCAAGAATGTCATTCACGTCAATAAATTAGCCAGAATAGATTAGTAACAGATAGAGTGTCTTAATTGTAATTGTTCAGGACGTTAACGCTCTCAGTTTCAAGTAACAAAAACAAACAAGTCGATGGAACCTAGGATACGGAATTAGAGTAAATTTAAAACATGAAAACACTTCTAAAAATTTTCAGTACTATACATTTTTATGCTGTTTTTCATATTTTTTAAAATTGATTAATTTATTGGAATTTACAACTGTATCAGTAAATACATCAAGTAAATTAGCTGACAATATCTATAGATAATATACATGAAAAGACATGAAGAGAATATGCCCATTGGAAACACTCCACTAGGTAATCTACACAAGAAAGTCTCGAGGCCATTCTTTCGTATTAAAAAAACAAACAATAAAACTAGTGAATGTAAAAAAAAGTAACTATTGGCTTGATAAACTCTTGTGAAGAAGCTAGCAGTAAGCCCAGCGGTAGCACTAAGACATATTGTTTTTGTTGCTATATTTTAATTTTTTCGGAAGTTACTTACCTGCAACTCGACGCATTTTTTTTTTTTTTATTTTTTTTTTTTATTTATTTTTTTTTTTTATTGAGAAATATTACAATTTGTTACATAATGAACAGTAGTAATAGTGATGTAGTACACATTCATACAATATATATAGAAAATAATGATAAAGTCAAATTACACAAAATCGGAAATAAATATATTTGAATATATACAAGAAAATAACAATTAATAAAAACAAAAAAACAACAACGAACAAATGAAAACAACAACCTGTAGTAGAGATAAATTGTAGTTGGGAAATAAATAAAAATCATACAAGCAAACTTAACTATATACAATATATATATCTGCTAAAGGGAACCTAGACTCGGCTGCTCCCTCCACAAGTGGGGGGAAAAGCCGAATTCAAGAGATCCCAGCGCCTCTCACTCAGCGCTTCACTGGTGTAAGCCAGTGGAGGCCGAGCTAGGGCGGAATAGCCACAAACATACAGTACATGAGTGGAGGATCTGACCAGTGTCAGAACTCCAGAATAAATGTTTACAAAACGTCGCGAGGCCACTGCCGTTTCAATCTTCGAGGAAGATTGTAGGGATGGGTGGAGCTGGAGAGCGATTGAGCAAGAGGATTAGGATGATGAAGAAGGTTCTGATGGAATTTGGAGAATTTGGATGGTACCAGGTCTAAAATAAATGGAATATTAAGGTCATGCTGTAGGGTACAGTTGGTAACGTAATAAGGAGCATTAACTATCGTTCGGAGGACTTTGGATTGGAAGGATTGGATACGTTTGATGTTAGAATGTTTAGTTGTTCCTGATAGTTCGTAGGTCCGTAGGTCCATATAGGTTTCAGTACTGTCTTATATATTAGTAATTTGTTGTCGACTGTAAGATGAGATTTTCTGTTTAGTAGTTTGTATAACCGGCCGAATCTGCGGTTGAGTTCTATCCTTTTAAGTCTTGTATGTGGGTTCCACGTCAGTCTTTTGTCTAGTAAAAAGCCAAGGTACCGGACTGTGTCTGAGGAAGGAAGCGGTATGGAATTGAATTTAACTGTTGGACAGGATTTACGTCGAAGGTTGAAAGTGACGTGTGTGCATTTGCTTTCAAAACTCGACGCTATGTTTCTTATTTTTGTTAGATGAATATTTTTTTTTATTTTACTATGTTTTCTAATATTTGTAAAATATAAAGTGAATCCTTTTGTTTCCTGTTGGTTGGATAATATCATCATCACTGCCATCTTCTGCTTGAATAATTATTTTGTTAAACCTTTTTGTATATATGTCTATCTGAAACTTGTCTTCGCTACTGCTTACATCACGAGATTCAGTGGAGTTGGATCATTTTGCCATTTTGATAATAAAACTAATGAATGCGATATTATAAATAAAAATGCGATTGTAAAATGAATAAGTGGATGAAGTAATAGTTTAAAAATTACTAATTGGAAATCTTAGCCAGACTGAAAGACGAAAGATGGACCAGAGCTTGCAAGGAGTGGACCCCGAGATAGGACAGGAGGCAGAGGGGGCGACCACATCGCAGGTGGAGGGACAAATTGACGCAAACTGTTGGCGAAAACTGGTTGCTGGTTGCGAGGGACAAATCCTGGTGGATAAACGTTTTAAGAAATTTTTCAAGGACTCTGATTTGTTTTTGAGGGTTTTTGTTTTAATAATTATTTGTGTTTTTTCTTTCTTTGGATTATTTGCTTTTGAATATTTTAATTAATTCTTGCTATAGCCAACTACTATTAATTCCTCCCTATAGGAGAGGCTTTTGTCAATAATGATGCCAATAAAGCTATAATTATTGTTATTATTGGAAATCACAACACTCCTTCATCACTACGGTGATTTTTACTGTTGAACGCTTCAGTATGATGTTAGATTATTAATTTATCTTTTCAGTTTTTATATTTCTTTACTTTCTTATCAAGATTTCCTGTATCACTGAACCATACTTCCTTAATTCTACATATATATCAACCGATTAGAGAAGCCCATTAGGGGTGCCCATGGTTGAGTGGCTAGCGCGCTAGGCTTTCATGCTGCAGTTTCTGAGTTCGAATCCCAGTCCCGGTGGGGCTTTTATAAGGATGAAAAAAAATGTGAATTCAATCACAACCTCTCCTCCGGGTATGTGAGACCCGTCAGCCAAAGGGTGGACACTCAAAAAATAGGGAGTGATGAACCCACACTAAAAATTGCATCGTGAAACGTGAGTGTAAACTCGCAGTTTACACCGCGAGGCCCAGGGCCTACACGGACTGTCGCGCCGCTGGAAGGAAGAAGAGAAGCCAATAGCCCATCGTTATTACATTCCGCATGATCTCTTTGAACGTATGATTAATTATTTTGAAATTGTTGTTAAATGTTTATATGTTTTATGTACATATATATATTTATATGTGCGAAATTTACGACTTTCACTTGCCCCCGTTGTTAAAATGAATTTAAAAATTTTTGAATACAGTTAGAGAGAAAAATAAATTGTCAAAGGATTAATTACATTGTGTTTTGATTGAATCATGCGATTTATAAAATAGTCTTTTTTTTTATTATCTACGACAATCAGTTTTATCCACTTTTCATCATTTTCCATTAAGTTATACGATTTTGTTGGTTAGTTAATATTTTTTTCTAAAAATGTCAACCTTAAAACGGTACATTCTACATCTTTGTTAATTTTTAGAAGTTCCAAAAGAAAAAAAAAAAAAAGGCATAATTCTTTTTCTTGCTTTTCTCTTTTAGTTGGATATCGAATTCGTTCACTGCAATGTTGCTCCTTTTTTTATCAACGCTAACAGGATGAAATGGTTTTTACACACACACACACACACACACACACATATATATATATATATATATATATATATATATATATATATATATTTTTTTTTTTTTTTTTTTTTTTTTTAATTTACAAAATTAAAGGTACTTTAGAGGATGATAATTTTAGATATAGGCATTTAAGATCTGTCATACTATTTCAATAAGAATGAAACAATATATGTTATTAAAACTCCTAAAACGTTACATGGATATTGTGGGTTTAAGATAAGTCGTTAGAGCTAAGCTCGAAAAAAACGTTAAAAAGGTGCAAACTGTAATACTTCTACAGTGTAGTACTTATACATGATACAAGTAGTACTTCCATCAAGCTGTTTTTAGTGAAAAAGTTGCTGTAACACGTCGAGCTTATAGTTGTCTTAAATAAGAAATTTCAGTTTCGTACAACGTGTTAGATTTACCACACAGATCTTTTTGCGGGACTTGGTCAATTAGACTCAGGGGACCCTAAAATGTGTTTTTCTTCTGCAACTTAAATTCGTGTGTTGTTTTGTCTGATTGTTATTTCTATATTAAATATTTTTTTAATATGGAATTCATCAATATTTGGAAAAACAATGTGTGAAAAACATAGACCAAATGATAGTGATTTTTTCCTTCTAATTTTTTGTAGTGCCCGTTCCAATTTCAGTGATAGTCATCTTTCATTTGACGGTCTAGTAGTTCCATCAAGTGAGAGCATCTAAAATGTAGTTCTAGATACAGACATAAAAGTCCTAGTTCCTTCTGCTTTTTATTTCATTCTTCTATAATATACTGGTATAAGGTACAAAAAAATTGATAGTAAATATAATTATTAATGTTTTATTATATATACATTTTTTGAGTGAATACATTTATTTTTAGATTCTTTTCATCATTTTCAATGATCCTACTTACATAATTTATTTTAAAATTAAAAGATAATCAACATTTAGTTTTTAAACTGTTATAAAATATTTCACATGCCATTAATCTGTCCTCTGCATACATACATACATATATATATATATATTTATATATATTGTCACATTATAAAAAAAATATATTTTGTCACATTTAACAACATTTTCTTTTAATTTTAAAATAAATGATGTTAGTAGGATTCTTGAAAATGGCTAATTGCTGAAACGTTAGAGAAAAAACATAAATAAAAGGATTGTTTAGTGAAAAATACGGATCAATATTTTCATTTGAAAAGGATAAAAAGAAAAAAAAAACTATCTAACTATAGTAAAAAATTAAACATTTTCTTAATAATAAATGAGAATCAATCAGAACGAAACAATATTCGGGGAGAATTTTATAAATTTAAGTTAGTAAAGTTTCCTCATAACATAAGATCCTCATAGTTTTACGTATTTTTAAATAAAATTTAAGTAGAAAGTTTTAGTAGTCCATCCGTCAAAAAGATTATTTTCGTTGCTCCTGTGTCGCGTCGACTTATTTTTTGACTTCCATTTAGATATATATAAAATATGTAGTAAGAGAATTTTTTGCGATCGTGAAAATGTTTGATCTTTTAACCGGAAATGCATGTTTTAGGGTCTCCTGAGTGTAATTTTGTGTCTGAGTTTGTTTGTGTGTGTTCGGTAAATCCAGCGCGAAAACCATAACTTTTATTAACGATAGTTGATTTTAGAACCGTAAATGATGAAGATGTTATATCAACTTTATCATTAAAATCGGCCAAATAGAAGAGCCGACACACTTCACACTGTGCATTTTTTGACCTTTTTCGATTTTCTCAACCACGGATCAATCGAGTTTTATTAAACTCGCTATATAGATGTAAAATTCAATGGGTTTTAATATCATAGAGGTTTCATTTTTAATTGGAATAGTCTGACATGTCTTAAATGCGCCCATTTCTTCCTTTAATGTGACTTTAATGTTGATGCTTTGCCACGAATTTGGTATCTAATAAAAGGGAGAAATATATTTGTATCCAATTTTCGGACATGAGAATAGTATTGTAGAAGAATAATATACCGTTGAAAAGCTAGATATTTAAAAAAAAAAATGTTGTGTTATACACAAAGTTATAAAATGATATGGATAGCGATGAAAAAGGAACAAAACTTACTGCATGAGCTAGATAATAATAAATAGACGTTAAATCCAACGCTGATTTAACGTAAAAACTTTATATGCATAAAACGGTAAAACATGTTGTTCTATTGTAGTAATGATTTATTTTTTTACTTTTTAATTTTTTTTCTTGTTATGATTTTCGTCTTTAATTATTTGTTTATATATTTTTGTATATGTCTGTCTCATTAGAGTTTTTTTTTTTTTGTTAAATTATAACTTAGTGTGCTAATAATTGCTTACATGTAGAGTGTAAAAAAAGTCATGCGTCTTGAAACACCATTATATCTTGTGTAACTTTAAATTTTATGTAACTATAATTGACAATAAAATACTTATCTAAAAAAAATAAAAATAATAAAACGCATGTTTCTATAGAAAGAAACGCAGTGTAGTTAATGTTTTATCATTTACATCTTTAACTGTGTTTAAAAATTCTTAAATTGGTTTATCACCGGAAGTAAATGAAAGTTTTGCGTTGGGCGTACCATTTTATATATATAGGACGGTATTTGAAGTCATATATTTACCTGAAATAATTTCATCTAAATCTATGAATCACCTGGGAGTCCTATTCTAGTTAGTTCCTAGTAATGTGACATGTACAAGTATCGATTTGAGGAGAGAAAACAATGATGGAAATGATACCGTGTGAACATCAACAGCAGTCCCAGGCTTAGCAATTCAACCCTCATCAGTCATCAGATACTACCAACAACAAACTCCCCTCGTACTGTTTTAATTTAATTTATTTTTTCTGAAGCGAAGCAATAACATAAAAAAAAACCTTTGTTTTTCTTTGTATATTGTTTTGAGGCATAGGTGGTGAACTTTTTCAAGGTTCTCTTACTGGTATGTCAAATTAATAAACTTTCGTCTTCTTTATTCGCATGTTTGTCTTAATTTTGTTTCATTGTGATTAATCGTAGGATGAAATAATCGATAATCTTTTTTTTTTTTTTTTTTTTTTTTTAATTTTAATTTTGCCAATATCTGCCATCGAAGAATGATGTCTGAACTGGAGAATTAAAATAAATCACATCAAATAACCTTCACTCTACGTCGTAAACCTATGACTTCCTGCCCCATCGTATCCTTTAACAATATCTTACTTCGGTTGAACAAACGCCTCACATGGAACCCTCATACTAGACTGAAACCACAGGAAACTGCTCATAGATACCGATTACTAAAACACTTACTCGACAAACGCTCAAAACTTTCCATTTACTACAAAAATTCATTTATATAACCATTATAAGGCCTATTTGGACCTACGGCATTGATTTTTGAGGGTCCACTAAACCATCGAATTCCTCTCGCATCCAATCCCTGCAATCCAAGATCCTTCGAAAAATCCCTAATGCTCCATACTTTGTTACAAATAAAATTATCCATAAAGACATAAATATCCCATTAGTTGAAGACTTATAGAGAGATATACATCCTTCCATTCCAAACTTCCTGCCCACTCAAACCGACTAAAAAGAAGATGGCCAAGAGACCTCTTACTATTAGGTTGATGCAAAATTAATGCAGGTTTCCTCTATTGCAATATCTTAATTCCAATTGAGTAAACAAAGCTAATCCTAACATTGATCATTATTATACCAAAACAAACGTTATCTAATACCGTCTCTTTCACCATGAATTTGTTTAGTAAAATCGTTTTGTTCAGTGTGTTCAAAGGTCTTGAATCGAAAATGTCAAAGTGCGATTTTCGTCAAATTTATTTTTACGAATTTAAATTAGGGCGCAGCGCTGCGCAAACGGCTCGTAATATTAATGAAGTGTGGGGTCAGGGGGCTATTAATGAGTGCACGGTGCAGCGTTGGTTCCAGAAGTTTCGCAGAGGAGATTTCGACCTCGAAGACAAGGAAGGTCGGGGCCGTCATCTTGCTCTGGACAACGACCAGCTGAGGTCAAAAGTGGAAGAAGACCCAACCAAAACCACACGTGAAATGGCGGCGGAACTCGGAACTCAAAAATTGCAACGTCTTTGCCCAGCAATGATGAATCGGAAGGGGCCGATCCTGCTCCACGATAACGCCAGACCACACGTTGCACAACCAACGCTTCGACGACTGCACGAGTTGGGCTACGAAGTTCTCCAACATCCGCCTTATTCACCTGACCTCTCTCCTACAGACTTCCACTTTTTCAGGCATCTGGACAACTTTTTGAGGTAGAAAAATTTTCAAAACCAGGACGACATTGAAAATTCTTTTCGTGATTTCATTGAGTCCAGGGATTCGGATTTTTTTCTGGTGGAATTAGAAAGCTTGTTGAACGTTGGCAAAAGTGCATTGATTCAGATGGAAATTATTTTGATTAAATATATATGGTTAAAGTAAAGATATGGCGTATTTACAATACCTACTAAAAACCTGCATTAATTTTGCATCAACCCAATATAAATTGGACATTGGAGTTCTACCAATGGGTAGTTTCTTCACAGGACAATCGTGTGTCTTAATCTCAAATCAATCCAATTTACATGTTGAATCAATACAGTTGTAAATTTCTTTATATAAATAAAAAAAAATAAATAAATAAAAAAAATTGTCAATGTTTTGGCTCCAACTTGTGAGCCATAATCAGGGCTACAACTATCAGAACAAAAGAGATATATAACAATATTTTATTCTGATGATTGTACCTTAATGATGGCTCACAAGTTTGAGCCAAAGCGTCGCCAAAATTAAAATATTAAAAAGAAATTTCAACTGTCGACTATACGTCCTCAACATTAAGATTAACGTATACTTTGTTGTTTTGGCTTATTATTTTCATTAATCAACCTTTGTAATTGACCAGAAAAAAATAAATAAAAAATTACCCCTGCTAACAATTTGAGGGTTTACGTTTCAAGATGGGAAGAATCCGAATAACGAATGAAAAAAAAAAAAAAACCGTTTGTCCGCCGTTCGCGGCATTTCTCCGAAACTACTGGACTAAATTTTTTGAAACTCGCCACAAAAATACAAGTCCATTAAACGATGATCCTAACACCTAGACGTTGATACCAGCTGTTTAGTTTTGAAATGGCGGCCGGTTAAAAAGATTTTATTCAATAACTCAATAACCTTCAAACAATATATTTCGATTTAACTTCATAATGAATGTATTATCTATATTATAGGTATAAATAATCGGGGGTCAGTGGTTTGAAAAATATTTTAGTTTTGCCGAGTTTTCGGCTCAAACATGTGAGCCATTTAAAGGATATAATATAAATTATGCTTAGTTTTGTGATGTATTTCATGCTTATCTTTTATTTTCTTCTTTCAATTATTCTTAACCCGAACGGAAGGATATGTTTTGTTCGATATTTGGGTTCTACTTGACTTAAAAGGCGAAAGAAACCTAAAATTTAGAAGGTGCTTATAATTTTTTTTTTTTTATTTTTCGATATTATAGGTTAATTATTAAATATAATACTAAACTGAAACTATGTAACAATCGTATTTTTAATTTTAAAAAAATTATAATATTGCATTAATCAAACCTAATTACCATTTTGGGGACCCCGTGGCTGAGTGGCTAGAGCCCGGGGCTTTTATAAGGATGTAATATAATGGGGATTCACTAGCAACCCCTCCCCCAGGTATGTGAGACCCGTCAGCCAAATGGTGGCCACTCACAAAATTATGCGTAGGGAGTGACCCTACACTATAAATTGCATCGTGAAACGCAAGTGTAAACTCCCAGGAGATAGCATCGCGAGGCCCAGGGCCTGCACGGCCTGTCGCGCCACTAGAGAAAAAAAATCCATTTTAAAAATTATTTATGTATTCCATATACTAATAGATGCACTTGTGTTTTTTTTTTCCAGCCAATACAACATGCACAAGCCGTGGTACGTAAAAGGGGACAGTCCAGAGCGAAACAACAGGGCAAAAAAAGCATTTACAGCACTGCTTACAGTCACTGCGCGGACACCCGACAGTGAGGCCTACCGAAATTTCTCGGATGAGGTAATTTTTATAGATTATATTATTATTATTATTATTATTTTAATTTTTAACATATCCCAATTATGTATACATTTTATTTTATTAGAATTGACGAGCATTGAACATTATTATTTAAATTACAAACCATACATCGATATTCTATATCATGCATATCGATGCATCTTAATTGACCTTATTGACCTCTTAATTGCATAATAATGGCTTTAATTTGATGCCACACAATTAATACTAAGTGAATATCATTAATAGTGATTTATTGGAATTGAGTAAATATCTGTAATGGAGTATTTATTGACATAGAGTAAATTTATTGAGTCGATATTATATATTGGATGGGGTGAACATACCATTTACAATATGCAGACGTATGGTTGGATGGCTTATGAGCAGGCCTGTTTGAAATATATTCAAATACATTTTTCCGTTTTCATAAATACACGCTTAGCTGTTGAACATGTTTTTTTTTTTTTAATTTTTTTTTTTTAAATACATCTTTCTATTTATTTATTTTTTTTCTACACCCATCAATTATGTCAAGAAAACAGAAGGATGCGTTCTAAATATCATATTTCGGAAACATCAGGCTTTCGAATAAATACGTTTTTACAATTTTATACAAATTTAGACAAAACATAAGTATATATAATTAAGTTATAACTTAACTGTGAACTGATAAATGAAATGCATAGAAGTATTAATATTGCTGTCCTGCGATCGTGAACTGGGTAACGTAACGTATGTTGTTATCTCCTCTGTTTCAAACATATAGTATTTTAAAATAATTACTCTAGCAATGATTTAATAGTAATAGCATTGCTACACAAGATTGGACTCATTACTTGTTTTGAAGATTATATTACATTCTTCATAGCTTACATATTCTTCTTAGATTAATTTTATTATTTAAGTATGGGTACAAATTTGCTGTTATAAAAAACGCCGCAAGATATTACACAATGGTTTATTCTTTCAAAATCACTATATTAGGCTATAAATGTTTATGTAGCTGTTTAAAGGCAATGAACTAATATCAAAAGCAATAAATAATTCAAAGGAAAATGTTCTATCTCCACTGCTAATTTTAAAACGCTAATTATGAGTATTATGATAATGATTACTGATGAGCTGAATACTGATTCTTTTTTTTTTTTTTTTTTTTTTATTCATTGAGCAATATTACAATCTGTCCAATTCAGGACATTTTTAATAGTGATAACGTACAACATTCATACTACATTCACACGATATATACAAAACTATAAATTTATATAATAATAATAATGAAATATACATATATACAAAATAAAATCAATAAAAATATATACAATAGTCACTCATACCTATATACAATTCACAAGCATACAGCACGTGAGTGGAGAATCTAGCCAGTGCTAGAACTCCAATATACATGTTATAAGAGGTCACGAGGCCACTGCCGTTTCAACCTTCTAGGTGGGTTGTATGGATGAGTGGAGCTGGATAGGGATTGAGCTAGAGGATTAGGATGATGAATGAGGTTATGGTGGAATTTGGAAAATTTGGATGGAATTAGGTCTGAAATAAAAGGAACATTAAGGTCGTGGTGCAAGGTATAGTTGGAAACATAATAAGGAGCATTTACTATTGTACGGAGGACTTTGGATTGAAAGGATTGAATGCGTTTGATGTTAGTACGTTTAGCTGTCCCCCACAGTTCAAGTCCGTAGGTCCAGATGGGCTTCAGTATTGTCCTGTAGATTAATAATTTGTTGTCAACTGTAAGTTCAGATTTTCTGTTGAGTAGTCGGTATAACTGTCCGAATCGTCGGTTGAGTTCTTGTCTTTTAAGTCTTGTATGTGGGTTCCAAGTCAATCTTTTGTCTAATAGTAAGCCAAGATACCGGACTGTATCTGAAGGAGGAATTGGAATGGAATTGAAGTAAACTGGCGGACAGGAGTTTCGTCGAAGAGTGAAGGTTACGTGTTTGCATTTGGCTTCTTTCACCTTAATGCGCCAAGCATTACACCAGTCTTCGATAAGAGAACGGTGTCTTTGCAGGTTTAAGGATGCTGTTTCAGGATTGGAACTGGATGATAGGATGGCGGTGTCGTCTGCAAAAGTTGCCAGAAAGGTATCAGGATGTGTAGGAATATCAGCAGTGTAAAGGATGTAGAGGACGGGTCCCAAGACGCTGCCTTGAGGAACACCGGCCTCAACGGGATAAAGGTTAGAATATTCTACACCACAGCGAACGCGGAAGGAACGGTTTGAGAGATAGGATCGGAGAATGAGGTATAGAGACTGGGGTAAATGGGTTTTCAGCTTGAAGAGTAATCCAGTGTGCCATACCCGGTCAAAAGCTTGCGCAATGTCCAGAAACGCACCAGAACAATACTCTTTGCATTCAAGAGCTGAGGAAATATGGTCTACAACTCGGAGCCCCTGTTGAACTGTGGAATGCTGAGGACGGAATCCAAACTGATGGGAAGGAAGATTTTGAGATTCTAATATGGGTAGGATACGTTTAAGAAGAAGCCTTTCGAAGATTTTTGAGAGGATGGGGAGTAGACAAATAGGCCTGTAGGATGAAGTGTTGTTGGAAGGTTTGCCTGGTTTTAGAAAAAGAATGATAGTGGAATGTTTCCATAACAGAGGAAAATAGGTGGTGCGTAGGATGCAGTTGTAAATATAAGTAAGGAATATAATAGCTTTCTGCGGAAGTTGTCGGAGGATCTGGGGAGTAAGGAGATCGTGTCCAGGAGATTTACGGAGGGTAAGGTTTTGGGGAAGATATTTGACCTCAGAGGGATTAATAGCTTTAGGAGGTAGGGAAAGTGCAATTGGTGACATAAGAAAGTCTTGCACTGTTGCGGTGTGATTGGCGTGGGATTCCGGGTGAGGAGTGAAAACTTTGGAGAGGTGTGTGGCGAATTCCTCGGCTTTATCTTCATCAGACGCAGCCCAGGAGTCATCACCACGTCGGAGAGGATAGGAAACTTGATGGTATTTTAGGATCTTTTTCGTGACATTCCACAGGGAATTATCACGAGCTGATAGAGAGGAGAGGTAGGAATTAAAGGACTGGGAACGGAAGTTCGCCAACTCTCTCTTCAATTGTCTACAATAGAAGTTATAGGAGCGGCGATCTGTTGGGTGTCGGGTGCGCTGCCATAATGATCTTGCTCGGCGTTTGGTGTGGATGAGGTCTATAATAGGTTGTGGAAAATGATTTTGGTCTGGATTTATATTGGAGTGTTTAGGAGAGGAAGCAGTCCAGACAGCTTGTTGGATGGCGGTGGTAAAGGAATAGACGGAATTATCTAGGTCATCTTGGGTTTTGAGGGTTACTCTGAGGTCAATATTATCGGTCAGGATTTGGCGGAAAAGGTTCCAGTTGACAGGGCCTCCGATGAATGATGGTGGAATGGGTTTTGGAATTGGAGTGAGAGATACTTTTAGGATCAGTGGACTATGGTCTGAGGATAGTTCATCAAGGCGAGTTAAAGACAAGTTGAGAGAGCCTAATCCGCTGTGGATAAAGAAGTCGAGGATGTCAGGATTGCGGTTAGGATCGGTTGGCCAGTAGGTAGGGGAGTCAGGAGGCAGGATATTAAAATTTCGGGAGTTGAGTGCAGACAGCAAATTTCGTCCCCGAGAATTCGTGGTTCTGGAACCCCACTGCTGATGCTTGGCGTTTAAGTCTGCACCCAGAATGAAACGATTTCCTAAGGAATCCAGGAAGAATACAAATTCGGAATTGGAAATGGAATGTTTAGGAGGGCAGTATGCAGATGTGAGGGTTACCGGAAAGGAAAAAGTCTTGATTACTATGGCTGTGGCTTGTAGGAAATCATAGGTGGGAAGTGGGAGTAAATGATGAGAGAGGGATTGGTGGACAATGATAGCAGAACCGGCATGGGCTTTGCCGTCTGGGTGGTCAGTACGGTATGTGATGTATTGCGGTATTTTGAAGTACTGTTTAGTCGTTAGTCTTGTTTCAGTTATAAGTGCAACATCGATTGCTTTGTCTTGCAACAACGCTGTCAGCTCGTCAGTATGATTTCTAACACCATTCGCATTCCAAAGGAGAATGGATAAGGAGTTAGGTGAATTCATTTAAGGATTTTTAAAGGCAGGGATTAGATTTGATACTAGATTTGTAAGGAGTGATATAAGCGGCATAACAAGATATTTGATTTCGGAGATGAACGATGTCATTAGACTGGTAAGATCTGTGACGTTTGATGGTGGAGGGATATGAGAAATTTGATGTTGAGGAGTTTTTTGAAGATTAGGTAAACTTTGAGGGATAGATTGTTGTACAATAGATTGAGAAAGTTGAGGAAAAAGTTGTTCCGGTAGTGCCTCGACTTCATGATTCTGGTTTCCACCTCCAAGCAAGTGGGCAAATGATACGTTAGAATTTACAAGTTTAGATGGTTCTCTTCTGCTTCTGGTTGGTACAGCTGTTTCATTCGGATCCTGAGGTTTTTGGTATCTGGTTCTGAGTTTCTTGTAGATTTCACATCCCTTGTAGTTAGCCGGGTGGTCCTTGAGGCACAGAGCACATACAGCGGGTGTAGATCTTGATCTTGTACATTCTTCTGTTTTATGCTGTTCACCGCATTAATACTGATTCTAAAACTATAATCTACTAGAATTCTAAAAAACTAGATTTTTTCTCTTTTTTCAAAATTAACGGAGTTACAAGCATACCTACAGGCAAGATTTCAATTTTTATAGTTTTCTTTTCTTCTTTTTTTTTTTTTTTTTTTTAATTCGTCATGGTGTCCTGATTCTAAAACTCAGCACAATTTTTTTTTCTATCTTCCAAAATAAATGAGTTAAGGGCTTATTTACGGGTAAAATTTTAATTTTTTTTTCTATTATTCGCTGTTTCTTGTTTAGAAAACTCTGATAACATATTTCTTAACTTATTGAATTGAATGGTTTTGGCGCTATTTTAAAACTAATCGGCATATATCTAAGTTTAGGTTTTAGGATCATCGTTGGATGAGATGGTATTTTTGTGCCTAATTTTATTAAAATTGCTCCAATAGTTTCCAAGTAAAGCCGCGGACAGTGAACAAACGGATTTTTTAAAATTTGTTATTCGGGCTCTACGTATCTTGAAACATAATCCTTCAAATTCTGCAAGAGAGGGGTAATTTTTTTTGTTCTAAGTCCCATGGGAGTTGGGGGTTTCAAATCGGAATTAGAGGAAGGGACATGGGATCACTTTTTCTGCATTACATGCATTATAAGAGGGGACAGAGAATACAAAAATTTTCGGTATCTGGGAGCGAATGGGAGTCACGTCTAGTGATGGGGCTCACTAGTCTTTCTGAGTCAGTCAAGTTATGGTTTCTCAGTCTAGTCTCAGGGTCCGTACATAGTCTTGCCAGCGCTGTGGCCGTCCTGTCGGAGTCAGTGTGTTAAACAGTGGGTTCGTGCAGTACCGGAGACTATCAAAGAATTTGATATGTCTCCGGGAGATGAACTCTGTCACGGTCGGAAGTTCGAAGGTGTCATGTATTTGGTCTGTCTTCGTCCTTCGTAGAGAAGTACGAGTATGCCTCACCATTCTTCTCAGTACTCCATTTTGAAACTGCTGGAGATTTTTTGCTATGGTTGGTGATATATTTGTTAGCATCGGTGCTCCGTATAGGAGGATCAGTCTAATTAATGATTTATAGACTAATATTTTCAGGCGGAGGGATAGATTCGGCGACGTTAGTAAATAATTTAGTTGATAGGACTTGGTCCTAGCCAAGCTAATCTTTTTGAGGCGGTAATTAGACAATTTGAGGTGTCTGTCAAGGGTGATGCCCAGGTAAACGATCCTATTGGCCGGCTGGTTTTTGATTCCCGCTACCTCGTAGGTCTTCGGTAGACGGCGCTTATTCTTCTGGAAAGAAAAAATAATACAGTCGGTCTTCTTGGGATTAACTGTAATATTTAATCTCTCCAGCTTTTTTGGTATCTCATTGCAAGCCAACTCCTCCTGATGTACAGCTGTCTCTGCGTTCATCCAGCTACTGTAGATCGCTATGTCATCGGTGTAGGCCGCTTTTGTATTTTGCTCCAACAGTTTCAATACTATATCTGTTAATTTTAGAAGGGTTATACCAGTACAGTTATTCTAGATTAACGGTACAAGAGCAGTAGTATTAATACTATGAATTAATACTATTAAACCCATATTAATTATAATCATTCCTAAAACACTAATTTTACTTCCTTTTTTTTTTTTTTTTTTTTTAAATACGACGAGGTTCGTATTAAATTTTGTTGAATAAGCTTCAATTTTCCTCAACTAATATTTGTCCCCTGCAGGGTGATGACTTTAAAAAGTGTTTGGCGTAATAACTTTGTCTGGTCTTCTAGATAACTGGGCTTCCAGGAAACTGGGATCATCTTTTAATATAAGGATTATGCTCCGTCTCTCCTTGCGCTAAAAGGAAAGACTTTCGGGACATTTTCAAGAAATATTTCGCTAGTGGCATGCGCATAGCTAGAATTTTATGAAATCCACACAGCCTGGTGGTGATATTTTTATAATAGAGTTTTCCAACATGTAAAGAACTTCTTGGAGTAAGTCTGATATATCGTGGAGATAAAATGGTATGATTAAAAATTTTCAATACGAAAGTATCTAAAAAACAAAGAGAATATTCAGAAAAGATTTTTATTTATAGTCTTCGCAGGTTGTTTAATATTCTTTTAAACTAATGTTTTTTAAAAAATTATAAATTAAATCCGAAAAGGAATGAAGATGGATTTTGGGAATGGGCCTATAAAATTGTACTAAGGAAAATAGCCTTTGAAAAACAATATTTTCATCAGTATTGAGTGTGTATATGAAAGTGAATTTATAGATTTTGGAAGCGTAGTAGTTGAAATAAATGTTAAATATTTAGGCAGTATATATGTGGGAATATCAGCGTTCCTAGAAAAGCCCATAATTTATTGGAAGGCTGAAACGGCAGTGGCCTCGAGACATTTTTATTTTATTTTTTTTATTCGTATGTATTACAGTTTGTCACAATGGACAATAATAATATTGCTAAAGGATCCCATTCATACAATATTTACAATATAAACAAAATAAATGTCAAATTACATAAAATGAAACCAAACTAAATAAACTTATACAATGACAAAATTTTTAGAAAAAATAAATACAAATAAATGAAGTAAACAAATAAATAAACAAAAAACAAAACATGTCACATTCATACCTATGTACTATATTTACAATCAGCTAGGGAACCCCGGACGGGGCTTGTCCCCCCACTTGTGGAAGGACAAGCAGAGTCCAAAGGATCCCAGCGCCTCCCTCTTAGCCACATCACTGGTGAGAGCCAGCGGAAGCTAAGTGAGGGCGCCATAGCCACAATCACACTGCACTTGAGAGGAGAATCTAACCAGTGTCAAAACTCCAGCATACATAACGAGACATTTAGTAAATACTTAGTCTGGAGTTCTGTCTCTCGTCAGATTCTCCTCCCTTGTGTGGCGTGTTCGTGATTATGGCGCCCTCTCTCAGCTTCCGCGAGTTACATGTGATGCGGCTGAGAGGCGTTGGGATCTCTCGGATTCTGCGCTTGTCTCTCTCCACGAGTGGGAAAACAAGCCTCGTAAAAAAAAAAAATTTCATATGCAATTTTTGTGTTTTTGAACATTAGAACATTAATATAGATGTATAATATACTGTTGTAAAGCTAAAAATTTTAGAAAAAAATATTATCCTTCACAAAATTGTTTAATCCTACGAAGGGGACATGAATTTTCTCTCAAATTATTCATTGAATTAACATTATTAAAAAAAAGCTACTACATGAATAAAACAGAATTAAAAATGAAATATATTTTTTACGGTTGTTGACGTAATTGTACAAGTCCATGGAAGAAACTGTTTTTTTTACCAGAAATATATACATCTATTTTATACACAATAATTTTTCTTTTTTGTGGTAATAAGTAGTACATTATTTGAAACATCACCTAAAAATTGATCTGACAGAAATACCGTTGTTTAAAATCAGGAATTAAAAGTAACAGGCAAAAACGGTAAGATGGATTACCTACCAAAAAATAAAAAAAATGGTAGATTGAATAAGTAACGGCAGAATGCGAAAATCATGTTGGAATGTCAAGAAAAATGTGATAACTATTTTAGGGACGTAGTTTATTATAATACGAATTTGTGTGGTAGCATTTATTAGATAAAAGAAAAAAAAATAAGTTCCTATTTGCGGTTATTCAAATATACTGTCTGTGGACCTCAAAAATGCCAATTCAGCTATTACCAGTCGTTAATTTCAACCTAGTATTTCCTGGCTAATTTGTCTCCGGGCTATTGGTGGGTGAATCTATGGATTAGGTCTAATGAAGATGATGGTCCATTAATTCACGAATAAATCAACGCAGCTCTTATCATTACTGGTGCTTTAATGAAGGACTCTCCTCTATAAAATAAAATCGTTACCTCACAGTTAACTAAGATAAATAATCTATTATTTCCTATTATACAAAATTGTCCCCTTCCATGTGGAACATGATAGTCCGATAACTATTGCAAAATTAATGCGAAAACAACGTATTGATTTAAAGTAAATATTTTTTTTTTTTAGTTCTCCTAAAATACCTATCATATATTTAAAATAGAAACGTATCGCACGTTTGATCAGTTGTGATGAAATGACCGTAGAATTATTTCATGCGAATTCATCTAGAAATTTTACGATCTCAGTTTTTTTTTTTTTTTTTTTACATAATTTATTGAAATTTACAACTGTACTAAATAATACAAAAAGTAAATATAATAAAGGAAAAATGACATGAAAAAGACTCGTAGAAAAACTACCCTATGGTAGCACTCCTGTAACTATTCTAAACTAGAAGGTCTCGAGGTCATCTTCTTTTCAGACGCCTCGGAGGATTGTCAGAAATCGAAGAGGAAGCTAGGATTGAAACTAGTGGGTTAGTGTGGGAGTGGAGTTTTTCATGGAAGGAGTGATATCTGGTTCGAGCCAGATCAGTTACAAATGGAACATTTAGGTCTTTATGGATGAGTTTATTTGTGATAAAGTAAGGAGCGTTAAGGATTATACGAAGGATTTTGGATTGTAAGGATTGGATACGGGAAGTCCATATAGGCCTTATGATAGTCATGTAGAGTCTTTTGTAGTTAAAATGGAGGTTAGAGCGTTTGTCAAGTAAGTGTTGAAGTAATCGAAATCGGCGAGCAGTTTCTTGTCGTTTCAGTCTTGTGTGCGGATTCCATGTGAGACGTTTGTCAAGGAGGAGTCCTAGGTAGCGGATCTGTTCATCCGGGTTTCATGAAATTTGGGGCGATGTATCCCTTCATTTATTTAGGCTGTCATACAAAATTTTAGTATTTTATCTTAACTAGTTTTTAATCTAGAGTCACCAAACTTTCGCGTTTCATAATCCTGGCGTTCCCAGAGACGCTGGCTTCCTCCAAGAAATAAAATTGTACTATCGTTATTTTTCAATTAAACAGCATGCAAAACTCAGATTATGAAACTATGTTTATTTCTAGAATAAATAAATAATTAATCCATGATGCTCCAAAAATTATGAAAAAAATATCATGTATAAAAATATAAAAGTGTAAAGCAAATCGTTTAAAAGAAATGATAATGAACTAAAGTAAAATTTGTATAATACTGCTCTCATATTAGCTACCAGTATTTTGTGAATAGCTTGTTATCTGCATACGTTACAGTATATATATATATATATATATATATATATATATATATATATATATATATATATATATATATATATATTTTTTTTTTTTTTTTTTTTTTTTTTTTTTTTTTTTTTTTTTAGCACTGTCGCTAATACAATACAATTATCTTTCAATGTCATAAACTTTGAATTGTTTTTATACTCACTGTATATGTAAAATAAAAAATAATCATCTTTGACAAAATAGACTTACGTTGACTTTTATAACAAGTTGTTTTCAAAGTATAAAATTTAATAGAGAAAGATGTACTTAAGCTGGTAGATATTTCTTTCTATTCCAAGATGGGAATACGTTTATCAGGTAGTGGTTCTGTAGTGTAGTGGCTAGCATAACAGTATTCTATGCTTAAGGTACGAGGTTCAAAGGTGGCTCTAGAATTTTTAATCGGGGTAAAAAATCCTTGGTTATATTGTTCATCGGAGGGGTCGTTAAATGGTACTCCCGAGTCTGTGCGATGTCAGGTACTCCTTGAAGATTCCTATCTTATTTAAACCTGGATAGGCAAAATTTAGGACTCCCACTGTAGCATCGTACAATTAGCCACAGCAGCATGAAGGGACGTTAAATAAATAAACAAATACTGTTACAATTCCAAATAGTATAATTTTTGTACATGTAGCTAAGTATGTCTATGTGTATTTTTATTGAGGACACTGAGCTTATTATTGAGTATTTTCGATTTTTCACCATTAATTCTATTTCATTTTAAAAGGTACTTAGTTGTCTACGTTAAAAGCATTTTATTGTTTTTCATGCAATGTCAGGTTTCTAAAGAAATTTTATTCCCATTTCAATGGAGAATCTACTGCTTAATTAACGATTCGTCGAAATTTAATTTTAAAACTTTAAAAAAAGGGCATTTTTCCCGCATTAAAGATATACTAACAATATATTTTCCTTAAATGTAAAATGAGAGAAAAAGGAATAAAAAATGGACTGTTGGACGGACGGGACTAATGGGCCAATCGACTCGGCTAATGGACCGGGGTGGGCTTAGCCTCAGTGAGCCATCATTATACTATGGGAGGGGGAAGGAGGGGTAAGGAGGTGGGGTAGGAAGAGGGAGGCAGGGAGGGGTAGAGGAGTGGGTCCGCAAGGACGCTCGTGCCGTTAGAGGGGAAATGTCCTTCAGGCTTAAGTTAAAAATCTGTCACTCATCAGCGTGCTCGTTGAGAACGTCGAGGAATATGAGACGAATAACATTAGGCTGGGATTTAATTCTGTTTTTACAGCTTGAGAGTTTAATCCTAGTATTGCCATAAACGTATATATTAGCTGCGTCATTATATTTTTTAAATACACGCAGTAATTCTGTTCCTAATACTAAATATTTTGCAGTTGAAAACTGAGGATATATTATTTCTTAAAACATCTTGTGAGCTTTTTTTTAAATTAATACAATATTCGGATTCATCCTCCAAATCTATTGTAAGAAAAAAAATTTTGAGACTATTTAAAAAAATATGTTGTGATAGGCAATATTTAATTATTAGAAAAACAGGTTCTATTTAAACAAAATAAATTTTTGAAAGAAAATATATTAGATACTCAGCACAATTACAACATAGAATTTGTGATTTAATTTTAATATCTAGTTTTATATAATTAAGGATGATCCGGTTGTGTATTGATGTTATAAAAATAATAAAAAAAACAGTGAGAATAAATATTGGTAGCAACAGATTTTCTACCTCTTTAAATATAAGTAAAATAATAAATATTTTGCAAATTATCTTGTTTGTTATTTCCATGATCTGATTTTTTACTTAGATCATTTAAAAAATAATAAATAAATACAGTCAGATTTAATTGGGGGAAAGATTATTACCTCGAGTTAATATCTTTAAGAATTTTAAATAATTTAGAAACGGAAATAAATCGTTAAGAATTATTTACATTGATTTTTATAGAAAGATGTGTTTTATTAAATAATATGTTACAGTATTATCTTCGTAATTCAGTAAGTTTTAAGCATCACGGTATTTCAGGAATATTTATTTAAATATGATTTTTATAACTGGGGTGCCAATTAATGTATGAAATTTAAAGATGAATAGAACACAAATATATTGACCCACTGTAAACTATTGGGTTGTGTCACATGAAATGGCCGTTTTCAAGGTAAAGGATTTTTATTAACAATACGATATGAAAACAAGATAATTTTATTCGAAGTATTTCCCTTCTTTTTCTACACATTTTTCCCAACGTGACACCAACTTTTCTAACCCCGAACTGAAAAACTCTGAGCTTTGAAGTGAAACGAAATCTGAAAACGCACTTTCAAAAAGTTTTCCTTTGAAGAAGTTGTCTAAATTCCTGAACAGGTGGTAATCTGTTGGAGACAAGTCGGGAGAATATGGTTGGTGCGGAAGAACTTCGTAGCCCAGTTCTTTCATTTTTTGCACGGTATGTTTTGAAACATGCCGCTCAGTGAGATCATGAGGTACCCATGTATCGAGCTTTTTTACTTTCCCAATACACTTTAAATATTTCTAGCGGCCTCAGCTGCTGAATGACCGAGTTTAAACTCGTACAAAAATATTACTCAAAAATCGCGTGTTTCCATGTTCATTTTTGTAGGTATACTAAAAAGTGGGTAATTGATTGGGAAGCTAATGTTTATAATACAAAGATAGAGGATTAGTAACTGTTTACTTTAAATATGTAAACATTCGGAAGAAAACAACAGAGACCTGAAAAATCCTTTATGTATTTTAGAAACTATAAAAACGGACATTTTATGTGAAACAACCCAATAATATTTCATAAAACCCGTTTTATTTTCACACCTATACATGTAGCTTTCGTAGAGGAAATCTCACATATACATATAAAGGTCTTCTATTTTATGCTCTAATTCCGGAATAAATAATATTCTACTGCTTAATAACAATATTTCTAGGCCAAAATATTCTTTTTAACAACATATTCATCAAAACATTCACGTCACTTTCAAGGCACTTGTTTCCGCTAACGTAAACTTAAAGAAACATAGATTTTAATGAAAGGAAATTCCATCTAAAATTGCCTTTTGGTCCTTCTGTGGTTCGAAGGAAATTCAATACAGACTCATCGCGGAAGAGGTCTCGATGAGATATTTCGTATACGAAATTGGGATTCAGGTCGAACCCCACGATAAGCGAACCCACATATCTCGGGGGGGGGGTGCCGACATCCAAGTCATATAAAACCATATCCTCTTTCCTACGGAACGGTAAAACAATATATTTTGTTCAAAAGAAACTGGGAGATGGTAGAGATAAATATAAATTAAGTAAAATAAAATGATCCAATTGTTAACGATAAAAATTAATATATTTTTTATATTAGATTTCAAAAGTATTTCAGGTGCTAAATTATGATTAAAATCTATAAACTTTCCCAGCATAAATTATAGCCCATATTTTACACAATATGTTTCGTTTTGTCAATCTCTTTTATGTATTAAATATCTTATAAAATTAATGACTGGTCTAGTATTTCAGCGCATTATACAATTCATAATTCTTTTCATTACCACGCATGTATATTAAAAAAAAATCCTTGTACTTCTGATACCACTAAGCCTCTATTACACGACCGTTCTTTTCGCCGTTTCAGTCCATCGGTTGAAAGGAAGGAAAATAGTGGATAAAAAACTGTCGGTTTGGAATGACGAACCGAAGTACCCATACACCAATCTTTTCATCCATCCAAGCCATCCATTTAGAATTTTTATTAATTGATTTAATTTTTAATTTTTTATAAATATTATTAGGGAGTGATATATTTATAAAGTGATTTATAGTCTTATATATGGAGAGGTATGCAGTGGTTGTTAAATTTCTGACTTATCAAATATCATTAGCGGGTTTGAGTGGACAGGAAGTTTGGAATGGAAGGATGTATATCTGGATCGGGCAATGTCTTCAACTAATGGGATATTTAGGTCTTTTTGGATAATTTTTTTTGTAACAAAGTATGGAGCATTAAGGATTTTTCGAAGGATCTTGGATTGCAGGGATTGGATGCGAGAAGCGATTGATGGTTTAGTGGACCCCTATATCTCAATGCTGTAGGTCCAAACAGGCCTCATAATGGTTATATAAATGAGTTTTTTGTAGTAAATAGAAAGTTTTGAGCGTTTGTCGATTAAGTGTTGTAGTAATCGGTATCTACGAGCAGTTCCAATCTATTATGAGGGTTCCATGTTAGGTGTTTGTCTGGGTATAGTCCTAAGTACCGGATCTGTTCAGCAGGAGTAAGTAAGATATTGTTAAAGGACACGGTGGAGAGAAAGTCATAGGTTTACGACGTAGAGTGAAGGTTATTTGATGTGATTTATTGGGATTTATTTTAATTCTCCAGTTCTGACACCATTCTTCGATGGAAGTATGGTTAATTTTTATTTTTCTAAGAAATGTTGTTGAAAATATAATTATCATATATGATGTAAAATATAGTATAATCATAGAAAATATATTTTTGAATTCTTATATATACTATTAATGTATAGAATCCATCAATAATTCTTAAAACATATGATTTTAGCAGTAGACAGAAGTTGATAGCAACCACAGATACGACCACAGATCCGACCTCAGTGACGATGATCCCTCCCCATAAATCCCCACCCGACTTCCCTTTAATTTGTCGCTTGGGTTCTATTTAATTCGGGTGTAATTTCTCCGTCCTTTATGCAAAAGATTCGACCGATTCGTTATCTCCGTGATACTAAAGCCATTTAGTAACTTGTTTGACAAGCAACCGCCCTCGTCAATATATTCAAATACAAGTCCATATCAAGCGAGGGCAATTTACATGCTCTTTAATCCATAGCTTTCGATAAACCTTCGGTCTGATTGGATGGGACATGTAACGGAGCCGGATTGGACTTTCTGATTAATTTTATTGCTTCATATCGATGACTTTGTTTTATTTCAATTTATTTGTATACGTGCCTTCGTCGTTATGTTTAGTTCAGATTCCATTATGATTAAGAGTTAGGAAAGAAAAAATGAGCTTAAAAAAAAAAAAAAAAAAAAATGTCTCATTACAAAATTTTCACTCTCCTTTGTGCTTGGAATCAATTATCGTAACATCGGATATGTTTTTCTTACGTTTTTATTTAATTTCCGTTAAAAATTAACCAATACATCTAATTTATAAAATCCCGTGTCTCAGTGTTCGTAGCCGTACTCCTCCAAACCGACCCAGCCAAGTTTTATGAAATTTTTCATGTACATTTGTTTGGTATGAGAATCGGTCCTGAAGTCGATTTCATACCGCTTGGTGATTCGGTTGTCCCTATATAAACAATTATTTTGTTGTTTTTTTATCACGAAGATATATATATATATATATATTTTTTTTTTTTCAATATATAAAAATACCTATAACCCCAATTTTTTACCTTCCTTTCTTCAGCCTCGCCTTCTTTAATCGCGATTTTAGTATTTTTTGTATGAACAATATCCAAATAATTGAAATGTCGTTCGTCTTACAAAAAGTTGATGCGTAATGCGCTCGACTTTCACTTACCTCGGCAGTTAAAATCAATTTGAATGAATGAATGAATGAATGAATAAAGCCTTTATTGCAAGGATAACATTTAAATTATAATATTTACTTTTTAGTTCTAATATAATTGAAAAAAAAAAACCTATATATAATGCTAAGTGAAAAATAATAATAATTTATATACTTGATAAATGAAAAAAAACACTATATAATTAATGTTCCTTAATTGATGACGATATTTAAAAAATATTATCCCTACAGGCCTCTCCTTACGGAGGTGATGGTCCAACTTCCCCGGTGACCAAACCTATTGGGAAGTGAAAATCAGTTTAAGAACTATTAAAAAACTAGGAGTTGATAAAAGTTTAAAGTTGATTAAAATAAAAATTGTATTCAGTTTCCTTAGAAACATATGATTTAGATTAAATTATATAACAATATAAAATAGTTACGTATAATAATTAGTTATATGTTTCAGCCCTTTTGGTCACTTTAATTTACCTTTTACAAATTAGTATATTAGATGATATTTTTTCTAAAATATTTTGTTTATCAGCAACTTTCTTATGTTTAAAAAACAAAACAAGAATTATATTTAAACAAATATTTTTGCTCATTTCTTCTTTAGTTGATTATCAAATTCAACTTTTGTATTTCGTCGCTTTTTAGCTATCCTAATAAGATATGGTTAATTTTTTTTTTAATATTCAAAATAAAATGAACTTTAGAGAAACAAATTTTCAAATATTTACTAAAAATAATTTATATGGCAGAACAACATTTGCAGGCCCATTTAGTATTATTATATGAAATAATATTATTATAAAGTTGCTTGAATCAAAACTTTTGTAAAATATAGGTTCTCAGATGATTTTGACTCTACGCTTGTCATTGCTTCACTCTATTTTAAGATATGAAAAAGTTAAAATAAATAAAAAGTTTAGTCAGTTTCCTTAGAAACTTATGATTTTTATTAAATTATATAAAATTGTTACGTATAATAATTAGTTATATGTTTCAGCCCTTTTGATCACTTTAATTTACCGTTTACAAATAAGTATATAAGATGATATTTTTTCTAAAATATTTTGTTTTTCAGTTACTTTATTATGTTGAAAAAACAAAACAAGAATTATATTTAAACAAATATTTTTGCTCATTTCTTCTTTAGTTGATTATCAAATTCAACTTTTGTATTTCGTCGCTTTTTTAGCTATCCTAATAAGATGATATGGTTAATTTTTTTAACAAATTTCAAGACAGATTATTTTTACAAAGATTATTTTGGCCCTAAACTAATAATACAGATACAATATAATAATAGTAATAATACATACATATATACTTATAATAATTTATACATATATACTAACAATAATACATACATGATAAATAATAAAATAAAATACAAACATTATACATAATATACGAAATAATACATACAATACGAAAATAATACATGCAAATTTACTATTCACAAAATACATAATACATAATAAAATAAAATACAACCATTATACATAATATACGAAATAATACATACAATACGCAAATATACTATTCACAAAATACATAATACATAATAAAATAAAATACAAACATTATACATAATATACGAAATAATACATACAATACGAAAATAATACATGCAAACATACTATTCACAAAATACATAATACATAATAAAATAAAATACATAGTACACTAAAACATACATAATACTAATAATACAGATGCAATATTTCAAGTTAAATAAAAACAATTAAGATGACTGCATATAAGAAAAGAATAAAATAAAAATAATATATATATATATATATATATATATATATATATATATATATATATACATATATATATATATATAAAGTATTAAAAATAAAAAACAACTGGAACTTTTTTTTTTTTAAATTTCGGAAAATATTATTATATATAAATATTATATATAAATATTTATATATACAGGATATTGATATATTGGATACACGAGTTGATGAAAAATGCATGTTAAATAAAGGAAGAAATAATCTGATAACGAAATTTATTATTTTATCTTGATTAATATAAGTAGTTGCCCATTGAGAGTTATAGAAAAAATTAGACCGGGTGGCGATCAGTTTTCAACTAACTAAATTCTTTTAACTATTTATTGTCTGCCGTTTCGATATTGACCGACAGGAAGGGTCATCGTCAGGGCTAAAAATATACAAAAGCGATATAATGTGTTTATAGTAACACACACACACACACACACACACACACACACACACACACACACACACACACACACACATATATATATGTATATATATATATATATATATATGTGTGTGTACTATACATACATTTTATCTTTTTAGCCCTGATGATGACCCACAATGGAGTTCGAAACGTTGGCAGACAATAAATTGTTAAAACTATTGCATTGTTACTTTAACGGACCGCCACCTGGACTAATTTCTTCCTATAAGAATTCGTTTTTGTTAATTTATGTACCTTTAGACATATGTAGCTTTTATCATTCCACCCTATATAGCTCTTAAACGGTAGGTCAAATGTTAAAAAAAAAAAAGTATATTTAATTCCTGACATAGGAACTGTCATTACATTTTTGACCCAAGCAACACTAACGAAGCTTGAGCGTGTCACAAAAAAGTTTACACCCCTAAAAGTTATACATCCCACATCGAGTGTTATTCTTCCATATAATAAAAAGGGTAATTTTTTATGAAGTTCAAACAAAACGGATTATTCTATTAGGGCCTGTTGCACCAACCCAGGTCAAAGTGCGGTAAGCGCAACCTCCGATGAAGTCGGCCCTTGCTCGTAGGGGTTGACATGCTACGGTTAACTTTAATGGGCAAAGCTGACCCTAAGTAAACCTAACTCAAGTGGATAGGTTATGATTCATGCCATGAAATAAGTCTTTAAATCGGAGCTGTGGCTTTGAAATCGCTCAGGTTACTAAGGTCCTATCTTCCTCGGGTATTAAGGTCCTTGAAAAAAAGTACTTACTTAATACGAATTTCTTGAAATCCTCACACTAGACTGAAAAGACAAGAAACTGCTGAAAGAAAGATACATATTGTTACAATACTAAATGACAAACGTTCAAAACTACCCATCTACTACAAAATACTAATGTATATAGCCATTATTAGACCTATTGGGACAGATGGCATTGCGCTATGGGGATCCACCAAGCCATCGAATTCCTCCCGCATCTAATCCTTGCAGTCCGAAATCCTCCGAAAAATCCTAAATGCTCCTTATTTTGTCAATAATAAAACTATCCATAAAGACTTAGCCAGAACTGGATATACTTCATTCAATTCCAAACTACTAGCCCACTGAAACCCGCTTGTCCGTATCCTCTCATCTCCATCTATTCCCGTTAATCCTCGAAGGCGCCTGAAAAGACGGTGGCCTCGAGACCTGCTAATGACATAAAATTTGAAGTGCTATACCACTGGGTAGCTTCTTCACAAGAGTTTATCGTGCCAATTGTTTCTTTTTTTACATTTATTTGTTGTATTTTTTCCTATACAGCTGTAAATATCAATTAATAAGTAAAAAAAAAAATAATAAATATATTTCGAGGCACACAAGTCGCTCAAATCCAAGTTAATGTAACGCGGGTTACGCAAAACATTTTTGATTGCTTATACAGGTTATATTAGTTTTGTACGATTTCACTCGGCGAATAAATATGTCCTTAGGCGGGCATAATTTTGGGAAGTAATGCCGTAGATGGCTCCATATTATGATCCAGTCATAATATTTACATTAACTATATTTTTTTACATTTCTGTCAAAACGCATTTTATAATTTTTTTCAGATAGACTGAAAAGACATTCTAGTTACCCAATCAAGTATAAGACATGCGAATTCAATTATAGTCGGTCTTTGATGTCGGGGAAAGGCGCCGGTCGAATGGTCGGTTGGCCAGGATGGAATTGATATGGAAAATTCAATCATCGCATCTCATTAGGCTTCTGTGGCAGCCTCAAAGAGGAATCGTACCAGATCGATGTCTGCAATTTATATCCTTCCGATCCATCGATACCCTTGTTGTTAATAATAGCAATCTTCTCTTCCCGCGGTTCCGCAATCATTCCTGCGTAGCGAAAAAAGGAAATTCCTAAACATGTAAGATTGTTCGAAATCTTTCTCAAATTTGTGAAGATATTGCTAATGTATCATAAAAAAGATCTTTCTATTCTAAAGCATTACAACCTAATGCTAATTACATTTTGACTGGGTAAAAAATATTTCGACTTCTGTACATATCATTCAATCAAACAAAATTATCTAGGAAAACTATTGAATAGTAAAAAATCTGGTGCGGGCAACATACGACTTTTACTTACCTCCATTTTTAAAATCAATGAAAGAATTTTCAAATACAGTTAGAGATAAAAATACGTGAAACTATTAAAGAATTAATTAAATTTAATTTATATAGAAACATGTGTTATATTAAAGAATCTATTATATTATTATCTAAAATAATCAGTTAGTTTTATCTTCTTTTTATCACTCTCTATTAACTCTTATAAGCTTGAGTATAAGATAACATTTTTTTCTAAAATATTTAGCTTTCCAACGGTATATCATACATGTATATTACTGCTATTATGTTCAAAAACGAAAAATTGCATTAAAGAAATATTTTTTCTGTTTTCTCCTTTAGTTGGGTATCGAATTCATTCAATTTATATATTTACCCGTTTTCGATCAATGGTAACAAGATAATATAGTTATTTTTATAGAATCATCAAAATTAAAGGTACATTACAAAAAAAAAAAAAAAAATGTTAAATCAAAATCGTCGGAACCGTATTCGAAAAAAGGTGCAAAATGCATGGTATAAAGTGGATCTTCTGGTAAGCTCATTTTGATGAAAAAAGTTTTGTAACGTCTCAGGCGCATATTTGTCTTAAATATGAAATTTCAGTTTCACAGGACTTACCTTTCCCGCCCAGGAGTTACCACCCACACACACGCAGACACACACAGACCTTTTGGTGGGACTTGGTTATTTGGACTCAGGGGACCCTAAAACGTGTATTTCCGTTGAAAACTGGAATTCGAAAATTTTCACGATCGCAATACTTCCCCTTACTATATATAGTAAGTGAAAGTAAAAATAAATACGAGTTGTATATTATTGAGTTTTGTTTAGGTATTTGTCACGGTTTTGTACTAAGCTCTTCTTATTCAACTTTTGGTAAAACGAGTATACACTTCTTATACAACCTTAAAGCAACATCCATCAATTTCGAAAGAATTCGCTGAATCAGAGCTCGTGGTTTTCTTGAATTCCCCTGCTCTTGGTGGGAGTACCTCACGGCTCAATATTACCTCGTGTGTATGTACACTTTCATAGCATCCTTTTTGATACGGTCCAACTACTCATTCCCGTAGGGGTGTAAACATAAATGATCAAAAACGAATTTTTATTGGAAGAAATTAGTCCGGGTGGCGGTCCGTTAAAGAAACAATTGAATATTTTTAACAATTTATTGTCTGCCAACGTTTCGACCTCCATTGTGGGTCATCACTAGGTCTAAAAAGATAAAATGTGTGTATAGTACCAGATATATGTAAAAGAACAACAAAAAACATTGTTCTTTGATCTATATACATATACATATATTGAATAGTTATAGTAAAAAACTATTGAATAGTAAAAAATAAATACAAGTTGTATATTATTGAATTTTGTTTAGGTATTTGTCACGGTTTTGTACTAAGCTCTTCTTATTCAACTTTTGGTAAAACGAGTATACACTTCTTATACAACCTTAAATCAACACCCATCAATTTCGAAAGAATTCGCTGAATCAGAGCTCGTGGTTTTCTTGAATTCCCCTGTTCTTGGTGGGAGTTCCTCACGGCTCAATATTACCTCGTGTGTCTGTACACTTTCATAGCATCCTTTTTGATACAGTCCAAGTACTCATTCCCGACCTTTCACTGGGGCTTAGTCGGTTCATCATCGTCTTCATCGTTTAGAAGACAGGGCCGGATGGATCACTTCTTACGACAAGACCTACCCATCGTAACCTCTTAGCGCTTATGTCATGTGCGAACGACTGCTTTCGAAGACTTAGTGTAAATAGTAAAATTAGTCCTTTTCGGGCGTATAATAAATGTCAATTGTTATCAATTATTTCAACGAGAATGGCGATTTAAACTAAAAATTAAAAAATCTGGTGCGGGCAACACACGACTTTCACTTACCTCTGTTTTTAAAACCGATTAAAGAATTTTCAAATACAGTTTGAGATAAAAATGTGTGAAACCATTCTTATTTTTCATCTAATAAGGTAAATAAATTCTAAATCAAGGTCTCTAAATCAGTCTTGAACAAATTAAATTACTGAAGACCTTTGGAAATAATCCTAATAACAACTTTTACCTATATATTTATTTATACGGATAACTTTTACAGACTATTAATTTATTGAATTAAAGCTTTCAGATCAGCAAGAGTTTTAAGATTGCTACCGTTGGACTATGATTTCGATGATTGAAGAGAATATGTCGCAGTAAATGACCTAATCCAAGCCCTCGTAAAATGGAGGACAAACGAATCAAATGGTCAGCAATTAAACGAGAGTTGTTAATCGGTAGGCTCCTGATTGCACAAAAACACAAGCTAGTAATTTAATTCTAAAATAAAAAAAACCTTTTACAATTTTCGTAGTGAGTGTATAGGAATAAGGACCCGCCATTTTCATTAATTTTGACCTAATGACAATTAATATAATATATTAATAATGACTGAAATTGTTTTATACATATTATATATATATATATATATATATATATATATATATATATATATATATATATACATATATAGTTTTTATGAGTCTAGAGTAACAGTCAATAAATATATCGGTATGTTTTGGCAACGAATTAATGTCCTCATATCATATTCTAATAGCTAAAAGAAGAATATTAGAAAATATATATATTAATTTACATATAGCATTAACTAAAAAAAAAAATCTGGTGCGGGCAACACAGGACTTCGACTTACCTCCCTTTTAAAAATCTATTAAAGAATTTTTTACTACAGTTAGAGATTAAAATGAGTGAATACATTTAAGAATTAATTAAATTGATTTTCGATAGAAACGTGTGTTTAATTTACTATATTTTTATCCATCAATTAATCTTATCCGATTTTTATCACTTATAATTAAACGATTTTTATCACTTTTTAAAACTTTGTGTATAAGATGATATTTTTTCTAAAACTGTTAGGTTTCCAGTGGTATGTCATACATATATATCATGGTTCTTATCTTAAGAAAAACAAAAATTACATTGAGAAAAAGTTTGCACTTTTCTCATTCAATTGAGTATCATATTGGTCCAACTTGTAGCGGGTTTATTTTTTATCAATGTTAATAACACGAAATGGTTATTTTTTTCGATTCTGCAAAATTGAAGATACTTTAGGGGAAATAAATTTAAACAATCGGCATATAAGCCCTGTCAAACTATTTTAATCAGATTGAAACCTACATGATATCAAAGCCCATTCAATTTTACGTCGATATATAAAGTTTAATCAAATTAATTAGAGCCGTTTTTGAGAATATTGTAAAAAAGATGCAAAATGCATGGTATAAAGTGGCTCTTCTGATTAGCTGATATTGATGAAAATGTTTCTCTAACATCTCGGGCCTATAGTTGTCTCAAATATGAAATTTCAGTTTCATAGGACTTTTAATTATCGCGCAGGAGTCTTTTTTCAGGACTTGGTTATTTGGACTCAGATGACTCTAAAATGTGTATTTCCGTCTTCGGAAACGTTCACGATCGCAATACTTTTCCTTACTATATATTCCATAAATAGGTAAGTGAAAGTAATAATACACAAAAATATGGAGTGAATCCACAATTATTAATATACATTAATTAGTCTTATATCACCTTTGTTATCAAAGTAAAATTATTGCTACTTTCGATACGTTTAAAAGGAAATATCACTTAAAAATGTAAGAAAAACAATTATAATTTTGGAGAGAGTACTAATCAAAAATATAAATAAAACGGGATTTTCCGAATTATCTCGGACAAAAACGGGTTCCTAGATATTTGGATCACTAATTAGTCGATGTATAGTATTTATTAAAAATCCTCTAATATAGTTTACGAATAGTCACGTAACTAAATTAACAGCAGCTTAAAATTAAGTAATTCTAAATATATTTATTCTTACACTTTTTTTCTAAATATATTTATTCTTACACTTCTTTTTTTTTCATAACTTACATAGACAAAATAATGTATTAATAGTTTAAATACAATAGAATAAATTAGTCCAACAATGAAAGTTAAATATTAAATAATTACATTACCAAGTAGACAATTATGAAGTATTTTAACAATAACAACAACAAAGCATACTCATTATCGATTGTATGTATATTATGTCTACAGCCTCCTGGTATCAACTCCTCACGCCATTCCCTGGAAATAAGTCTGTCCGATCTCTATACCTATTCCATAGAGCCAAAAAATATGAGTGCTACTTTTTAACCGGGTCCAGCTATATGGAATTCTCTCCCGACAAACATCCGCCATGCACCTCACCTATCATTGTTTAAATCTCTCCTCTTTCTTTCCAATCAGATGTCAGCTAATTTTTATTACGCCAACTTAAGTGAGGTGAATAGTGTATTTTCTTTTAATGAGGTGTAAAAGTTTAATTTTATGTTTGTACTTTTTTTTCTCTAAAATATTTACGTAGAGATGTCACCATGATCGATATATTTTTTTCTTCTTATTTTGTTATGTAAAGGTAGTTTTATCTACTTCCTATCATCATAATTGTTTTTTGCCAGTTGTAATTTTTATTTTGTTAATTGATGTTATTCTTAAGGTACATTGTACCAGAATAAAGTTTTTTGTTCTATTCTATGATTATTTTTTATTTATACTGTTCATTACACTGCTCAGTTTTTATCATTTAAATATATATACATGCATAGTAAGAAACCGTAAAATGAAGCAGGTTAAACAAGAAATAATAGTGGCATTCATCTATAGCATTTCCAAGTCAATTGTAACCTTTTCCAAGTCAAATGTAACTTTTTCCAAGTCAAATGTAACCTTTTCCAAGTCAAATGTAACCCTTTCCATTTCAAATGTCACCTTTTCCATTTCAAATGTCACCTTTTCCAAGTCAAATGTCACCTTTTCCATTTCAAATGTTACCTTTTCCAAGTCAAATGTCACCTTTTTCTTCACTTCTAGCATTAAATATTCCGTTTTATTTATTTATTTATTGAAAAATAATTAGTTTAATTAAAATTATGACTTTTTTAATAATTTTGGCATATCTTATCGCTATTTTTTTCTGTTTTTAGATATTTAATAACAAGTTCTGTTTTTACGAACTAATATTTAAAAAAAATAATTATTGTCTATTTAGTTTTAAGATAGTTGTTGATTTTGAATTTTTAGAGGGAAGGGATACTTTTTGGGAATAATTAATGTGTTTTCGGGTATTATAATTACGTTTTTCGAGATGTATTTTTTATCGCTCGCGTGCATATTAACTCGCATTTGCTTTTAATGTTTTCTATTGATATAGGGATTAATTAATGTGCTTTCGGGTGGTTATGATTACGTTTTTCGAGCGGTATTTTTTATCGCCCTCGTTTATTTTAACTAAAATTTACTTTTTATATTTTTTATTGATATAGGGATTAATTATTGTGCTTTCGGGTGGTTATGATTAAGTTTTTTGAGCTGTATTTTTTATCGCTCATGGGTATTTCAACTCGCATTTACTTTTAATGTTTTTTATAGATATATAGGTTATAAATTGTATTTGCGGGTCTTGTAATTACGTATTTTGAGCTGTATTTTTTATCGCTCATGGGTATTTCAACTCGCATTTATTTTTTATGTTTTTTATTGATATAGGGATTAATTATTGTGCTTTCGGGTGGTTATGAATTCGTTTTTCGAGCTGTATTTTTTATCGCTCATAGGTATTTCAACTCGCATTTACTTTTTACGTTTTTTATTGATATAGGGATTAATTATTGTGCTTTCGGGTGGTTATGATTAAGTTTTTTGAGCTGTATTTTTTATCGCTCATGGGTATTTCAACTCGCATTTACTTTTAATGTTTTTTATAGATATATAGGTTATAAATTGTATTTGCGGGTCTTGTAATTACGTATTTTGAGCTGTATTTTTTATCGCTCATGGGTATTTCAACTCGCATTTACTTTTTATGTTTTTTATTGATATAGGGATTAATTATTGTGCTTTCGGGTGGTTATGAATTCGTTTTTCGAGCTGTATTTTTTATCGCTCATAGGTATTTCAACTCGCATTTACTTTTTACGTTTTTTATTGATATAGGGATTAATTATTGTGCTTTCGGGTGGTTATGATTAAGTTTTTTGAGCTGTATTTTTTATCGCTCATGGGTATTTCAACTCGCATTTACTTTTAATTTTTTTTATATATATATAGGTTATAAATTGTATTTGCGGGTCTTGTAATTACGTATTTTGAACTGTATTTTTTATCGCTCATGGGTTTTTCAACTCGCATTACTTTTTATGTTTTTATTGATATAGGGATTAATTATTATGCTTTGATTAAGTTTTTGATGGATATTGGGATTGATTATTTTGCTTTTAGTTCTCATTATAACGTTGTTGGAATATACATCATTTAGCTTTTTTTTTATTTATTTAATATTTTTATTATTATTTTTTTATAAAAGGATTAGTTATAGTTCCTTTTATAGCGTCCTGAGTACGTTTTTTCAACTAAATATTTTATAATGGACCCACTTTCTCACTAGTTCTTACAATTATCTGATAATTTAATTGAGGAATCGTTTATTCTATTTTCGGGTGTTCTTATAACATTATTTGAACCTTATTTGTTATCGCTTTTACTTATTTTGAGCTACTGTTCCTATTTCATAAATATTTGATAGAGGGATCGTTTATAGTGTTTTGGGGAATACTAATAGAGTTTATGACATTTTTTTTATAGCTAGTGCACATTTTACCTTAAATAAAAAGTGATCTAGAACAATGCGCAATCGCGATGTAACACCCAGTTAAAAAAAGTAATCAGAACGTGCAAAAACACAACAAATAATTTTTACTTCAAATTATAATATCTACGGTATGTAGAAATTTCCAAGCGCATAAAAGATTAATGTTCAAAACACTTAATCAGAATCCCCTAAAATAAAAACAAAGAAAGACCACTCTATCAAAATATAAAATGATATTAGCCCTAAGTTGAAACGAGCGCGAGCTATAGAATAAGCAGTCCAAAAAAAGTTTTTTCATAACCACCCAAAAACACAAGTATAGATCCCTATAACAATAAAAAGATTAGAAGTAAATACAAGTTGGAATGCGAACAAGCGACAATAAATACAGCTCAAAAAACGTAATTACAACACCCGGAAAGACAATTACTAACCTATATATCAATAAAAAACATTAAAAGTAAATGCGAGTTGAAATACGCATGAGCGATAAAAGATAGAGCTCAAAAAACGTAATCATAACCACCCGAAAGCACAACAATTAATGCCTATATCAATAAAAAACATTAAAAGTAAATGCGAGTTGAAATACCCATGAGCGATAAAAAATACAGCTCAAAATACGTAATTACAAGACCCGCAAATACAATTTATAACCTATATATATATAAAAAAAATTAAAAGTAAATGCGAGTTGAAATACCCATGAGCGATAAAAAATACATCTCAAAAAACTTAATCATAACCACCCGAAAACACATTAATAAATCCCTATATCAATAAAAAACATAAAAAGTAAATGCGAGTTAAAAAACCCATGAGCGATAAAAAGATACAGCTAGAAAAACGTAATTACAAGACACGCAAATGCAATTAATAACCTATATATCTATAAAAAACATCAAAAGTAAATGCGAGTTGAAATACCCATGAGCGATAAAAAATACAGCTCGAAAAACCAAATCATAACCACCCGAAAGCACATTAAGTAATCCCTATATCAACAAAAAACATTAAAAGTAAATGCGGGTTGAAATACGCATGAGCTATAAAAGATAGAGCTAAAAAAACGTAATCATAACCACCCGAAAGCACATTAATTAATCCCTATATCAATAAAAATCATTAAAAATAAATGCGAGTTAATATGCCAGCGAGCGATAAAATATACATCTCGAAAAACGTAATTATAATACCCGAAAACACATTAATTATTCCCAAAAAGTATCCCTTCCCTCTAAAAATTCAAAATCAACAACTATCTTAAAACTAAATAGACAATAATTAATTTTTTTAAATATTAGTTCGTAAAAACAGAACTTGTTATCAAATATCTAAAAAACAGAAAAAAATAGCGATAGGATATGCCAAAATTATTAAAAAAGTCATAATTTTAATTAAACTAATTATTTTTCAATAAATAAATAAATAAAACGGAATATTTAAGGCTAGAAGTGAAGAAAAAGGTGACATTTGACTTGGAAAAGGTAACATTTGAAATGGAAAAGGTGACATTTGACTTAGAAAAGGTGACATTTGAAATGGAAAAGGTGACATTTGAAATGGAAAGGGTTACATTTGACTTGGAAAAGGTTACATTTGACTTGGAAAAAGTTACATTTGACTTGGAAAAGGTTACAATTGACTTGGAAATGCTATATATTACCCTTCTAAACTGAGACCCGGTTCGTCGCTGCAAATTAGGTCCATAGCTTTCTGAATAGAGGAATTCAAATTTACAACTTGTCTAGACGGTTTAGTTCACGAAGGAATGAGTTAAAGACATTCCTTTTTCTATGTTTTTGACCGGCTGCATTTATAAGGCAGCTGTAGTTTCAAAAACTAGAATTGCTAATATATTAAAGGACTTTACGTGTTGGAACCATTGGAGTTCTTCTGTAAAGGTATCGTGTTTACCAATTAATAGGTGGCATGCAGGGGAAGATTAAATAAAAAAGGTTTCAATCAGAGCAATTATTATAAACATTACTAATAGACTGATTTTAAACTTAATTCTATTTATCACAGCTATTGAGGAATGGTGTCAGAACTGGAGGATTAAAATAAATACTAAAAAATCCCACCAAATTACCTTTACCCTTCGTCGGAAACCGATGACCTCCTGCCCTACCGTATCCTTTAATAATACGCCACTCATACCTGTTGAACAAATCATATACCTAGGACTCCATCTTGACAAACGTCTTACATGGAACCCTCACACGAGACTAAAACGACATGAAACTGCCCGTAGATACCGATTACACTTACTAGACAAACGCTCAAAACTTCCAATTCACTACAAAAATCTCATTTATGTCACTTTCATCTGCCCGTCTGGACATATGGAATCGAGCTTTGGGGCTCTACTAAGCCATCTAATTCCTCCTGCATCCAATCCTTACAATCTAAAATCCTTCACAAAATCCTAAATGCTCCTTATTTCGTCACAAATAAAATCATCCATAACGACCTTAATATCGCATTTGTGGCAGACCTTTCTCGAACCAGATATACCACTTTTAATTTCAAACTCCCAACTCATATAAACCCTCTTGTCCGCAACCTATCAACCTCACATATTCCTGACAACCCTCCGAGGCGATTGAAAAGAAGATGGCCTCGGGATCTACTTACTTAAATAAACATCGAAGTGCTACCGCTAGGTAGTTTCTTCACAAGCCTTATACACCTTTTATTATAATTCATCACTTTTACTTATTGTATTTATGTAATATACAGTTGTAAAATTCAATAAAATATAAATTAAAAAAAAAATTCTATTTATATAATATCTAGAACTTTAAATGAGAATACTGAGAGAAACGTTATTACTAGATTTGCCATACAATATTACAGAAAGTTACCTTAGGACACTTTAGTCGGCTAGTGAAGATGGGATTTGTCTAAGGCTTCCATCAGCATCCACGACCCCGTTAGATCTCTGACGGCCTCCGTGGAAAGCCCTCGTCGTTTCTCTCCCCTCTGATTTTTAAAGAAATACGATTTTTTGGAAATTGCCGATCTTGGTATTGACGAAGGGGAAGGAGGCTTATATGGGAAGTATGCTAATAGCTATAGTCTAGGTAGTTCCTGGAGTATCGCGGGTAGAGGACAGACCAATGTGGAAACCTAGTGGGGTAGGTTTTTTCCTTTTGCCTTTTACTTTTGCCGACAATGGCTTATAAATAATTACTTGATTAATATTAAAATTATTAAATAATGAAGTTACTCCCCTCAGTTTCCTTAATACATAACAATTATTTTGGTCGATAGTTCAACTAATGTCCAGTTGACTTTTGAGTTCTTTACATATTTTAATGATTATTTGTTCTTATTCTTTTCAGATCAAAGTAATGGCCAAGGAAAGGTACAATTACACCTTCGGACCTGATCCAGTATCGACATTTGTGACTGCCTTCTATGACGCGGTGCTTCTGTACGCCCTAGCACTCAACGAAACCCTCTCAAGCGGTGGAAACCAATCCGACGGTTTTGCATTGACGAAGAGGATGTGGAACCGAAAGTTTGAAGGTGAGCATTCATAGGTTTATATGTGCCCGTTACAGATTTTGATCAAATATTTACGTATTGATTCTGTAAATCTACAGAAAAAACTTGTAACTCTACAACCCATCTTCGGTTTTTACCGCTCATTGAGGTGATTAGGCTGAGATTATGCTTAGGTTTTTTACGCATTTTCAGGTACCCACTTCAGAGGTTGTCTGAAGGACTCAAGGAGGGCCGTATCTTACGATCTTTCTTAGTTTTCAAACCGAAAAAAATAACTATCCTGTCACAGCCAGTTTTGACCATAGGATCCGTAATATAAGTACTTCCTAGTATTTATACTTCCCCACCGCTCCTTGCTCGATAGTTGCTTCCAATGAATCCAAAGAAAAAAAAATACATTGATTGCTAATATCATTATGGCAAACCAGCAAAACTTTGATTTTCTTAATTTTATTAAAGAAAAAAATACTCAATAATAAAACCATAAATTAAGTAAATTAATGCTATAGATTTTTTATTTTAAAAAATGATGATAGCTTTCAATTTAGCTATAATATCTTAGTGATTAAAATGTTAATAGAAACATCAGATTATATATTTTTCTGATTCCAAAGAAACTCAAAATTTTTCAGACAAAGAAATTATGTTTGAATACAAGTTTTAATTTGCTGTTGGTAGAAGGTTAACTAAATACGAGTTCAATACAATCAGTAAGTAAGGTGTAAACTCACTCTAAAAATCGAAATTGAGAGAGAATTAGTTTAATATAAAACTTAGTTTGGTATTAAAATTTAAATAATATATTAATTTATTTATTTTATACTAGTCTCTCATGCTATAGGTTCTGAGTTCGAATCCTAGTCCCGGCGGGTCTTTTATAAGAATGTATAATTAAATGGGGATTCACTCACAGCCTCTCCCCCGGGTATGTGAGACCATTCACAAAATTAGGCGTAGGGACTGATTACTCTACCTTACAAAATACTTTGAGATACGTGAGTTTAATCTCCCAGGATATTACACCACGAGGCCCAGAGGCTACACACGGCCTGTCGAGCCACTGGAAGATTTATTTTATTATTTATTTAAAATTGTTTTTCTCCAAATCGCTATTTGCCATCTGGACAAAAAAATTGCTATAAGTAATTATATTAACTTTCACAAAGTAGGTAATTTCAAGACATCTCTAGGCCACCACCTCAAAAATTATTGGGGGGGTGTAGGATTGATGGTAAATTTAAGTGTTTGGGCCGATGGGTTCATGTTGTAAGTTAGTCTGTCGTGAAATTTTGTATAATATTCAGTGGCTGTGTCTAAAACTATGAATATGTCGTAGTCTTTTTGAAGTAATTCGTTGGTTCCATAAAACGGTGCGATCACGATTTTTCGTTGTATTTTCGATTGGAGAGACTGAATTATTTGGATGTTAGAGGTTTTAATATAATTTAAATAATTTATTTAATGTATATAATGTAACTATTATTTTTCAGAATGTAAATTGGAACTGTACATATTGTATAAATACTGGAAACAAAAAAAGGAAAATCAGATCTTAAATCAGTTATATTAATTATTTTTGGCTTTTTAATCAATCTTCTGTAGGAAAGTACCTTATAAAGCAGTGTATCTAATTTTCAGCTGTATTTTCCCCAATAATGTTTGTCGAAAAACTCACTAATTTAAACTGGAGATTTTGTTACACTTCTTCCTAGATTTTTCTTATATTCGTCATTCATCGACCGAACTTAATCTTCACCCCAACTTTCTTTAGCACATAGAGCTATATAGTAAATATTCCTAAATAATAAATATATAAATATAGCTAGGTCAAATGACTTCAAATATCTTGGACTAGTCATGAATAAAAGACTGACTTTTACACAGCATACAAATTATGTGTGTAACAAAGCCAACCCTTCAACCAAAAGGTTCATTTGCACCCTATTTTACAATTTCCATTCATTCCTAATTAAAAGGTGTAATTTAAATTTTTTGAAATATTTCACTCTAAATGAAATGCCACAAATAAATTATCGTTATGCAAGGCTTATTTTCGGCCAATTCTCTCTTATGCATTCCCAATATTTAGCTATATGTGCAAATCAAACTATAAATAATTACAAACGCTCCAAAATAAATGTATAAGAATCTGCGTAAATTATCAATACAATTAAATAATCAGAACTATGCATTCAGAATTTATGGTAAGTATTATTAAGCTTAGTATACAAGTTTTTTCTAAATGTTTAATTAACAGCTGATAATAATAATAGGCTTACCGAACCCGACTCCGCCTGCACAGACTGGTCCAATTTTCACCCTTCAATCCCAAGCCTCCAAGATCAGTCTTAGCGCAATCCTCTCATCGACGATTCGGCCTACCTTTCGGACGCCTACCAGTCGAATTAGCGAATACCAACATTCTCGGAATCAATTAACAAAATCTTTCTTAAAAGAAATATTGGAAACTATACCAAAAATAGTTCTAAGCCTTATGTACACAAACAAACTAAACATATATTACTGTAAGATACATTTGATCTGATGAAGTTTTTATATTTATTTCTTCTTTCATTTATAAATGCGTCTATATCCTATGTGTTTACTTAAGGGACTGGTCTGCTTTGGTACAGCATTATGTATGTTAAGTGTATTTTATTATGTACTGCAATAATCACATATAAATAATTATTCGGGTTTTGACCTGCCCTTTCCCATGAGTCAGACTGTTTACTTGTCCCTTATAAGTAAACTGTCAGCAAAATATAACTTGCATTTTTTCGTTCATCAGATTTCTTCGTTACTGTCAAATTTTCGAAGTATAAAAACAAACTATATTAGTTTTTTAGATGTATCTTGCATAACCATGTGATAAAAGTATTGGCACACCCTGTTTTTTCCATTTAATTCTTCAAGTATGTAACTTATTAAAGTAATAAATTTTATTTTAGAATAGACTTTAAAAGCCATTGATATAGCCAAGAAAAAAAAAATGAAATAATTAAGGTAGCAATGAATGAGAAAAATAAATTGTAAAAAAGTATTGGTACAGCCATTTATTAATAATAAAAATATCCTATTTAAGTAAATAAAATTCAATAATAATTTTTTATCATTCCTTTGGCATATATTATAGCTTGTGATCTTCTTTGCATCGTAGAAACATGATTTTCCGTGACCTCAGGTCCATTTTTTCCCATTCCTCTAACAACATATATTTTAACATATTTTTTGAAGAAATTTTCTCTTTTCTTCCTTTTAAATCCAAAATATACAACAAATGTTCAATGGGATTTATATCCGGAGACTGAGGGGGTGTTTTAAATTGTCTCCGTACATTGTACAATAACCTTTCCTTCGTTTTACTGGCTGTGTGTTTGTATAAACGTATCCTCCAGTCCTTATTTTTTACCACTGGAAAGCAGATCATGTCACAACATGTCTACATACCTTTCAGCATTCATTATACTTCCAACGAAGCATAAATTTCCAACAACATTCGATGCCAAGCAGCCCCCAACCATTACATTGCCGGCTGTAAAATGCTTGAATTTGCAAAACTACATATATATAAACCAATGGGTTTTCGGAAAAACGATTTATTTTTGGGTAAGAGCAAATACAACATTTTGGGTTCAGATGGTTGGTAGTTTTTGTGTGGTGAAAACCAAATACAGAGTTTCAAACAAGAAACGTTAGGCCTACAGTAAAACACGGCGGCGGCGATGTAATGGTTTGGGGCTGCATGGCAACGAATGGTGTTGGAAAGTTATACTTCATTGAAAGTATAATGAATGCTGAAAGGTATGTAGACATGTTGCGACATGATCTGCTTTCCAGTGCTAAAAAATAATGTCTGGAGGATACGTTTATATTTCAGCAAGACAACAGATCCTGAACACACAGCCAGTAAAACGAAGGAATGGTTATTGTACAATGTACAAAGACAATTGAAAACACCCCCTCAGGCTCCGGGTATAAATCCCATTGAAAATTTGTGGCATATTTTGGATTTAAAAATAAGAAGAGACAAAATTTCTTTAAAAAAATATGTTATAAGATGTGTTGTTAGAGGAATGGGAAAAAATTGGACCTGAGGTCACAGAAAATCTTGTTTTTACGATGCAAAGAAGATCACAAGCTATAATTGATGCCAATGTATGATGAAACATTTTTAATGAATGTTATTTACTTAAATAGGATATTATTATTATTATTATTAATAAATGGCTGTGCCAATACTTTTTTTACTTACATTTTTACAATTTATTTTTCTCATTCATTTCTACCTAAATTATTTCAATTTTTTTTGCTATATCAATGGCTTTTAATTTTAATGTCTATTCCAAAATAAAATTTATTACTCACTAATAAGTTACATACTTTAAGAATTAAAATGGAAAAAACAGGGTATGCCTTTAATTTTTTGATCCGTTGTACGTATGCGAGTTTTAAACATTTTTGGTAAATTTCCATATTTGAATAACAACTGAGAAGTTATTAGAACAAAGGTCTATTGTCATTCATAGGTTTCCATCTAGATAGGAGATGGAATCCTTCATAGCGACGTATTGTTTCGGTAAAACAGGCATTCGTATCATCATCGATCATAAGGAGAGAGAAAGAGAGGGAGTGAGAGAGAGGACATGAGAATCCTACCCTACTCCCTGACCTGGTGGATTATTCATACAAAGAACCCTGTATTTCATCATTCCCTGAAAGTCCCTCCAGGTGTAGCATTTTCAGTGCTTTCTTTTTTGCCAAATTTACAAATTATATCAGAATCAAGTAAATATGCTTAACATGTGCTTAGAAAAGACATTCATTTGTAATATTCAATTGCACATTTTTTTTATCCATTGTGAAAAAAAGAGATCATAAATATCATATTAGATCATACGATATGAAAACAAGACACGATATGGAAACGAACTTTTCACTTGATCATCATTTTCAAAAAGTTTTCCTTTGACGAAGTTGTCTAAACTTCTGAACAGGTTGTAATCTGTTTAAGACAAGTCGGGAGAATATGGTGGCTGCGGAAGAACTTCGTAGCAGTTCTTTCAATTTTTGCACGGTATGTTTTGAAACATGGGGTTTTGCTCAGTGAGATCATGAGGTACCCATGTGTCGAACTTTTTTACTTTCCTAATACACTTTATATGTCTGGAAACGGTAGATGCACTTGCATTTAGTTGTGCTAAGAGTCCTTTAACTGTTTGGTAGGGGTTTCCTTCTACCGTATGTTGGAGGACATCGTTGTCTATTACGAACGGAGGTCTTCCAAGTATCCCCAGCTGAAAACTTAGCAAACCAACTGCGAATGGTCCGTTTATTAACACTCACTTCCCTAAATGTCTTGTAAATATTTCTAGCGGCCTCAGCTGCTGAATGGCCGAGTTTAAACTCGTACAAAAATATTACTCGAAAATCGCGTGTTTCCATGTTCATATTTGGAGGTATACTAAAAAGTGGGTAATTGATTGGGAAGCTGATGTTTATAATACTAAGGTAGAGGATTAGTAACAGTTTACTTTAAATGTGTAAACATTCGGAAGAAAACAACAGAGACCTGCAAAATCCTTAATGTATTACAGAAACTATAAAAACGGATATTTGATGTGAAACAACCCAATATTTCTGATTCGATTTTTAGCAGAATGAGATTGGTGGAATTTGGAAACATTCTAAGATACTGAAACTAGCTGGCTCGGCGTCGGATCGGTTTCACCATTAGAGTATGAGTGTTCACTGTTTATTGACAACTCAATAAATGGTGAAGGTTGGTGTTGAAGAAAATAAAATGAAAAAAAAAATGATTTTAGTTTTATATATACATATATATTATTCATAGTTTTTAAAACTTTAATTGTGAGGTAATAATAACACACTACTTATATCATCACCAGGATCTATAATACGATCGCTGCCAAAATGTTGAAACCGTATTCTGTCAATTTATAGACAACTCCATATCATGTGATCATATCAGTTGTCCATAGATTGCCAGGATCTAAATCCATATCATGTGATATGTAGTTTCATCTTCCTTCTTGCAGAATCTGCAGGTACGTGAGGCCATCAATCCCACATTGTGAAGATGCCTGTTAAGCTGACAGTGTCCTGTACACAATCCTCTCACTCTCTCAGAGTTATCCTGTCCATTGAGAGTAGTGTGCAACTTCTCTCTTTGCCGGGTCCTTCCAAGAACATCTTTGAGTGATGCTGCTTTCCAGTATCCCTCCAATATTGCCTGGATATATTACCAGTAGTCACCTTGATCAAACCTTTTGCATAGCTAAGGCTTATTCCAGACACAGGTTCAGGTGTAGAGGGTGACTGAGCAGAGCCTCTCCTTGCGAGGCTGGCAGCTCTCTCATTGCCTAAAATGCCTGAGTGTCCGAGCCAAATGGACTCGGACCCTATTCAGCAGGGAGAGTGTATTGTGATCTCATTTACACTCCTCTACTAGTTTGGATCGAGCCATGTAGCAACTAGTGACTCCGATAGCAGCTCGACTATCGGTATGGATAGTTATATATAGTTATTTCATCCCTCTAGAATTTAGGGTTTGAGCACAGATATTTATCGCCATTACTTCAGCCTAAAATACTGAAGTTTGTTTACCTAGAGAGACGGATATCTTTTCTCCGGATCTGTCCATTCTCCATATTCCAGCCTCTGAGCCCAACTCTATCAGGGATCCGTCTGTGTAACATTAGAATTTATTTCACGGTTTGTGTGAGTCAGTCCTATTAATCCCTACGCAATAAAGTGTGTTCGTATATTTCTTTACCTGAAGATCAGAATGATCCTGATGATGTGACCGGTGATAGTCACAGCCCTAAATCTTTCTTCTCTGTTTGCAGAAGATTTGAATGAGGATTAGAATATGGATAACAAGGGAAGACCATTTTTCGGCTTACCACTTGTTAATTATTATCGTACAATAAACAGTTTGCGTAATGAATCATGAAATTTAATATCTTAAAGCTTTAAAAATGACAAAAAACATATATTGTTTGCTAAAATAACATGTTTTTCATTTATTTTCTTCAAAACTGACCTTCAAAATTTATCGAGTTGCGAATAAACATTGAACACTCTTACTCTAATGGTTGAACCGATCCGACGCTGAGCCAGCTAGTTTCAGTATCTTGGAATGTTTCCAAATTCTACCAATCCCATCCTGCTACCAATCTCATCCTGCTACAAATCGAATCAGAAATACCTGATCTAACAAGACGTTTCTTAAACGGTGATTCTAAATTCCAGTATGAAAATGGTTTGTATTTGTTTTTACTGGTCGGATACAGCCATTATTCGACCACTGCAAACAAAACAAAAATATAAATTATTTATGGTATATTTCATTTATTTTTTTTTTCAGGAATCACTGGAGAGGTGAATGTTGACAGTAATGGTGACAGAATCACTGACTATTCGCTCTTAGATATGGATCCCGATTCTGGAGAATTCAGGGTAAGTTTAGCTAATAATATAGCTTACATTTATAATAATTATTTTTAGTGTTGTTTGCCGAGTCTTGGGTTGATGTTTTGTTAGATTATACCTAACCTACCGCACTCTAAAACCTGACTGTTCCAATCAAAAATAATAATAGAAAATATTTAAATACATTGCGGTTTAAGATTAGAATATCCGTTTTTATGCTGATTATCCTTAGCTTAGTCAACTAATTAATAACAATATTATATAATACTTTTGTTCTCCGTTAATGTAAACCGTTTTTTTTGTTGGGATAGGCTTAGTGTTATGCCAGATAACATTCCGTGAGTGAGTTATGCTTTTACGGAATCTGTCCTAAAAGTATATTTTACTTAAAATTATTTACCAATTTTATGGAGAAAATGTTTTGGTGACCACTCATGTCTACTAATATGTTGTACATTTCTGATTTTTATTGCTTCCTTTGTACGAATCATCTTTCTATTATTAAAAGAGTTCCTAAATAGGCTATTATTTATTTGTGATTGAAAAATAAAGTAAAATAAAACATATATATATCTTCTTCTTCATCTTTCCTCTCTACCGCACAGCAGTGTGAGGGGGTCGCTTGTAGAGGCTGATCCAGGCATTCCTATTCTGCGCCATTTCTCTTGCTGATCTCCAATCTACATCTCTTTTTCTGCAGGCATTCCTGATCCCATCCTCCCAAGTCTTCCTAAGTCTTCTTCTTGGTCTCCTTCCCTCTACTTTCAGCTCATACGTTGCTTTTGCCACGCGATCCTCCGACATTCTTGAGACATGGCCGTACCATCTTAGCTGAATTTCTTCAACAATATCCTTGGCCGGTCTCACATCAAGGTTGGATCTAATTATGGTATTTCTCATCCTATCTCTCCTCGTCTTACCCTCAACTTTCCTCAAGTAGCGCATCTCCATAGCCTGGAGTTGGCTTTTATGTTTAGTAGTGGGGGCCAAGGATTCGCTGGCACGTCTATATAGGTAAGAAGGTTGTTTTGTAAACTACCATTTTTGTATGTTTGGAGACCTCTCTTTTGTCTATAAAGCCCTTCTTAAGAGATAGGAAACACCTTCCGGCAGACTTTATTCTTTCCTTTATGTCTTCGTCCACCCAGCCCTGCTCATTTAAATGTGCGCCCAGATACTTGAAGCTCTTTACGTGCTCAATCTTTTCTGCCTCTAGCCTGATGACTCGTCCGATTCGGTTCTCTCTCCTTCCTATCCTCATTATTTTCGTTTTTTAGTTTTTTATTAGCAGAAGACGAGATAACCGAAGCACTAGAACGGCTAAAATTAGGGAAAGCAGCTGGTATAGATGAAATAACTCCGGAAATGATTAAGCACATGGGAACAAAAGGTGAAGAAATATTCCAGCATCTCCTTAATCTACTATGGAAAGAAAAGAAGATTCCTAAAGATTGGGAAGTGTCCATCATTATTCCTATATATAAAAGTGGTGACCAAAGAGAATGTAAAAAACACAGAGGCATCTCACTTCTAAGCGTCCCGAGTAAGGTCTATTCCACAATCCTTGAGAGAAAGCTAAGGAGACAAATTGAGAAAAACCTTGAAGAACAATATGGATTCAGGCCAAACAGAAGTACCCAAGATCTTATATTCACTATGCGGCAGATCACTGAAAAAGTAATAGAAAAGGATAAAAGTGTTCTGGCATGCTTTGTTGATCTGGCCAAAGCATTTGATCGGGTCAGGAAACAAGACATCGTAAGGGAGCTCAATGAAAGGAGAGTAAATGAAGGATTAGAAATGGCCATATCAGGGCTTTATATGAACCAGAGAGGTATCATCAGAACATGCAACCACACGTCAAAAGAATTTAAGATATCTCAAGGCATCAGACAAGGTTGCAGTCTCAGCCCACTGTTGTTCAGAATGGTCCTGGATGGAGCTCTAAAGAAGGCCAAGTCGAGAATGAGACCTTACTGCTTAGGAAACTTGAATCTATCGCCTACCCACCTCACTATGCTCGCATATGCTGATGACATCGTCGTATTAGCCAATTTATATTTTTTTAAATAAACTTTTTTTTTTTTTGTTTTCCCTAAAGCTATTTTCTGGTTTTATTAACTAATGACGAAAATAGGGTTTATCTTTTTATCAGTCAAACGTTAAAAAATTTGATCATCTACAACGTATTTTCTTCTTAAGTTACATTCAATTTGTTACATTGCTTAATGCTAGAATGCGTTATTGAGTAGATATTATGACAATGTGATGGTTAGTATGAACAAATATGTATGAACAAAATATGTATATACAATTATTTTCGTGACATAAATAAAAAGACATTTTATGTAAAGTTCTTATCATTCAAAGCCATGTTCAAATCTTCAAGTAACATGGGGTGAATTCACCCACGCTTTTCGTTTCCTACTCCTTAATTTTGTCTCGGCAACCCCAACCCCCACCGATTGGAATCAGAAATCGAACAAAACTCCACATAATAGCTTCTTTTTATCATTCTGATCTACCTTGAAGTAATGTTTTGATTAAAGGATCGATAAAGCTATGTGAAACTTTGGACAGAGTTCCTTTACCATTTCTAATATGCTTTAAATACTTCTTAAGTTTCATATTTTTATTAAAATACCTTATCGTAATTTTTTAATATTCGAAACTCCTTTTATTATTCATACCTATTTATTATGTTCTGTATATTTTTTATGTTCTAGTAGCGAATTTAAATGTATTGATTTTTCAAATATTGAAACAAAGAAAGAACATCGTTTGTTACTCCTTCAACATATATGGTATGACCCGGTAACTTTAACATACTAAACGTTTTAATGTTTTTCAACTTTTTAAGGTCTATCATTTCAATTATTAATTTGCTAATAAAAATTAAATTTATTCTAACTTGAATTTATTTAGTTCACGAAAGTAAACAAAACACAACTTCAACTGTTGTTCAAAGCCTCTTCCATAGGAGCACGGATTGCAAGAACAAATACAAATATGGTAAAAATGTCTCAATAAAATCTTATCGGGTACTACAGCCACGTAAAATGCTTTGGAAAACTAAGTTCAGAAGAAAACCTAATTGTTTGTCGTCTACAAGATTTCAACGCAAAACAAACATTGAAACTTAGAACATATAAACTATTCAGAAAAGGCAGGGGAAGCTGAAAACTTGGGGAGGGGTTGCTACATTAGTGTCTAAAGAAATTCTTTTGCGAAGAGATTGTAATACCAAATCGACTTGAAGCTTAGGCAATTAAAATACTGCTCAATGAACTTTTAACGGTTTGCCATTTATACCTATTATCTTCAAAGGAATTTTCAGAATATGAACTAGAAGTTATAGTTAATCAGCTGCCTATGCCATTAACACAATTATATTTTATGTATTAAAATAAAATTAATTATGTTGATGCCAATAACCCTATGTGGTAGAGGTGGAATTACATATAAATAAAATTGAATTTTAAGCTATAAGATCGGCTTCATTACCGAAATATGTATCGGTGATCACAGTAGTTTTGCTAATTACAAAAAAACACTGTTAAAATCTAATGTGAGCAACACACGGCCTTCACTCACCTCGGTTGTGAAAATCAATTTAAATAAATAAACTTGTTAACAATTTGAAAAAAAATATTAAAGAATTATATTCATTTTCGTCGATAACATAAGATTTAGATTTAATAATAAAGCAATATACAATTATGTGCATTAATCACTGATGGTTATGACCTATTCGTCACTTTACACTACTGTCCACACCTTTGTAAATCATTTAACATTTTTTTCTCAGATTTTTACATTCACTTACTATATATAATAAGGGAAAGTATTGCGATCGTGAAAATTTTTGAATTCCAGTTTTCAATGGATTTGCATGTTTTTGGGATCCCTGTGTCCAAATAACCAAGTCCCGCAGAAAGGTCTGTGTGTGTGTGTGTGTGTGTTTTCCGTGTGTGGTAACTCCCGGGAGGAAGCGAAAAGTCCTATAAAACTGAAATGTCATATTTATGACAAATATACGCCCGAGACGTTACAAAGCCTTTTTCATCAAAATGAGCTTACCAGAAGAGGCATTTTATACCATGCATTTTGCACCTATTTTCGATTTTATCATAAACGCTTCCGACGATTTTTAATAAACTCGTTATATCGATGTGAAATTTAATGGGCTTTAATATCATTTAGGTTTCATTTGGATTAAAATGGTCTGACAGGGCTTAAATACCGATATTTTAAATTTTCTTTTTCTTAAGTACCTTTGATTTTGTTGATTCTATAAAAATAACTATATTATCTTGTTACTACTGATGAAAAACAAGTAAATATATAAACTGAATGAATTCGATACCTTTTTGAACATAAGAGCAGTAATATACAAGTATGATATACCGTTGGAAAGCTAAAGATTTTAGAAACAATATTATCTAACACTCAAGCTTTTAAAATTTAATAGAGAGTGATGAAAAGAAGATAAAACTAAATATGTGTTTTATTAAAAAATCTATTATATTATTATCTAAAATAAATAATTTTTTTAATAAAACACATGTTTCTATATAAATCCAATTTAATTAATTCTTCAATAGTTTCACGTATTTTATCTCTAACTGTATTTGAAAATTCTTTTATTTATTTCAAAAATGGAGGTAAGTGAAAGTCGTGTGTTGCCCGCACCAGATTTTTATCTTTCCAACAGTATATAATGCATATATATTACTGTTCTTATGTTTAAAAAAAAATAAATAAAGAATAATTACTTAAAATAATATGTTTCCACTTTTTTCTTTCAGTTGGTTATCAAATTCGTTCAATTTTTATATTTAGACGCTTTTTATTAATTCTAAAAAGATAATACGGTTATTTTTTTCTTCAAAAATTAAAGGTACGTTAGATAAAGAAAAAAAAACAGCATTGAGCCCTATCAGGCTATTTCAATAACAATAAAATCTACATGATATTTAAGCCCATTAATTTTTACATCTAGTTTAAACAGAGCCGTTTTTTAGAAAATCGCAGAAAGGTGCAAAATTGGTGGTATAAAGTACGACTTTTAGTCATCAGATGTAGGTGTGTAATCATTAGTAAGTATTAGGTGTGACATCTCTTGCGTCTTAGATATAAAACCTTAGTTTCATACGATATTTCATTTTCGTGCCAGACTTAATAGATACACACACACAATGACCGCTTTGTACAGCTTGGTTAATTGGACTTATGTACTCATGAGTCTTCGAAAACTGGTATTCAAAAATTTTCACGATTGCACCACTTTCCCTCACTATTTATTCCACAAATAGGTAAGCGAAAGTAGAAAGATTCTATTTATTAAGAAGTCGTCACAAAACATCATTTATTGTTGCAGAGCACGGACCACGCTCAGAAATAAGTTTATTGAATACTCTAGAAATGTAATTCAGCTTAACTAGATAACAGGGAGGGTCTAGATTGGAGGAAATGAATCGCTTAGAGAAGAAAGCAGCTAAAGGCGGCCATGCACGCTCCGGAAATCCATTAAGGAAATACTCTTCAGCTCTGTCCTGAAGGAATAACTGAATACCTTTCTCCTTCCTCACGCACATTCTGTAATACCTTTTAGTCATTTATGTTCTAACACTCGCCATGTCACATACCTTGTTTGCATGGAAAGAGGACATTTTAAGGGAAATGTAGATAAGAATAAGTGTTTTCTTCTGTTATTAGATTCAGCATTTTCTTGCGTCATAAATAATCTCTATGGCGTACGAATTTTTAGATGGCCTGACTGGGCTCAAACTTTTTAACAACTAAAAAGAAAATAGGAACACCAAAATATGGTGATTGACATTGATCTTTCAGAAGAAACCGTATCAAAAAATTATTAGGGCTTAAACAACAAAACCCTACATACGCAGTTACAATATCCAACAGTTGACCTACACAAACGTAGTCTCTATTTGCGTTTTCATAAGGCAATGCATCCCACATTGTGAAGATATATTAACAAAACACATCTACATCATATGTATTGTGGTCAGGAGTATTGTGGTGGTCGACATTCCGTACATACATGGCGTACCCTTATCCCAGGTCTCCTTCGATGGGTTTGTCACAAGCTGTGTAACAAGAGTGATTAGTTATGAGGATACTGGGGGTAAGGGATTGTATAAGGAGGAATAAGGGAAGGAAGGCGGTCACATTGAAAAATTAGACAGATTTAGGTGGACAAAATTCTGAAATTTGTCTATATTTAACATTTGGGCTCCCAAAATACGCGAAAAATATTTAAACAATTATAAGAAAAAATTATAAAAACTAATTAATTTTTTTTACACGATTAGCGACCGCACAGTGGTCAAACATCATATTTATTTCCTTAAATCTAAAACTTCCCTACATTTTACGTTTGAAGTCCCAGAATACGGAAAAATAATTTTAAAAAAATCGAATTATGGCTCGAAGTTGCAGAAACATGCTAATAGATGTATTTTATATCATTTATGAAATTCTTGAAATTATAGATTGTAAAACTATTGATTTGATTATTATATTGTTGTTCGATAAAGTTGTTGGGCTCGATGAGGAGCGGATTCCAAGAAAGTTGTTATTTGCTGATCCGACTGGTAGACGTCCGAAAGGTAGGCCGAAGCGTCGATGGGAGGATTGCGTTGAGGCTGATCTCGGGGGTTTGGGCTTGAACGGTGAACATTGGACGAGTCTGTGTAGACAGAATTTGGTGGTATCGGCATCGAACCTTCGGGTTCGCTAAGCCAATTATTATTATTATAATTATGATTCGAAGTGTTGTGTCTGAAAAAAATTATGTATCACCCAAAACGCAAAAATTATTTGTAATATTTAAAGACTAGAAGGATTGATGAAACAAATCCTACAAACAAACCCTTGGGGTTATTTAGTTTTTCGTTATGCATACATTTGCAAACTGCTAAATTAATCCTACAGATGAGATTGCAATGTATATTCAATAACGAGTTTGGAAACATAATGTTTTACCTGTCTTAGCAATGTCCATTGTGTGGCGGTCAAAAAGAGTGTTATGATTGGTTGTTCGGATATTAGCTATTGTAACTTTCCTGGTGGGTAAGTCCTAGGTAGCTGATTTGAGGCTATCGGTCTTGTATAAAGTATTTTATACAATGTTCTTTAAAATATTTTAGTATGCCAAAAAAAAAGGCTTATATATTTAAATGTTAAAAAATATTATTAACATTTATTATGATTGATGACGCAATCATATTCTGTAACTGTAACTAACTACACGGATATGACAAATATACTCTTAAACTACATGTCAAGCTGAAATCCCTGTTCGACGAAGGCCGAAAAGAAGCTGGATGAGAGATCTCTTCTGCTTAATTAAAGCCAAGAGAGTATGCGAAGGAAGAAGGAAGGAAGGATGCTGGGCAATTTCCTTCCCCATATCTGCCTATTACCTCTGCTGCTGAATTTTATTTAGCACGTTTGTTTACAGTCAGAGAACACAGGTGTGAATAGATATATATGAAGAAATAAAAACCTCAGATGTTAATAGAAAGAACTAAGTTGCAGACAATTTTAGTGCACTTGCTCTATGAAGAAGTAGGAATAGAGATGGTCGGATAAAGAACGAGAAGTAGACTGAAAAATATAAAAAGCATGGATGAAAATGTTGAATTTGAAAAAGAGAACTCCTGAAAATTATGTACTCAAAAGAAAGAAAGACGTTCTTATGATGTATTTTGGCCAGAAATTAAATCGAATGCTTTGATAATAGAATCCTCTTTAATAAATATACACCAGATGTGGAATATCCACAAGAAAACTCAGGTTTTGAGTTGATTTTTTTAACCAATGAGGTATGTAGTCTGGTTTGTATTATCCGGATGGATGAAAAAATACCTTAAGAAAGGAGTATCGCACTACTTTGCCCCCATCAAAAACTACTATATTTTGAAAGCTTTGAATTTATAATTGATCCTATTGTTGCTTACACTTTTATCTGTAGCGAACGACATAGGTATTCCCTCGTGTGCAGAAAGGCCGGTTTGATAATACCATAGCTATATTTGTCTTTGAACCCTGAGGTTTGCAAGTGTTCGGATAATCACAGAAAATCGTGCTTTATTACGAGGGAGCCAGTGCAGTAATGACTTTAGATGGTTCATGGTAATTATGTTATTCTCACATCTGTGGAAGCCTAGGCCTTGAAGGATTTACATTATGCCCTGGTCTAACTTTTTTTAATCAATACTAAACCCATCATTTCAAGAAATACATTTGTATTAGTTCATCATTTGATTTATGTATTAATGGATCACTTTAAGTTGCATTTTAACAAACAATTACCACAGCCCTTGCATATAAAAAAAAATTATATTAGAATCCATGAAGAATCCTCGATTTAGCACATAGAGGATATGGAATCAGATTTACATTGGAGAGTAGTCAATGGATGGTGAAAGCTTGCTGTTCGTAGAACTGAATTGACATTGATAATGTTAGGTGTAAGTCCTACGGGACCTATGAGGTATAGAGATTTTTTTTTTTAGATCTAAATATTTATTGAGATATATTACAATTTGTTCCTAAATCAACATTAGTAGTGATATGAGACCACATTCATACAATATATACAGAAAATAATGATGAAGTCAAATTACATGAAATATAATATATATACAAAAAAAGCAAATAAAAATCAAAAACAAAAGAAAACAACAATCTGTAATTGACATAAATACAAAATAAGAAATAAATTAATATCATACTAACAACAATGGCTATATACAAGATTTGCAATCTGCTAAAGGAACCCCGGACTGGGCTTTTTCCTCTACAGGTGGAGGGAAAAGCGGAATCCAAGAAATCCCAGCGCCTCTCTCTAAGCTGCGTCACTGGTGTGAGCCAGTGAAGACCGAGCTAGGGTACAATAGCCACATATATACAGTACATGAGTGGAGGATCGGACCAGTTTCAGAACTCCAGTTTAAATGTTTACAAAACGTCTCACGGCCACTGCCGTTTCAATCTTCGAGGATATGGAACATTAAAATAATAAAATATTTATAAGTATATTAAATCATATGTTCGCACGCACAGCTCAAATCAGAATCAACCTAAAAATGCGGTAAATGTCTCCTATGTATCATACGCCGGAAAAAGACTATTTTAAAAATAAATTCTTTTAATTTCCAGACAAATCAAAATACTAGAGAGAGCGGGGCTGAGGGAGAGGCTTATTTTAATGGCTGAATTAAAATTTGTTGAATTAAATATTCTGAATTCGATTTTAGGAATGTAAAATTATTATTAAATAGTATGTATTATTTTTATTTATGTTGAATACTAATTCTTCAGCAAATCCTGGCAGATATAGATCCTATATTGTATCAAATCTAATTTTACTGCTAGGGAACTTTATCCCAGATTAAAGTTTTTATTTGTCTTCTTAATATTGTGAATAAAAATATGAGGTGAAACGATTCGGTTGGATACCTCTGCTCGTAAAAATTGCCGCATAAAATAAGTAATCTGCTTGATAATGAGATCGATCGAATGAATATCGCTTAGTTAATGAATCACACACAGTGGAGATATTAAAATACTGCTTTTATTATCAGAACAAAATAGATATTCAGAATACTGCTCCGGATTAACTTTAAAATAGTTCTTTTTTTGATTTACTAAAATAAATGATACATCTTTTATTTTATTATTATTTAATGGCCTAATTTCTCTAACATTAATCTCACTAATACTCCCGGGTTCCTCAGGTTTTGTAAATTTCTTTATTTTTAGTTTTTGTGTTTGAAGTTTACTAACATTAGATGAATTTTGTTTGAAATTCGGGCTTTCAAGTGATTTATCATTTAAAATAGATTCTGTTTTATAATTAAGTTTATCTTCAGATTGGGAAATATTTATTAAGTCTGTATTTGGAACTAAATGAGTTTCAATTGTGGTTATTGAACTATTTTCTTGATAAGATTTCATGGACTCCGTATTTTTCATTATAAACTGTTTTAAACTACTGGACTCGACCACAAATAATTTTTTATTTACATCAGCCGGTTTTAATAAGTTTAAATCTGATTTTAGCGGTAATGTTTCAGAGGCTATTTTCTTTTCTTGAATATTAATTTTAGGTAATTGTTCAAATTTATTATTTGGAATTCCGGATTTTATTTTTGGCTGTTCGTCAGCGTCTTTGGACAACAAATGTTCTGGTGGAAAAGGTTTATTAAAATTTGTCTCGGTTGGGTTATTATCTTTAAATTTACGTATTAGAATATTTAATAAATCGTCAATATTGTTTTTTTGTTTTTATATTTTATTGAAATTTACAACTGTATAGGAATACATCAAGTAAATGTGCTGATTAAAGATAGTGTACATGAAAAATATGAAGAGAAACTGCCCATTGGCAGCACTCTAGTAATTAATCTAAACAAGAAGGTCTCGAGGCCATCTTCTTTTCAGACGCCTCGGATGATTGTCGGGAATTGAAGAGGAAGCAAGGATTGAAACTAGTGGGTTAGAGTGGGATTGGAGTTTGTCATGGAAGGATTGATACCTGGTTCTGGCCAAATCAGCTACAAAGGGAATATTAAGGTCTTTATGGATAAGCTTATTCGTGACAAAATAAGGAGCGTTTAGGATTTTTCGAAGGATTTTGGATTGTAAGGATTGGATACGGGAAGAATTTGATGGTTTAGTGGAGCCCCATAGCTCAACTCCGTAAGTCCAGATAGGTCTTATGATGGTCATGTAGATGAGTCTTTTGTAGTTAAGTGAAAGGTTAGAGCGTTTGTCTAGTAAGTGTTGAAGTAACCGAAAGCGGCGAGCAGTTTCTTGTCGTTTCAGTCTAGTGTGCGGATCAATATTGTTTAAATCATAAAACTTAATTTCATCCGCGACTGTTTTAGGAAGGTGACATTTGGCCATCTTACATATCGTGAATTCATTAACGATTCTAAATGGATTATTTTCTGCACAAAAAGTGTCTTTAATTTCTTTTACGTTATTTATGAAATTAAACAAAGTATGCGGTTTACCATCAAAGTACGGCATAGGCATATGCTCAAAGTCTGAGTTTCGAAAAAGTAACGATTCCATATTTTTTATTTATTATTATTATTTTATTTTTTTTTCAGATATTAAAATCTTACTTATGTCTACTATAATTTAAATTTTACTTAAATTGTGCTCAGTAACAATCATTATCTGATTATAAAAAAATTTGATGTGATTTTTATACAGCTTATATTAGTATTAATAAAATGTCATACATTTTAAATGTTATCACAATTGAACAGCACATAAACAAACATATAAAATAAATAATTTTAAAATCTTACTGCGTTAGTTCTTAACATTCCTCCTGGATACCTGTTGAGCAGTGAAGTCCAGTGAGGTTCAGCAGGACATCTCGGGTGAGTATTGTCTTGACTGAAGGAGGGTGCGAGATGATCTTCTTACTTGGTGTCTATCTTCTTGTAGATCCTTCTTCAGAAGTATCTTCGTCCTCTCGGAAACTGCGAAGTCATTCAAAATCTAATTTGATGCTTGTAGTGCCTGTCTCGGGCGCCAGTTAATGAATCACGCACAGTGGAGATATTAAAATACTGCTTTTATTATCAGAACAAAATAGATATTCAGAATACAATAAACTGTGCTGAGGAGTTAGGGTGACTACAAGTGTACATTCCGAGGTCTCCTTCTATGAGTGTGACACAAGTAAATGTTACAACTAGAGTGATGAGTTTTAAGGATCAAAGGGTATATATAGCAAGGTTTTGTAGAGGGGATAAGGATTCGGCATGGGTACCTCAAAGCAAGTGCCTCCAGGTGGTTGGGTCCTAAGTACAGGTATGTGTTCTTTGTCGGTACTTGGTCTGTCCTTTCTAGGTTTATGGGTGACACCCTCAGGTATAGAAAAGGAAGTTATTAATAATTACTGTATATTATTTATAAGTTAAGTCTCATTCTATAACTGCTTGATATTCTCATTTTTTAAATTTCTTTAACCTTATAAGAAATCTGATAGAAGTCCACATATCTTTATAACAGCACTATTTTGACCTCACATATTTACTGCAGTAAAGTCATAAGCGAGCATATGTGACATCATTATGACTGAGAAGTGCTCAGCATATAAATCATATTTCAAAGTATGAAATAAAATTACTGAAGCGGTTATATTTCATACAAAAATTATAAAATCATGATATAATATTAAATAAAGTTGCCTATACATTTCAGTAGTCTTTTTATTATTATTTATTTTCTGTTTGTATTAGAAGGTAGTTACTAGGTTTGGAGAGCCTGAAATAAGAACTCAGCCTTTGCTTCCAAAACAAATATCTAGCAAAGCTGTTTTCCCTTAGCAGAGACCCAGGTGTTGACTATGGCTGAGTTCTCACAATCTCTTGTTGAGCGAAGCAAGAGCAACCTACCTAACTAGAATGCGGGCCTCTATCGAGGAATTCTTCTCGCATTTGTGGGGTCTGGGTCTATAGGAAGGATTTGCATAAAGCTTGTGGTCTAGCCCTTTTCAGTCAATACTAAACCTAAAACTTCTAGTTTCACGTTTGTATTTGCACTACCTCATTATGGAATTACTATTAAGGATTAAATTCACTTGGAAAATTATCGTTTTATATACTTATGGGTCGTTCTATAAAGGACAAAAAGACCTTTTCTTGCGACTTGGTTTTTTGGACTTAAGCGACCCTAAAACGTGTATTTCCGTTGAAAACATAAATTATAAAATTTTTACGATTGCAATACTTTCCCTTACTATATACATTCGACAGCAAATAAAACATGAAATTATTTTAAAAGAACTGGAACTACCAACTTCCTACTAAATCTCATAAAGTAGTGCTGTTTTTACTTTCACTTACTGTATATAGTAAGGGAAAGTATTGCGATCGCGAAAATTTTCGAATTCCAGTTTTCAACGGAAATACACATTTTAGGGTCCCCTGTGTCCAAAAAACCAAGTCCCGCAAAAAGGTCTGTGTGTGTGTGTGTGTGTGTGGTAACTCCCGGGCGGAAACTGTAAGTCCTATGAAACTGAAATTTCATATTTAGGACAAATATATATCCGAGACGCTACAAAACGATTTTGATTAAACTCGCTATATCGATGTAAAATCTGATATGCTTTAATATCATGTAGGTTTCATTCTGATTAAAATGGTCTGACAGGGCTTGAATGCCAATATTTTAAATTTTCTTCCCCTAAAGTACCTTTAATTTAGTAGGCTCAATAAAAATAACTACATTATCTTGTTAACGCTGATGAAAAACAGGAAAATATATAAATTTAATGAATTCGATACCCAACTAAAGGAGAAAACAGAAAAAATATTTTTTAATGCAATTTTTCGTTTTTGAACATAAGAACAGTAATATAAATGTATGATATACCGTTGGAAATCTAAAGATTTTAGAAAAAATTATTATCTCATACAAAAGCTTTTAAAAGTTAATAGAGAGTGATGGAAAGTAGATCAAACTAACTGATTATTATAGATAATAATATAATAGATTTTTTAATAAAACACATATTTCTATATAAATTCAATTTAATTAATTCTTTTATAGTTTCACTTATTTTTATCTCTAACTGTATTTAAAAATTCTTTTATTGATTTTAAAAACGGAGGTAAGTAAAAGTCGTGTGTTGCCCGCACCAGATTTTTCCTTTACAGGTGGAGTATAAGGTCAATATTAAAAATAAATATTTCAAGGGGAAAACAATATATTTAATTGATAAAAAAGTTTAATAAAAAAAAACAACTGACTTTTCACTTTAAGCAACAGTCTTTAGAATGTTAACTTTACATAAAATTAAAAATGGCTAGGGAACTTGAGACCTAGAGGAAGAGTGGGGGAATTACGGACGCGGGATACATTCGTTTTTTTATATTAGAAAAGATTAGAAGATATTCCGAGTGATGCAATCGTAAGTCAACCTGAACGTAGGGCCGAACCAGGACTGGTGAAGCAACGACTATTTTTCAACAATTTCATATAGTTTTAGAGTGAAATTGAATTGATATATAATGTTTTAAGTGTAACCAAGAAATTCTGTAATTTGTTATGTATTAACGTCTATTTCAATAATGTTTTTAAGGACTTGCCGCATGTGTCACGCGATTTCAGCCTAAAAAAATAGTTTTGTGTTACTGTGCCTGTTGGGTAATGAAGGACGATTTTGTGGGGTAATCCCGACTATTCGTAATTACCCATAATCAATATAATTATAATTTATACAAATTAGAAAACTTAGGAAGAGAACTTATCCCACACACCATTCGTAATCACCTGACGTGCTGTGGGGTAATCCCGAACCCCAATAGTTCGGTTTTCTTATTAATATTTGATTTTATATTGATTATTTATCAATGTTGCTAATCAGAACGTAAGGTTGATTAGGTAAAGTAAATAATGGCATTCCTAAGTTATTCTGGTTTTGTTCATTTTCAGTTTTCCCTTAAATATTCGTAGTTCCCCCACTCTCTCCCTATTGTTGATTTCTTCCATCTTCTGCTAAAGCCAGAATTTGAGGAACTATCAATGGTTCTGCAACCATTTTTAAATCACTTTTGAAAAGTCTGTTAAAAACATTGAGAGCAAATTGGAGTGAGTGGCGTATAGGTGGTACGAACTGGCATAGCAAAGACAATGGCGATGCTGATTTATACTTTAGCATGAAGCCTTGAGACTCCTATGGCGAATTCAGTAGAGATGATAATCCCTAAATACTTAACATATTATCATTCACATTTTTAAATTACAACAAAGAGTCTAGGTAGATTTAGGAACGCTGACGATTTCCAGATCTATTTGTCCTTCTCTCCTTCCGATTCACTAGTAGCATTTGCTAATATTCAGGAAGACCTGGATGGAATCTGTGCCTGGGCAACCTTGAATAAACTAATGCTAAATCCTATGAAAACTCAGGCCATCCTAATTGGTTCCAATTCCCTTCTCAGACCACATTTCCGAGTCTCACCTTAAATGATCAGCCAATCACCTTCACTTTCTGTCAAAAACCTGGGTATTACCATTGACCAAACTCTTTCCTGAAAACCACATATTGCCCAAATTTCTGGAAGAACAATAAGTACCCTGAAATACTTCCATCGCTCCCGCCATCTTCTTCCACCTTCCATCCGTAATCTCCTTGTATCCGCACTTATTTTCCCCCACTTTGACTATTGCTGCTTAGTATATGGTGGCCTCCCGACGATGCTTGAGGACAGGCTAAAACGCATCATGAACATATTTTTAAGATTTGTCCTCTGCACTCCGAAGAGGTCTCATGTAACCCATTTTTACGACGAGTTAAAGTGGCTCCTTCCCCGAATCCGCAGACAATATTTTCTAGGATCATACCTTTACCAAATCATTAGATCCCAACACCCTCCATACATTCACAGTCTCCTACAGTTTAAATCTTCAGTCCACACTCTTGAAACAAAATCGCGCCATTCCGACCTTTACTTTCCTACCCATAGAAATAAAACTTTTGATCGTTCCTTCCTTAAGGGACCCAGTCCCAGATTAAAAATTATTTTATATTTCTGTTTCTAGATATTATATCCGATGTTTCAGAATTTCGTAAGAAACGTATTTTTCGCTGTTGAATGTATTTGATGTACAGGTGATTGAATATCAAAAGAGCTTTATTATTTTTGCCTGCCCATTGTTAATGCCGTGTAGGTATTAGCGTTGGCGGGAATGAAACATGCACCGCAATAGAGAGATACACAGCTAGCCACTAAGGGTGGGTTGTATTCACCCCCTCACTAAACCCCTGAGGGAGGGCCCGCGGCCCCCTTAATCTCACCGGGCCGCTGTAGATAGGCTTACTCTATCTTCCGCCTGCTCGGGCAGATATCGTTATTTACGAGCCTTTGAGCTTCAACTCTTGTTACCCTCTTTACATTCCCCTTTTATCAGGGACATGGTCGTTTCTAAGGTTTCTAAGGAAACATGTAAAGAAAAAAAAATAAAGAGATTAATGGATCAGTAGTATATTAAAGATCAGAGATTAAATTGATCAGAAATAACATAACATAAAAAACTATGTATAAAATGTAACAGAAAAAATGTAATAAATTACGAAATAGAGAGAGGTACACTTAATTCACAAATCGACGCTGTCCAATTGGTTCGCTGTAACATATTATACTTATTGTCCTTAAAGGTTATATGCATGATTAGACCTATTTAATTTTGGAAACATACGTAGTAAATTTATATTCTATTTCCTTGTATTTTTTTTCCGATTTTAATATTACTTATGCTTTAGCCTACTGTGCTCCAGGCCCAACTTTCGAATCCCAGTTGTGAAAGAATATTATTTATTCTGTTATTTCATCCGGGTATAAAGACCGTTCTGGGGCATACCCAGTCTCTATAAAGTGGGTATCCAAAAATAGGAAAAAAATAGAGGAAAAAAAGAGCATGATATCGGCCAAACAATCTCATTGTATGGCTGTTGGCCTAGAAATAGTATGAATCTCTATATGTCCTACATATATGTATTGTAGAGGTACATGTTGTTTTTTTTTTCTTTAATTGTTATAATGAAATGAAATTTAAAATAATATATATTGAAATGCCGAGATAAATTATTCGACACTATAATATTTTTGACGTAGAAAGTTCAGTTCAAACTATTTCATTGTTTTTCTTTCTTTGACCTCCACGCAGACTGAGATCTCCCTGGATTTTCTGGAACAATAAAATGTAAATAAGAACACAAAGATGTTCACCCCAAGATCAACACGGCTGTTTTTGAAGATCGAAAAAATAATTTCATAACCACGCCTTGTAATGGGAGTAATACATATATTTGGGAGAGGAAAAAAAAAAAAAAGCGCCTATTAAAGCATCTTTTTACTTTCACTTAATATATATAGCAAGGGGAAGTATTGCAATCGTGAAAATTTTCGAATTCCAGTTTTCAACAGAAATACACGTTTTAGGGTCCCCTTAGTCCAAATAACCAAGTTCCGCAAAAAGGTCTGTGTGTGTGGTAACTCCCTGGCGGAAACGGTAAGTCCTATGAAACTGAAATTTCATATTTAAGAGAACTATACGCCCGAGACGTAACAAAACTTTTTTTTATCAAAATGAGCTTACCAGAAGAGGCACTTTATACCATGCATTTTGCACCTTTTTTTGATTTTCTCGAAAACGGTTCTAACGATTTTGATTAATCTCGTTATATCGATGTAGAATTTAATGTGCTATAATATCATGTAGGTTTTATTCTGATTAAAGGGGTCTGACAGGGCTTAAATGCCGATATTTTAAATTGTCCTCCCCTAAATTACCTTTAATTTTGTAGATTCAATAAAAATAACTATATAATCTTGTTAACGCTGATAAAAAACAGGTAAATATATAAATTGAATTAATTCGATACCCAACTAAAGTTGAAAACAGATAAAATATTTTTCGTTTTTGAACATAAGAGCAGTAATATACATGTATGATATACCGTTGGAAAGCTAAAGATTTTAGAAAAAATATTATCTCATACACAAGCTTTTAAAAGTTAATAGAGAGTGATGAAAAGCCGATAAAACTAACTGATTATTTTAGATAATAATATAATAGATTTTTTTTTAAAAACACATGTTTTTTATAGATATTCAATTTAATTAATTCCTTAATAGTTTCACGTAGTTTTATCTGTAACTGTTTTTGAAAATTATTTCATTGATTTTAAAAATGGAGGTAAGTGAAAGTCGTGTGTTGCCCGAACCAGATTTTTTTACATACGTTAGCCATTCTTTTCAAAAACAATAAATGCACAATTAGATGATTTTGAATATCTGCACTAATGTAGGTTTTATCATCATAGAAAAAGTCTGATGGAACTTGATTGATAAATTAAAATCAGTTGTGATAAAATACTATTATTTTGCTTATTTGTAGTAATTAACAATCCCTTCTCGTTGGTATTAATAAGAACTATTTCTGATATTGTATTAAAATTTCAAGATAAATAATTTGAGACCATAATCTCTTTGACGTAGAAGTTTTTATGGGGTTCAGTTTAAACATTGTTTTCCTTTCTTTGATCTCCACTCGGACTGATTTCCTCCTGAATTTTCGGGATCAACAAAATATAAACATGAACACCAAGATGTCCACAGCAAGGTTGACAAGTGGGTTTTTGAGTGTAAAAAGGATTTCATCCCTATACCTTGCAATGAAAGTAATTCTTAAATTTTAAAAATAATAAATTAAAAGTTCGATAAATTCCAAAAAGAGAGTCTATATAATAAAATAGAAGTAAAAGGAACAGATATGAAGTTAACGATTAAAACTATTTGAGGAAATCAAAGATAAGATTAAAGAATTTATTTATTTAGTTCGGTATATAGGCTTTCAGTCGTAGGGAGTGATGAGCCTACACTAAAAATTGCATCGTGAAACGTGAGTGTAAACTCGCAGGAGTTTACACCGCGAGGCCTAGGGCCTACACGGCCTGTCGTGCCACTGGAAGAAGAAGAATATATGCTTTCATCCATGAGTTGGTCATCATTGTCTGTGAGGATGTTAAACGTTAATGCCCTCGTAACTTCAATTTACGAATCACTATAGTACCAATTGGGTCTGATTGAAGGTTCAACTTCTTTAGGCTTTTTATTAGACTTTTCCCCGGCAGTCCTCTCTTCGTCGCTTATATCTGGGAGCACCTCTTGCTCAGAGTGTATTCTGATAACTGGACAAGTTTCGACCGAGTACTTTACACCGAGTCGTGAGTCGCATGTTAGGCTTCTTGGTACTAGTTCTCTTCAGATAAAGTGCTCGGTGGTAAGTCTTGTATGCCCAATCCGCGGGCTATCAAGCAGTGGTTACTGCGGCAAGAGCTCTTCTATGATTTAACGCTTTTTTTATTTCCCTCAATTTGCTTTAACTCTCTTCCTGCATCTTTTATTTTATTTTATTTATTTCATTTTTATTTTACATTTTACGGTTTCCCTCATAATAGTAACCCCGCAATGGGTGCATTTATTTCTGCCCGTACTATCTTGCGATACAACGCATATTTTTATTGCATAATATAAATTAAGTTACAGAACATATTTTATAAAAAAATGTATAATAATAACTGGTAAATAACACTAATAAATATAAACTGATAAATTAATCATTTGTTATATTATTTTACATTTTATTTATATTTACAACTGTACTTATACCCAGTGGCAGCAGTTCAATGTCAATTTAATTTGTAGGTCTCGAGGCCATTGTCTTTTTAATCACCTCGGAGGGTTGTCAGGACTAGATATGAATGATAAGTTGCGTAGAAGAGGATTCGTGTGGATCGGGTGTTTGGAATTAAATAAGGCATATTTGTTTCAGAATAGTTCTGTGACAAAGGGAATATTTAAGTCCTTATTGATGATTTTATTCGTAGCTTTTAGGATTTTGTAAAAAAATTTAGATTGTAAAGATTAAATGCTAGAGGAGTTAGATGGTTTAGTAGAGTCCCAAAGCTCAATCACATATGTCCAGTTATAGTGACATAAATAGGTTTTTGTAATAAATTGGAAGTTTTGAACGAATAAGTGTTGTAGTAATTGGTATCCACGGGGAGTTTCTTGTCGTTTAGGTCTCGTGTGGGAATTCCATGTAAGACGTTTGCCAAGATAGATTTGTAGGTATCGGATTTGTTCAATAGGTATGAGTTGGGTGTTATTAAAGGATACAGTGGGGCAGGAGGTCATCGGTTTGTGACGATGGTTAAAGGTTATTAGGTGGGATATTTTAGGATTTAATTTAATTCTCCAGTTCTGACACCATTAACCAATTTAGTGAAATATATATATATATATATATATATATATATATACAAATTATGTATTTATTATTATATGATGTATTATATTACATATATATATATATATATATATATATTTATATATATATATATATATATATATATATATATATATATATATATATATATATATATATATATATATATATATATATATATATATATATATATATATATATATAGATTTGAATTTAGTTCTCACCGTGTCTAACAGCAACGATACGTCCTAGAAACTGAGGCTAAATATGAATCATCTATAAGAGTAGATAAAAATAAGATTGTTTTTTTTTTTAATTTTGACATTTTTTAAAAATGTTATGAACACACTTGAACCATGGACGTATAAACTAATTAAATAATTTTTCTTTATGATAGATAACTGTTTTGTGATCAATATATTTTAGATCTACTGATAGCTCACATATGTGGACCCTAAACTTGAGCTAATAATAAAAAAAAAAAAATACTATCCTGTTTTTAAAGTCTCTTCTGATTGAATATCCTGAAAATATAAAATTCGGATACGATGAGGAAGATGGTTGGGGGTGCGGTCATAAATTAAAAAACACACAATTAAAAATAAGCGTTATTTTAATTGTGTGTTTTTTAATTTATGACCGCACTCCCAACCATCTTCCTCATCGTATTTCTCTACGGTCAACAAAACTCCATCATTATAAAATTCGGATATGGATTGGGAATCTTATTTTTAGGTCGATTATTAATTTTTGTATTAAAATAAAACAGTCTACTCCTTTGATTAAAATACAATTGATTTCTTCATATTGTATCCTTAACATGAAATGATTATCAAACTACTATATGGTTAAATGATAGATATAATTTTTTTAAATGATTAAATCATTCAGATATATTTATTATTTAAAATAATAATAGTGTTTTTTCTTATTAGAGATTATTTCTGAATATGAACGAACTGACTTTAGTAATATACGCGAACGCAAATCCCCGTTTTGTCAATGAAATTTCACGTGCTAAAATCTGGCTGTTAAATGGGAATTCGGGATACTACAAGGTTGTGCACTCCCACCGATCCTATTCATCATGATTCTGAAAGATATTCTAATGAACGTAAAATAAATTAGATCAGATGATTTCGTTATATAATGCAGCGTATATATAATTTCTGTATAATTATGGTGTTAAAGTAACATTATCTCTCTATATAACATATATAAAATAACGTGAATCTTGTTTTCCGCGAATTCCTTCTAAACCCTGCGCAGGATTTTGATATGGTTTTCACTATCATTTAGGACGTTATTTTTTGAAAGATTATGAGTAAAATACTTTTTTTTTATTTATTTATTTAAAGAAATTTACAACTGTATTAAATAAATACAACAAGTAAATAGGCTTTATATATGATTAGTACATATGGTAGTCCTAAGATGAAACTACCCATTGGTAGCACTCCAATGTCTTATGTTAGGAGGTCTCTTGGCCATCTTCTTTTAAGGCGCCTCGGTGGGTTGTCGGGAATAGATATGGAGGAGAGGTCACGGATAAGCGGGTTTGAGTGGGCAGGGTGTTTGGAATGAAAAGAGGTATATCTGTAACGGGCCAAGTCTTCAACTAGGGGGATATTTAGGTCTTTATGGATGATTTTATTAGTAACAAAGTAAGGAGCATTGAGGATTTTACGAAGGATTTTGGACTGCAAGGATTGGATGCGAGAGGAATTCGATGGTTTAGTAGTCCTCCATAGCTCAATGCCATAGGTCCAAATAGGCCTGATAATTGTGATATAAATGAGTTTTTTTGTAGTAAATAGGAAGTTTTGAGCGTTCGTCAAGTAAGTGTTGTAGTAATCTGTATCTACGAGCAGTTTCCTAAAATACATTTAAATAAACTTTTTTTACTTAGACGGGAAAATTAAATTGTCTGTTATAAAGGCATTTCAAAATCCTTCTCGAAACATGAGTAATAATATAGGCTTATAACATATCGTCGGAAAGCGAAAGGCTTTAGAATAGTCAATATGCAATAAAATAAGTTGTAAAAATTAAGCGTTGTTAAAATGTAAGAATCACAAAGCTAATGTTTATTTATATGCCTTTAATCCTTATGAAATTAACTATGTTTACCCACTGAAAAAAGAAAAAAAAAAAAAAAAAAAAAAAAAAAAAAAAAAAAAAAAAAAAAAAAAAAAAAAAAAAAAAAAAAAAAAAAAAAACCAGCCCAATCTGCAAGAATGATTCGTGCTGTGCATCAATTGCTGAAAGCACGGTTCAGAAGTGGATAGATCAGCAGATTTCTATTTAGAAAACCACCCTCGGGTTGGCCGGAGTTCAACTCTTGACTTCGAGGATATTATGACGGCCATCGCAAAGAATCCACGAATTACTGTCTGCGAGATAGCTGCGGAGTTAAGAGCCAGCAAATCGACCGTTTTTGATCATCTAAAGAAGGCCGGGTACGTCTGTCGTTACGACATTTGGGTTCTACATGAGCTTAGTGGAAGGAACCTTATTGGACGGATTTCATGTTGTGATTTGCTACTAAAAAAAAATGTGCAGGATCCATTTTGGAAACGAGTTGTTACTGGTGACGAAAAATGAATTCTCTACATCAACACCAGCCGAAAAAAAATCTTGCCTAGAACGACGCCGCTCGCAACACCGAAGAAATGCAATGCTCGGTATTTGGTGAGCTCCTTCATTTTGAGCTCCTTCCACAAAAACAAACTATGAATACAGACTTTGCCCGTATTATTTTTCTTAAAAATTGATCTGCTATAAACCTTTGGTAAATAAAAATAATGCCTTTACAATAGAAATATTTTACAATGTTTAAAGAAACAATCATAGCCCCAAGTGCGTTTCCCATGCACAACACTTGGTTTTATTGAGATCAAAAGTTCCTCTGATCGTCTTAAAAACCCTCCAAAGGAAAAAATAAATGAATACTTGAAAGAGAACTTATACACTTACTGCATTTAGGTCTGAGCTTACTTTCAGAGCCCTCTACAAAGAAGGACTCCGCTCAAAGGGATGAGTCCTCTGAGGACTTTTACACACGTGATTTGATATACTTATCTCAAGGCGAACCTTTACAGGTCTTGAGAATGGAGTTATAGATCTTTGGAGAATTGTAAACAAATTGTTTAAACCGTTTAGTTTACAGACATATATAACTGTATAAAATTGAAAAATCTCTCGGAAAAGTACGCATCTTCTTTTACCATGACAATAGAATCCGTTTCATGCCCGTACTAAATAGTTTAAGTATTGGTAACATGAAATTCTTGTGGAACCCTACGTAATAGACCTAAAATTTTGTATGTAGTTAGGTCACGAAAAATAAGTCTCAACATGTACTTCTTAATTGAGACGTTGATTTCCAAAAGGTACTATATCCATTCTGGAACTTTTACAGGAGGCGCGAAAATCACTAATTATTATATTATTAAATTAGTTAATTTGATTCTTTTCTCATTAAAATCCAGAATAGTTTTTTTAGTATATAAATAACATCATATTAAGATATGAAATGAGATGTTTTGGTATAATTTAGAACGAAATTAAATTTGTAATTATTTCCTTTAGAAAATAATTATATTTCTAAATTGCGTTTATAAAGGGCTTGGGTGTTCATTAGATAAAATCAAGTAGGAGATGTAGATATAACTAATTGATGAGAATACAAATGTGTAATAAAATCAATTTTGTAAAAAATTTCCTTTAGTACTTTTTGGAAATCAACGTCTCAATTCTTAACACGTTGCCGCACACTTTTAATTTGACGATCGTGCTCAGAAAGACATTTTTTTTTTAAATTGCTTATGACTGCCAGATGAAATCGAGTGTAAGTTGTATGTTTGAAAGTGAAAATTATCACATTTGGCCACTGTTGTTCTAAGAAAACTTTCGACGGCTATAACCGTCATTTGCTCATCACGTCATTTTTTCTCGTCCCGAAGCAAATGACTATGACCGTCGTGTCAACTATACGGTATTTGGTTTACTAATTTAAAATTATTCCTATGAATAAAATAGAGTAAATAGGTGTAAATCTAAAACAAGAAAATCATTTTATAATTATATATACCTTATAAACTAGTAAAATCATAAACTAGTAAAAATAAAATAAAAATTAATTCAGGAAACAAATTTCATACATACAAGAAAGCATTAATAATGATAGGATAAGAAGCATTCTGGACTCAATGGTGGTTTCTGCGGACAAGTTTTACATCTATATGATGTTTCTTTTCTAATTTGGTACATATTCTGTCATCTAATTTTACTTTTTTATTTATTCAATTTTGAGAAGAGTAAATGATCTATGTTTACCTAATTCGAACACGGATTGTGACAACTATCGTGGTATCTCTCTTCTCCCAGTATGCTACAAAATATTCTCGTCAATACTAACTAGCCGAATCACGGAATACGCTGAGGAAATTATCGGAGATTACCAATGTGGTTTTAGGCGGAATCGCTCGACTATTGATCAAATATTTTCCTTACGTCAAATATTAGAGAAGAAGCTGGAATACAACGGTGTAATCCATCACTCTATCCATCGATTTTTAAAAAGGTTGTAATTCCATAGACCGTCAGAAGCTATATAACATCACGATTGAACAAGGAATACCTAGAAAGTTAGTTAACCTAGTAGAGATGTGTTTGTCGGAATCATTTCATAAAGTTAGAATCGGTCATAATTACTCCGAGAGATTTGAGGTGCAATCGGGTTTGAAACAGGGTGATTCCCTTCACCTGTTTGTTTAATATAAACTTTAGAATATGTCATAGAAAAGGTGATGTGTACTGAGGAAGGCTTAAATATGGGTGACAAGATTCCCGTTTTGGGGTATACCGATGATTTGGTACTGCTAGGTGAAGACACGGAAGCCATAAAACTAAATACAAGTATGCTAATAAAAACCGGTAAACAAATAGGTCTCGAATAAAATACCGATAAGACGAAATATATGATTAGGAGCAGAAATGGTGGCGATCTTGATGATATTAATATTTCAGGGCATACTTTTGAACACGTAGAGAAATTAAAGTATTTAGGTTCAATGATAACAAGAAAAAATGAAATCCAGGAAGAAATAAAGTCCCGGTTAAAGGTGGGAAATGCGTGTTATTATTCAGTTGCTAAATTACTAGCTCGCGGCTTCTGGAGCGTCGATGGGAGGATTGCATTACGACTGATCTTGGGGGCTTGGGCTTGACCGGCGAACATTGGACGAGTCAGTGCAAGCGAAGTTTGGTTGTATCGGCATCGAACCTTCGGGTTCGGTAAGCCTATTATTATTATTATTACCTAATTCATGAAAAAATCAAAAAAAAAAAAAATATTTTCAACTGCATGAACTGAAATGTACTAAACGTGTGGGACGACTACCGAAATCCATTATCGACGTTAACGATTGTTATGCCGTCATTTGTCTCTACATGCCCAAATGTTTCGATGCGATCGAGCATGAGAAAACGCATAAAAAAGCAATTGATATGCTGCCTGGCATACTATACTTTTTTTTCGATGCTTTACTTAATAATGAACAATTGTATGCGTAAGTACACTTCGTAGTACGCTGTCCTTTTTTTATTGATTAAAATGTGCACGACGGTTATAGCCGTCGCACAGTGGGCTAAATCACTAATTTAGGTGGACAAAAGTCAAGTCAAAACTTTAGAATTTTCCAGTGCTTCACCTTTTTATTAGTAGTTGGCAAGACCATTATTACTAATATTTCCCACGATACCGTGTTTACAAATAAATAGTAAATGAATGAATCATTCCTGTTCGCACAAGTGCCTAATAACCAACAGTGGGATTATTTTTATTCGATGGTCATTATTCTGTTTAAGGTGTATTTAGAGCAAAGTCTTTTTGATTTTATTTAACAATGGACATTGCTAAGACAGGTAAGACATTATATTTCCAAACTCGTTATTGAATATAAATTGCAATGTCACCTTTTAGCAATTTGTAAATGTACGACCTTATTCAATAACGAACTATATAACCCCTAAGTTACCCCAAGGATTTGTTTAACCAATTCTTCTAGTCTTTAAATATTACAAAGAATTTTTGCGATTTTTTTGCGTTTTGGGTGATACATCATTTTTTTCAGACACAACACTACGAATAAAAAATTTTACAATCTATAATTTCAATAATTTTCCGAACCATATAAAATACATCTATTAGCAGATTTTAGCGACTCCGAGTCATAATTAGATTGTTTGTATTGTTTTTCTCGTATTCTGGGACTTCAAACTATTATCCAATTATCAAACTATATATAATAGAGAAGTTTATGAGATTTTAGCAAATAAATTTGATGTTTGACCACGGTGCGCTCGCTAATCGTGTCAAAAAATTAATTAGTTTTTATAATTTTTTCTTATATTTTTTTAAAATATTTGTTTCCGTAATCTGGGACCCCAAAGGTTAAATATAGACAAGTTTCAGAATTTTGTCCACCTAAATTGATCATATTGCCCACTGTCGTCAAAGATCGGACGGTTAAATCCTTTATTTATCAGTATTTTGTAACAATTAAGTATTTGTAGTCATATCATCGTAATTGTATTATATATTGATATTTTTATATTTAATTTATGTTATGTATGTATATCTTGGATAACAGGGAACATAAAAATAGCAACACTGTTGTGCTTGTTGGTTTATATTTATTCTATTGTTTTTCCTTTTAAAGATTTATTTACTTCGTGATTATTATTGTACATATGCGAGAGATAGATTTATTATTTTTGCTGTGCCATTCAGCTCCATTTGTATAGGGAGTGCCCTGATAAATCAATAAATTATTGCTATTATTATAACTAATAAATCTAAGCATATCTTATGCATTAATTATTCAATTAAAAATATCTATAAGATTGTTTCATCGTAAGAATTTTTACTTTCACTCACCTATATATGAAATATAAAGTGAGGGATTAAATTCCGATGAACAATTTCCTAATTTTGTTTTAAAAATAATTTTAGGAACTAACTAATCTGATTATGTTTTTTAAATGCCATTTTATCAATAAAAGACTTATAAATAGGATAAAAAACAAGATTTACAAGTAATAGTTAATTTCTGTATTATTGAAGTCATAGTTTGTTATATTGAATAATGTTAGTGTAATCATAAAGAACCATGTTGTAAATATTAATTTCGTTATTGTCACTAAACTTAAGGTAGAATGTTGGTTGGATCTGGAGATATCTATTTTTCTGAAATTCGAAAAAAACGATCGAACAGTTCCTCATATGGAAATGTTATATTTTTTTGCATAAAATAAAAAAAATCTTTTAATTTATGGCTTTAAAAAAAAAAAAAAAAAATCTTGAACTCCCCATGGACCCACGGAGCACCTGTTGGAAACCGCTGCCTATTCAAATTCTCAGTAAATAATGAATATTCGCTGGGTTGGATGTTGGAATATCTTTTTTAGAGCCTTCTGTTCGCTAAAGACCGAACTACCCCTAGCGTTCAGTATGCTAATCGTTTCGTGATTACACGATTTCCATTTAACCTAGTTTGTGACATTGAAAGCGTTTTAGTCGACTCTGGTATTGGCACATGGGCAGGTCTAGTTTTTTTTGTAGCTTTTTAAAGTATTGCCTTTGTAATGCCAAACAATATCTCATCTTTTTTTGGTTTATTTTTTTTCAATAATGTACCTTTTTAATCGACGAAAAAAATCTCCCTTCCTCTAAAAAATTGAGGGCTTACGTTTAAAAGACACGTAGAACCCGAATAACGAATACAAAAAATCCAAACTTTTTCGAAATTCGCCACAAAAATACTATGGCATACGATGATCTTAACATATAGACATTGATATAAGCTGGTTATTTTAAATATGGCTGCTGATTAAAAGTTATTTATTCAATACCTCTGTTATTTTTAGAGATATATAAAAAACTTATTAGTGTTTTTTAACTAAAAAAATACGCAAGAAAAAGAAAAGAAAAAAATTGAAATTTTACACATAAATACGCCCATAACTCATTTGTTTTTGACGACAGACAAAAATATGTATAAGAGGTTTAGAATAAGTAAAGCGCGATAAACATAAAAAAAAAAAAAGGAAAAAAAAAACTCTAATCTTGCCTTTCTATTTATACGCTTGTAACTCCGTTATTTTAAAAGATAAAGAAAACGTTTAAGAGTGTTTTTTAACGAAAAAAAATAGTGAATAATTAGAACAAACGAAAAAAAAAAAATTCAATTATATTCATAAAGTCGGCCATAACTTAGTTATATTTTTGAAGATAAAAAAATATTGGTATAGAGTTTTGGGATCAGTAAAGCAATATTACAAAAAACAAAACAAAAAACATTGTTTCCCTGGTAGCTCCGTTATTATTGCTTATAAAGAAAAAAATGTAACATGTTATATAAACGTATTAAAAAAAATCCGTTTCTCCTAATTAATAAACAAATAAATACTAAATGTTCTTAGTGCCATTTCATTGATAATATAATTTTCTACAAAATGAACAAAAATATTTACATTTAATTATAAATATTGCATTTAAAATTATATGTTAAATTCATTATTTATTGAATTCGTCAATAGTGACGTTGATTTCCAAGAACATTTTTTTACGAAATTGATAAGTCGACATATTTGTATTCTTTTCATTTAGTTTTATCTAAATCTTATATATGTGTATATATATATATATAAACCACTTTATTACAACTTAACGGTATATACCGTATCCTAATAGTCCTAGCCGCCATTTCGTCTGTCCTGGCCATCTTCCTCAGTCGGGCCTTTAGCCGCCACAGTTTCATGTAGCTCAGCTTTCCTGTCTGAATGGAATGAAGGATGTTTAAGGGTCCCTCGACCTTTTCTCTGATTACATGATTTGAGATGGATCACTTTTAGAAGGGTGCTAAAGGTCACGGGTTCAAACCTGCAGGTGGTCCTAGTATTTTTTAATGGGAGTAAAAAGTTCTTAGTTATGCCGTTCTTCAGAGGGAACATAAAAAAGTGGTCCCGAGCCTGTTCGATGTCAGGTACGCGTTAAAGATCCCTATCCTAATAAAAGCTGGATAGTCAAAATTTAGAGTTCTCACTGTAGCATCGTCCGATTAGCCACAGTAGCATAAAGTGACGTTAAATAAATAAACATGATTCGGGACGTTTTGTAATCTCGATAACCCATATCTTAGTCTCCTAAAATCCATTTCCAGTAAGACATGTTTTCTTGCTGAGCCCGCAGGAATAGTCTATGTTTCTGAGTATTAGCAATAATATCTGTTAATACCTACAGACGTCTATCAGCACTCCATTCGAAGCTTATTTCATGTCCATTAATTTATTTAATAATGAGTATTTTCGTATAATACATGGTTTCTGTAATATTCACCTTCGTAAGGTTAAAAGTAGATCTTTAAAAGTAAATTTTCGTAGTCAAAACACAATTTATTATATGGACGAAGATATCTCGATACCTATAAGACCTACAGACATCTATCAGCTCTCGATTCGAAGCTTATTTAATCTCCATTATTTTTTTTTTATAATTATTATTTTCGTATAATGCTTGATGTCTGTCATATTTACATTTATAACGTTAAACTTAGGTAAATTCCTGGTTTTGGATGGCCGCTATTTTTGATTCCGATCAGTTTATGGTGGCAGACAAAAAGAAAAAGAAATGTGTAAGTTGGCTAAAATGTGAAAATAACATTGAACATTTTCTTCTTATAATACGCATTTTTCGGCTCCAGCTCTTAGACTATAACCATACACAAACATTTTTGCGGGGCTTGGTCAATTTGACTCTGATCCTAAATCTCGAATTCTAAAATTTTTACGATTCCAATACTTTTCCGTACGATATATTTCATAGAATAGAATAGGAAAATAATTTTTATTCTGGGACTGGGTCCCTTAAGAACAATATGATATGTACAATTAATATATACAATGTGTCTGGCCACAAGACCAAAGGATTATAATTAATTTTTATTTACAAAGCTTTAAGAAGAAAAGTAGGATACAATAAAACAAAAGTGTAAATAACTAAAGAGTAAAATAAATGAATAACTTCTGATATGTTGAACAAAACTTAACATTGAAAATGATTCATAATAATTGATCGATACAGAATCATGAACAATAAATAATTTTCTTTTTGAATATATATTTGATTTGAAAAATCAGGATTGTGGAGCGTCTGTTTGAGATGACAATAGGTACTCGAAAAGCTAGGACTTGAATGATGGTAGGGAAGAAGCATGCCGGATTTGAGTAGGTAGGGAATTCCAGAGAGTAGTAGAGCGGACAAGAAAGGAATGTTCAAAACTTGTTGTTCTGTGGGCAGGAATATAAAGGTCAGAATGGCGCCATCTTGTTTGGAGGGAGCGGACTGACGATTTAAATTGCAGAAGTTTGTGGATATAGGGAGGTAGCTGGGAGTTGATAGTTTGGTAAAAGGAATGGGTAAGTGAATGTAAACAATTTGAATTTAAACATTAGAGAAAATAAACTAAGAATATACTTAAGATCATTAGAAAAGTCAGTTTAGGAACTCATGTGGTTCTCAATGGACATTTGTAAGAAAGTTATTTGCTATTTTCTTGCAAGAAGTGTTGGAGATGTAAGAAGAAGAAACATCTGGCTCTTCCCAGAGCAAGTGCTAGTTCTGCCCTTCGTCAGTTCCAGTCCTCATTTATGTTCTTTATTACCTCTAAGAGGTTATTCTCTCGAGGGGAAACCATTTGTGTCTCTTTTCTGATTTATAATCTCTAGATCATTGTATTTTTTATTTTATTTCTTTTATCTTCTAGTCGACTCGCGTCTGCTTCACACGAGAGCCATTGATGAATGAATAAGTTCGGGGTAATCCTCATACAAATAGAAGTGGCTACATAACAAATATAAGATACAAAACATAATTCCATAAAAGAGTTAACAACTTTAGGTACATTAAACAGTAATAAATTGCAATAAAACTTATAACAAAATAACGCAAAGACAATATACGAATAATATAATAGTTTCCAATACAATAATTACATCATCTGATTCCTTGAAGCATTGTGCCAGAATTGAGGGTTAAAATAATTCTGACAAATCCCACCAAATAACCTTTACCCTTCTTCGTAAACCAAAGACTTCCTGCCCTACAGTATCCTTCAATGACACTCCACTAGCCTTTGTTGAACAGATTCGATACCTAGGTCTCCACCTTGACTAAAATCTAACTTGGAATCCCCATACAAGATTGAAATGACCAGAAACTGTCCGACCTTTTCGACTACTTCAACAATTACTGGACAAACGCTCCAACCTTCTCCTTAATTACAAAAGACTTATTTATGTGACCATGTAAAGACCGATATATACTTGCGGAGTAGAGCTATGGGACTCTACTAAACCATCTAATTCGTCTGTTATCCAATCCAAAATCCTTCACGCTCCTTAATTTGTCTCGAATAAGTTCATCCATAAAGACCTTAATGTTTTCATATGTTAGTGAATTAGCCCGAAGCAGATATCAATCATTCCATGAAAAACTCCATTTCCACTATAATCCACTGGTTTCTATTCTATCATCCTCTTTCATTCCTGATAATCCTTCGAGGCGTCTGAAAAGAAGATGGCCCCGAGACCTTCTAGCTTAAAATATTTTTAGTGTACTGCCAATGGGTAGCGTCTCTACATGTATTTCATGTCAGTTTACTATATATCCATCACATTTACTTGATGTATATGATAATAAAATTGTAAATATCAATAAATATGTTTAATTAAAAAATATATGAATATATTATTTTAAATAATACGGCGAAACACGATAAATAATATAATAAATTCAACAAATAATTATATCCATTCATTATAAATGGTCTAATTTGGCAACATTGTTTGGTATAATAATATTTTTTTTTAATTCCTCACTATCTTCGAGGTTAAACAAGGCGATAAAATGTATACTGTTCATATTTAAGGTTCTGGGAATGCAGTGGGTACAAAAAGGTGCGTATATGGGACATCGAATAAAAATATCGAATAAGTCCTCTCTTTCGTTAAGGTTACATCGTGTACATTTTTCCTTGGGTTTAAAATGGTAATTTACAATATCAAATTAACATTTAACAATATATATATATGTTAAATGTTAATTTGATATTGTAGTTTCTGGAAAGTCTTAATTGTGCAAATATTTTTATGACGGTGCATTTAATAATAGGTAAGGTGTGGTTTGTCTATTTTTATGAATGAACGGATATAGTGGGTTGTATTTAACGGTGGTGATTAACTTTTGTTTATCTATTGTCTCTATATGATTCATAAACAGTATTATTGTTTACAGTATAATTGGTGTAACCAGTTGTATTTTCTTTCTTTATTTGTGGGTTCACGCTTTTTCTTTAGTGTATTGTAGCATATATATGAGAGTCAGTTATCTCTGAGTTTTAAAATAAAGAGATAAATTTGAATGATGGGTCATTTTTGTTTAAAAAATCTCTGTCTGACAGATTTAGAGTTTATAGCTTTGGGGGTTTTAGTTCATCGTAAAAAAAAAAAAAAAAAAGTGAAATTAGCAAGAAAATATGTTTATTTTAATATTATATCTAATCATCAACAGAAATGAAAATAAATCAAAATTGGTTCAGTTCATTTTTATGTTATTTTATAGTGGAACATAGATAACAGAACATTTAATTTTCCCATATAAAGATACATTGATTGCAATGCATATTTTTTAAAAACTATAGAAATAAAAAAAACGGTTCCTATTTTATTCAGTTAATATTACTATTTTATATTTTAAATAAAACATATAAATTGCATTTTAAAAATTAAATTAAGTTTCCATAGGAATCCCATTTAGTTTACAGTAAAACATCCGTTTTATGAAGTAGTAATAAATTTATAATAGTTAAAATGATTCCTAAACCCAAAAAAAACACCTGAAAATCCATCTGCCTACCGCCCCATATCTCTTTTGTGTTTCGGGGGTAAAATTCTGGAAAAACTCCTTATGAAACGTATATATCCCATCCTTGATTCCCATCACATTATTCCAGACCATCAATTCGGATTCAGAACATCTCACTCCACTATCCAGCAATGCCATCGTGTCGTGGACGTTGTCTCCTCTGCACTAGAGCGCGGATTGTACTGCACGGGAGCCTTCCTCGATGTAGAGCAGGCCTTTGGTCGAGTTAGGCACCCAGGGTTGCTTTACAAGCTCCGATAATTTCTGCCTCCTACATATTTCCTCATTATCCAGTCCTACCTCACTGATAGATCCTTTAAATTAAATCATCATGGTTCCTATTCTTCCTTTTTTTTCTCAGTCTGCTGGTGTTCCTCAAGGCAGCATCCTAGGACCCATTCTTTATACAGTCTATACAGCTGACATCCCAACCCATCCTAACACTTTCCTTTCTGCTTATGCTGATGACACGTGTGTGTTATCAGTAAATAATGATCCAGTTACTGTCCCCACATTATTCAATCCCACATCCGAGACCTAGAAGTATGGTGTCAGAATTGGAGGATAAAAATCAATTCCAACAAATCCCACCAAATTACTTTTACCCTTTGTCGTAAACCTATGACTTCCTGCCCTTCAGTATCCTTTAATAACTCTCCTCTAGTTCCTCTTGAACAGATCCGATACCGAGGACTTCTGCTTAATAAACGCCTTATAGGGAATCCGCATAGAAGGCTAAAAAGGCAAGAAACTGTCCGACGTTCCCGACTACTTCAACACTCACTGGACAAATGCTCAAACCTTCCACTTTACTACAAAAGGCTCATCTATATAAGACCGATGTGGACCTACGGAATAGAGCTATGGGGATCTACTAAACCATCGAATTCTACTCGTATCCAATCCTTACAATCCAAAATCCTTCGGAAAATCCTCAATTCTCCTTATTTTGTCACAAACAAACTCATTCATAAAGACCTTAATATTCCATATGCTGCTGACTTAGCCCGAACCAGATACCATTCCTTCCATGACAAACTCCATTCCCACTCCAATCCATTAGTTTCCATCCTTGCTTCCTCTTCGATCCCTGACAATCCTCCGAGGTGTCTGAAAAGAAGATGGCCCCGAGACCTTCTAGTTTAAAATATTTTTAGAGTGCTGCCACTGGGCAGTGTCTCTACATACAATTCATGACTTTTTTCTATATTATCATCACATTTACTTGATGTAGATATCAATAAATATGTTATAATAAAATAAATAAATAAATTATAATACGTCGACATCCTTTATTAGAAATATTATTAAAAATACTAATATTAAATATAATATAAAAGACTAATAATAAAATAATTAATAATATGAGATATTAATTAATAATATAAAATATAATAATTAATAATATAAAAATAATAATATAAAATATGATTATTGATAATATAAAATATTATTAAAAAATAATAATAAGTAAGTAATTCGCCGACATCCCTGAAGAACAACGTCGACTAATAGTCATTCATCGTGATGAACGTTTAAGTATGTTATTCAACTTCAGTGGATCCAAAGGCGTCAAAACGTCACGTTTATGCTAGTGTGGCTGACCCTCTCTATATTCATTAAAAAACCTGACGAAGGTTTTTTTTTTTTCAATTTGGATAGAAATTTTTAACGACTAATTACTTTAACCTCTCCTCTGAATGACGGCATGAACTTGATTTTTTTAATTTTTGCATTCTTTAAAAACCCTTGGAGTACCTGCCGGGTTTGAACCCCATCCTTCGGCATGTAGCCACTACACCACTGATGACCTCAGATTATTTGTTATCTTTAAAATATTTATATAATCAATTTAAATAACCCTCTTGTCGGAGTAATGTCAAGCTCCAAGCTCCAAGTGCCTAGCTCATTTTCAAGCCATTAAATTATGTTATAATTAAATTATATATTTACTTATTGCTGTATATTTTATATTATATACACGTATGATATCGATAAAGTTATAAATTTTATAAAAATAACGTTTTTTTTCTGAAACTCTTATGAGGTATTTCTTTGCAATGTTGTAAAATCTTATTAATCAAAATTCATTGAAGTAGGATTCATTGAAAATTAAAATGATAAATTCTCAAAATCTTCTTGTAGCGATTCATGTATATCAATTTGTATTTTTATTAAAATGTTCTTTGACCAGTTATAATTTTTATTTTTCTAGTAAATTTATGTTATTCTTAATTGACCTTATCTTAGAATAATTTTTTTTCTTTTTAATATTTATTTATTCATTCAATGGTTAATTTTGATGAACACAATTAAAAAAACAAACAGTGAAGCTACAAAGGATACTGTAATATTTCGTCATATAAGTTTTAATTAACTTTTTGGTAAACATAATCATTATACTTTGTCTATGAGGATCTAATCGATGATACAGACCACTAGCTCTATCGACAAAAGGGCTGAACTCAACAAAAGAAACAAAGGACTTGTTTACTAAGCTCAACTTCAAGTCCATATACTTCGGGAGTTAAAAACTTTACAGCTTAGATAAAGTCATAATTATACTCTCTATCGTATCATCACTTTATTAAAAACTTGAATTATTCTTCACGTGCGCAACTCAAGCAAACATTTATTACCGTTGAAGTTTTAGTTCTTTTCACTTAAATAACTTTATCAATAAGTCCAAGTAATGGGATGGCTGAGAACTATGGATGACTATGATGAAGGGGATATAACGAAATAACTTTTTTTTTATATTCAACCTCTTTTGAACTTCGTTTCTTAGAGTTATTAAAGATTTTACAGCTTTATAGAGTGTTAATATTATGCAACTAAAGTAATCATTTTTTAAATGATTATGCTTTGAATTTACCATGAAATTTTTTTTTTCTTTTTTTTTTTTTTTATGTTTGTTACGAAAATAAAATATTCCTTATGGCATTAAATATTTTCTTAATTTTTCCAACAGACATTCCTGTATTTTATGTATTTTGAAGCTTTAAATTAAGTCATAATTTATCAAGATCATCAAAGTTGTTTTAAACTCATTGTTGACTAAATAATGTTAGTATATTGTTTTATGTGCGTTGGTTATATATTGGTAAAATAAAGACGCCAGATTATGTATAAAAAAAAAAAAAAAGAAATGTTTAATTAAAAGGAATAATACAAATAAAATAATAAAATGAATACCCACAATTCTTATATAGTAAAGTAATACTTCTGATTCAAATAAAATAATATAATTGTTAAATTATTAGTCCTTAATATTATATTAATATTTAATGGTAATCTTATGAGCTGTGCCCCTGTGGGACTTGATGGTCACCCTGTGTGACTTGATGAGAGGAAGATTTGTAGTACGATATTTAAGCACAACACTGTCTAATTTTCGGTAATGCGCATGCGCTCCCTTCTCTTTACCACGTAAGTTTATCAGAACCATTACTATGTATTTTTAAAACTAATAAACGTTAAATAAATTTACATAACCAATAATTTTTCATAGAATCACCAACACTCATTATAAAAACTGATTGTTCGTTCAGTTTTTTTTAATGTATTGCTTATGATTTTTTTGTACATCTTATTATATTGAATTTTGGGTATAAAAATTTCAAATCAATTTTGAAAAAGTTTCATACAAAATGGTGAATAATAATGTCTAGCTCCTTTGATAATCCTGCAGGAGCTTGAAAATATAAAATTGAAAAAAAAAAAATAATAATAAAATAACTGTCATAAGACTGATACGGTTTCTTTATTTTCATCAATTTTATAGTTCATACCCCGGCACAATTTATTTACATAGCAAAGCAGTAACTTTTAAAAATTAATTTTGTAAATAAAAAATAATAATGTATGTACAACAATTATTATTTAGTTATTTATTATTTATTGCATTATTTGTTGCTTGTTTTTTACTTTCACTTACTATATTAAGGAAAAGTATATTACTATAGTAAGGGAAAGTATTGAGATCGTGAAAATTTTCGAATTCCAGTTTTCAACGGAAATACACATTTTAGGGTCTCCTAAGTACAAATAACCAAGTTCCGCAAAAAGGTCTGTGTGTGTGGTAACTCCCGGGCGTAAACGGTAAGTCGTATGAAACTGAAATTTCATATTTAGGTCAAATATACGCCCGAGACGTTACGAAATCTTTTTCATCAAAATGAGCATACCAGAAAAGATACTTTATACTATGCATTTTGCACCCTTTTTCGACTTTCTCAAAAACGGTTCCAACGATTTTGATTAAACTCGCTATATCTATGTAAAATTTAATGGGCTTTAATATCATATAGGTTTCATTCTGATTAAAATGGTCTGACAGGGCTTAAATGCCGATATCTGAATTTTCTTCCTTTAAAGTGCCTTTAACTTTGTTGATTCAATAAAAATAATTATATTATCTTGTTACTACTGATGAAAAACAGGTAAATATATAAATTGAATGAATTCAATATCCAACTAAAGGAGAAAACAGAAAAAATATTATCTCATACACAAGCTTTTAAAAGTTAATAGAGAGTGATGAAAAGCCGATAAAACTAACTGATTATTTTAGATAATAATATAATAGATTTTTTTTTAAAAAACACATGTTTTTATAGAAATTCAATTTAATTAATAGTTTCACTAATTTTTATCTCTAACTGTATTTGAAAATTCTTTCATTATTTCAAAAATGGAATTAAGTGAAAGTCGTGTGTTGCCCGCACCAGATTTTTTGTTAGTTGTTTGTTGTACAATAAAGAGGATAAGAAAATGTTTTGTTTTTTTAATTCTGTTTATTTAGTTAAATTACATTCTGTCCCACGAGGGACAATGATAATATTGATTAAAGAGTTCATGCATATAAAATTGAAAAAAAAAAATATTAAATTAACTAAACCAATTTTTAAAAAACATTACAAAAAAAAACAGCTGATTTTCTGTTTGGTTCGAAAGACCTTGAAGACGCTCGAACGTGAGATACGGTTTCCTAATATTCCACACCGCGATTCTGGATGAATTTTTAGAGTAAGGTTATCGTTCCATAATTTAAAACCATTATGTGTGAATACAATAAAATCTTGTTGAATGAAATCCATGTATTTATTATAAAAATCATTAACTTACTTATCCTGAATTATTTTAAATATTATTTCAATTATAATTATTTAATTATTTCAAGTCTAAATTATCTTTCAATAATCAACTTTTATCGGACATTCCAATATATGCTATACATGATTTTATATGCAAACGAAATGGAATATTTTTTTACCAACATGTTACCTTTTAGTATTCAGTTCTTTGTTTTTGTAAGAAATATTCCGTAACGAGATAGCCTCTGGCCGTTTATTATCAGTAAAACTGGAATGTTAAAAAAAAAAAAAAAAAAAAAAAAAAAAAAAAAAAAAAAAAAAAAAAAAAAAAAAAAACACCTTCCACACGAAATTTATGCACAGGTCATAAAAATAACAAAAGCACAGACTCGAGATTTATCCCGCATTCAAATGAAGACCGGTAAACATCGGGCTCAGCAGTTGTTGGGTCTCTAGCTGGATACGAAATATGTACGCATCTACATAAATCAAAATTCCTTGATACAAAAAACGATCTATTTCACAGAGAATGGAGATAATAAATTTAGGAATCAATGGCCTAGATGAATTTAATTTCACAGACATTTAATTAATCCTAAAACCATTTTTAGAGAACTACAATAGAATATTATAAATAATTAAGAGATAGCAGAATTTTATTAAAATGAATAAGCATCATGTCTATGAATTGTCTGTGTGAGGGTAAGGAGAGCGAAGAGGATATCTATAGGACATCTTTTATTATTGCAATAGAGTATTCCTGGAGGTGCTGCAGATAGCCCTTGAATTTTTTTGTTGAGAGTAAAAAATCTTTAGTCATGCCGTCTTTCGAAGGGGACGTAAAATGGTCTCGAGCTTGTACGATATCAAGTAATCTTTAAAGATCCCTATCCTAATTAAACCTGAATAGGTCAAATTTAGGACACAAACTATAGCATCGTTCGATTTTTTTTTTTTTTTTTTTTTTTTTTTTTTTAAATAATAATGATTTATTGAGAAGTAATACAATCTGCCACTATCTTGGGCAATAAGTATTAGAGATAATAATAGTTTCTACAGTCGACTATACATCCTCAAGATAATATGGTTATTTTTACAGAATCTACATAATTTAAAATATCGGTCCTGTCAGACTATTTCATTCAGAATGAAACCTACATAATGTTAAAGTCCATTAAATTTCACATCGATATAGCAAGTTTAATCAAAATCGCTTGGAGCCATTCTCGAGAAAATAGTAAAAAGATGCAAAATGCATAGTATAAAGTAGCTCTTCTGTTAAGCTGATTTTGATGAAAAAGGTTTCGTAACATTTCGGGCGTATAGTTGTGTTAAATATGAAATTTCAGTTTCATAGGACACACACAGACCTTTTCGCGGGACCTGGTTAATTCAACTCAGGGGACCCTAAAACGTGTGTTTTCCTTGAAAACCTGAATTCGAAAATTTTAATACTTTCCCTTACTATATATTCCATATATAGGTAACTGAAAGTAAAAATAATAATTGATATTAATTACTAATTAATATTATAATAAATAAATTAACAACGGCTTACATGTAGCTATGTATATGTATATATGTATATATATATATTATTAATTTAACATTATATATAAAAACTAAACGTATATTTGTTTCTATGACTGTTGACAGATAGTGGCCCATTACATCGGTACCAAGGAGGAGCTGGTGACGATGAACGACACTAAGATCCACTGGTCGGGAGGCAGGACCAGCCCACCGCCCGACACTCCGGTCTGTGGCTTCGATAACTCTCTCTGCAAGTGTAGGTAGTCTCTTGTCTGATTATATATGATAAGAAATATGATGCAGTATTTAGTTCACTACTGCTAATAGCTATATTTTAGCCTTAACTTTTAGGTGACCGTTATATGATTAAATTTGGGTGGTACAATTCCGGTTCTTTGGTACAGCAATGTTTTGTTGCTGCTGGGCGAAGAAGCTGAATTGCTTTTTATAGATAGATCTAACTATTTCAAAGAAAATGTGAAACGGTAGAGAAGGAAAAGAGAAAAAAAAATAGAGGAGAAATAAATAGAAAAAAAATTAAAAAGGTAGAAAAGGAGAAAAAAAAATTTATTTATAGTTAAATTAAAATATTAAGAATATTCCTGTAGGAAAGAATTGATATGCTGTGTTATAGCAACCTAATTAAGGTTGGTAGCATCATTTTGTTTTGTTTATAAATAAAGTGTATCTCTCTCTCCCTACCTCTCCTTTGAAGGCTTTACAGGGGTTTTTGAGGCTTCAACCTTGGGGGTGAGGGCGGGGAATAAATGCCAAAGTAAAAGCCCCCTCAGCATCGAGACTCGAACTCGTAATTATTTTTCTTCACAAGTTTATTGTCATCTGTAGTGGCTAGGCAACGCGCGCTAACCAACTCTGCCAACCCGCCCCAACTGCTGTTGATAGATCCTCAATATTGTTGCGAAATTACATAGCTCCCGCTTTCTTTCATGAAACTTAACGGGTTAGAATTAATAAACGTTTATCATACCGAATATTTATGTATATTTGAAACATTGTCTCTAGCTTTGAAGGATGGTGGCCTTAAGGTTTTTAGGAGTGAGGTACGTAAAATATTTGCTAAGAGGATTGAGGCAACCGAGGACACACAACGCGGAATTACTGAGCTGTTCGTATAATTGAGTTCGATAGTATCGTAGCAATTTAAATAAGCTTGTAAAGTTGTTAGGCTAATTGAGGAACGAATTTCAAAAAAGTTAGTATGCGCTGCACCAACTATAGGGGTCCGGAGGTAGGCCAAGGCGCTTGTAAGAGGGTTAAGTTAAATCTGATTTAGGTGTATTGGAATTGGACGTTGATCATTAGACAAATCTATGTTGGCAACATTTGGTGGTATCGAACCTAAGTCTATTATTATTATTACCCTTCAACTGGCGATGTAAAGTCCTTGGACCTCTGTTAAGTACAGACTACTTAAAGAAATGCGTAATAGTTCACTTAATTTCCAATATCCTTCGAAGAGAGAAGGATCGGTCACATAATCATTCGATGTCTGTGATTTAGGAAAGTTATTTGAACTGAGCTTTGAGACCGTATTTATACTTTGTTTGTTTATTTAAAGAGATTTTAAAAAGGTCAAAGCGTAGAAGTCACTTAAAAGAGTATATAGCAGATTTCAGCTATGAAAAGGTTTTTTACTATACAGATTTTTTTTCCTATTCCTAGTCAATTATTGAATCCAAAACTCTATACATGTTTCTCTGTATCTTTAAAAATAACTAAGTTATAGGCTGATTTATTGGAAACATAATTATTATTATTTTTTTTTTTTAGTAATTATTCGCGTTTTTTTGGTTAAAAAACACTGATACATTTTTTTCTTCGAAAATAACGGAGTTACAAGCGTTTATATAGGAAATACTTCAATTTTTTCCTTTTTTTTTTATTGACCGCATTTGACTGATTTTAAAAGTCTATATCTTTATGAATGATTTTATTCGTAACAAGTAAGGAGCGTTGAGGATTTTAAGAAGGATTTTGGATTGTAAGGATTGAATACGGGATGAATTGGATGGTTTAATAGACCCTTATAGCTCTACTCCGAGAGTCGAGATAGGCCTTATGATTGTAATGTGAATGAGTCTTTTGTAGTTAAGTGAAAGGTTAGAGCGTCTGTCTAGTAAGTGTTGGAGTAAACGAAAACGTCGAGCGGTTTCTTGTCTTTTCAGGCTTGTATGCGGATTCCATGAAAGGCGTTTGTCAAGCAGAAGTCCTAAATAGCGGATTTGTTTAACCGGTACAAGCAGAATATCATTAAAGGACACTGTAGGGCAGGATGTCAGGTTTTTGACGAAGGGTAAAGGTAATTTGATGGGATTTGTTGGAATTGATTTTAATTTTCCAATTCCGACACCGTACCTCAAGGTCTCGGATGTGGGATTAGAGAGGCAATACTAGGATCATTATGAACTGATATCACGCAAGTGTCATCGACATAGGCAGAAAGGAATGTGTTAGGATGGGTTGGGATATCAGCTGTATAAACTGTATAAAGGATGGGTCCCAGAATTCTGTCCTGAGGAACACCAGCAGACTGGATAAAAAGAGATGAATAGGAACAATTATGGCTTATTTTGAAGGATCTGTCGGAGAAGAAGGACTGGATGGTTAGGAAGTATGTAGGAGAAAGGAATTTACGGAGTTTATACAGCAGTCCTAGGTGCCAGACTCGATCTAAGGCATGCTCTACGTCGAAAAAGGCTCCATTCTACTTCTTCTTCCTCTAACGGCTTAGTCTGGAAAGAGGAACAACACTGGCTCAGATGAAGTTGCTTGCTGGGGACCAAGGTGGGTGGACCAAGTGGCTTGAGGCTTCTCCAGGCTGAATGGCGCAGGGAGGAAGAAATAGAAGAAGAACTTATGAACAGTAATATTCATGTATAATATACAGTTGAAATACTAAAGATTTTAGAAAAAATATTAACTTGTACATACTATTGTAAAAACGGAGAGTTGTGAAAATCCGAGAAAACAAACTGATTTACGTTGTTAATATAATTGATTATTTAATAAAACACATGTTTTTTCTAAAGTATAATTAAATAATTCTTTAACAATTTATTTTCGTTTATTAATTTGTTTAAAAATTCTTAAGTTGATATAGATAACGGAGGTAGATAAAAGTCTTGTGTTGGGCGCACCGGATTTTTTGTATATAAATGTTTTAAAAATTTTTATATTAACTGCAATTGTTGTGATATGCAAAGATAAAGAACTTCTAAATTCATTGATAATCACCTGATATCCTATAAATAATGTTTTTAGTCAAGGTTCAGACTATTTAAAAACAAAAAATGGCATTTATTTAGATTGGCTCTTTTACACAGAGTTTTGACATTATTATAGATACAAGTTATATTTTTTTAATTATTTATAATTTATGTCATATTGAAATCCCGAATGAGAGTATACAAGTATCAATAAATATTCTGAATGATTCATCAAGTTAATCTTTGTGGTTGAGCTAAAATGAAATCCGATTCCAACTGGTGGTGTAAGTATTGAGGATATATCAGAAACAAAATCTTTAAAAGCTTTCAGAAGTCAGTGTAAAAAAGTTTCCAAGTTGAAACCAAACCGCTTCCTAACAAGGTTTAAGAATAAACGCGGAAGAACTGTTAATGACTGACCTTTTAACATTAAGAAAAGGAAATAAGATATTAAATAGTGCTTGCAAAAGCGAATGTAGTTAATATATTTCAATAAACTTTATATAATTTTCACACTAATATCAGACTATCATCGAATGTAGGACCAATAAACAGTTTTTAAAATATAGCTGTATCCCGGATTATATGTTTCACTGCCATATGTGAAAGGTAATTTTATATATATATATATATATATATATATATATATATATATATTTCCATCTGCAACTGTAAGAAGCTATCTAACAATTACCTAATATGCTGTATAAAACTTCATCAGCAGACATGATAGACAAGGAAAATGAAGTGTCCAGCAACACCCATTCCCATTCCTCTCTCAAATGGATTTTTACAAGCTTATTTGAAATACTATTGTTTTCTCTTGACTTATATATATATATATATATATATATATATATATATATATATATATATATATATATATATATATATATATATTTTTTTTTTTTTTTTTTTTTTTTTTTTTTTTTTTATTCATTTTTTTAATTTATTTTTTATATTTTCTATTATATTTTATTTACATATTTTTGTAATTAATTTTTTAATTGTTATATTTATTACTTTATTTTTCAATTAATATTAATGTATTACTATTTCTTATTTATTTTTATTATTATCTATTTTATTTAGTTGTCTTTTATCTTTATTTATTATTATTTTTATTTTATTTTATTTATTTATTTTGTATTTATTTATTCTTTTCTCTTGAATATTATCTAACATTCATTTATCTCAAGTAGAATTATATATATATATATATATATATATATATATATATATATATATATATATATATATATATATAATATATATATATTATATCTTTTAATGAATATATCTTTTAATATCTTAACTTATATTATTTATCTTAAATTGATCTATAATGAATATATCTGGCACTGATAACCGCGATGTTATGTGCCATTAAAATTTTAAAAACCAACCAACCAACCCATTCTTAGGCTTTGATTTATATATTATATCAAATATTGTAATAAAGTTTCTAGTATTTGCCTTATCCTTAGGTCTATCATTGAAATTTAAACATATTATTTTAAATACCTTTACCCTTCGTCGTAAACATACGACCTTCAATAATATTCCGCTAGTCCTGGTTGAACAGATTCGCTATCTAGGACTCCTACTTGACAGTCGTTTGCCATACCTTGGTGGGCCATAGGTATGGTGTCAGAATTGTTAAATTAAAATCAATTCCAATAAATCCCATCCAATTACCATTACCCTTCGTCAAAAACCTATGACATCCTGTTCTACAGTGTCCTTTAATGATATTCCGCTAGTCCCAGTTGAATAGATCCGCTATTTAGGACTTCTGCTTGAAAAACGCCTTACACGGAATCCGCACACAAGACTTAAACGACAAGAAACTGCTTACCGCTTTCGATTAATTCGACACTTACAAGACAGACGCTCTAGCCTTCCACCTAACTACAAAAGTTTCATCTATATGACCATCATAAGGCCTATCTGGACTTACGATGATGAGCTTTGGGGCTCTACTAAACCATCCAATTCTTCCCGTCTTCAATCGTTACAATCCAAAATCCTTCGAAAAATCCTCAATGCTCCTTACTTTGTCATGGATAAACTCATCCTCAAATACTTTAATGTTACATATGTAGCAGCTTAACATGGTATCAATAATTCCATGACAAACTCCTCTCCCGCACTAAACCACTAGTTTCAATCCATGCCTCCTCTTCCATTCCTGATAATCCTCTGACAGGCGTCTTAAAAGAAGATAGCCTCGATAACTTCCAGTTTAGATCACCAACAGGAGTGCTGCCTTTTGGCAGTTTCTCCTTATTAATTTTTCACGTTTTTTTTCTCATAGCTCATTTACTTGTTCTATTAATCAATACAGTTGTAAATATAAAAAATAAAAAACAACATCAAAGTCGGTTTCACTTGGGGAATCGGTGAGAACCTTGATCAAAAATTTGAACTGTGTATAATTAATATTTAGTTCATACTCAAATAAGAACAAAGATAAGGCGGCAATTATAAAATGGTATATCTGCTTTAAATGGGTGGGTTCACCGACCTCTTTTGAAAAGGGTGGAAGATTATGCCCGTCAGTCGTCAATTTCCTGTCCAGGTTAAGTTGTGAGCTTGGATTTTAGCTTACCACGCCAAAGTTTGCCAACAACTGCCCCCGAGAATACGGCCTGTCAGTTTTAGACGGCGGTTCTTTTCGGTAATACAGCATCATAACAGCTATCATCCATTTTGTATTTATAATCCACAAAATCTGTTAAATAAAGTCGCCGTCAGTCACAATAGAATACCAGCCACATTGTATTTCCTATTAGACTATATTATTTCTGAAATAACCATTCTGACTTTTTTTAAATACGAATTTTAGTGAGAAATTTTTTTACTTACGTATTTATGTAATGTATAATAAGGAACAGTATTGTGATCATGGGAATGTAGTATACGTGTATTCAACAAATACATACTGGTTGAGTTCATCTGAAATCGTTTTGTGTTTTTGAATCTTGCAAGAAACTAAATTAGGTACGAAAATAAAGTTACATTTTTGAAATAGTTATATGTCTGGGATATCTTGAGGAACGTACATTTTAAACGAGAGATTTTACAAATTCTTACAATTTTCTCTAAAACAGTATATACCATACCATTCTAATTGAAATATTCGAAAAAATCCTTAGTTATGCCGTCTTTCGGAGGAGACGTTAAAAGGTGGTCCCGAGCCTATTGAGATTATCACAAGTTATCATTTCTTTTAACTAATACTTATGAGTTATTTATTTATAACTAATAATTTATTTTTACTAATACTCCTGAATATTATTTAATCTATTTGTTAATTATTATTTATTTCATTTGTTACTTCCTTATTTATTTTTAAATGAACATAAATTTTTATTAATTACATTTGAAATTATTATTGATTCATTTATTATATCTGCATAGTGGTTATTGATATTTTTGGTGTCAATGTAATAATTACTGTGTTATCTATATATTTATATGGATGGCTTGATAGAATTTTCGTATTGAGATATACCAATTTGTGATTTTTCAAATGGAGCAACTTGAAATCCTTAAGTATCTCCATATAATATAAAATGGACTTACACCACTATCAAAGAAAACGTCAATAGAGACGGTGTCAAAATATCAACCACTATCCTTCCTCCCTATAAGAGAAGCTATTTCAAAGGGATTAATAATTATAATGGATTACAACTATTAATTAATGAATAATTAAAATAATAATAATGAAAGAAAGCGGAAATTATTTTTAATCCTAATAAAACCTGGATTGACAAAATTTAGGACTTCCACTCTAGCATCGTCCGATTTGACATAGCAGCATAAAGTGACGTTAAATAAATAAACAAAAAAATTTAAATGTTCACTTCTGTTTATAACCACCTGGGTTTTTGTTTCATGTGACTTTTTACTAGAAGGGGCTTGTGGTAGTGTGGTTAGCTCACTAGTCTACCAAGCAATGCGTTGTGGGTTCGAATTCCAGTCCCTTTTGGATTTTATTCAACCGTTAAATTTAAAGGGGATTTTTCTCACAGCCACCTAACTACTGGTATGGGAGATTTATTAGTCAACTTATGGCTACTCGGAAAAAGGCGTTGGGAGTGGTTACCCTATAAGGGTGTCCGACATGGTTTAACGCACGTTGTTTTTAACTCTGGTATAAATCACCCTTTCTCATACTCTTGCTCGAAAAAAAAAAACCGTATATCCTAGAAAAAAGCAAGGTAGATGTGAAAAAAACCTACTATAAACGTATCATTGAGAAGTACGTTGTCAAATACTAATAAATTTCGTTTAAAAAAATGTTTCGTCCTGTAAATTATTCCGACACCTGGCTTGACCTACATATCATTGATTCTGCACAAAACCTTCTTTCCTCTTCTCAATTGCCTGTTCCGTTCCTTTCATCTCATGATCTTATCCAAATCTCATACAATTTCCAAACTTCAGCGTTCCTTCCCAAAACAGCAACTTTCCGAAACCTAAATGACCTCACCCGAGAAAATATTTTACCCGATATTGAGTCCTTGGATTGGAATAAAATCTATGTCTGCTCGTCAATCGATTCAATGGTTGATATTCTCACCTCCAATCTCCTCAGTATCCTCGACAAACATGCCCCACTCAAAACCTGTACCTTCCGCCACCGTCCTGCTCCTTGGATGAGTCCAGAAATAAAAGACTTACAAAAGAGACGTGAGGCAGCCCGTAGACGCTTTAGGCGTACTAGACTGACAGACGACTATCAAGCGTTCAGGGCACTCCGCAATCTGACTCAGGCAACTATCAGACAAGCAAAATCTAACTACTTTTATACAACCCTCTCCTTTGCACCAGATTCCAAATCAAAATGGACACTCCTTCGCCAACTGTCTTTCGGCAAATCCTCTTCCTCGCCAGTTTTTCAAGTCTCACCCGATGAATTAAATTCTTACTTTTCTTCTTCCTCCTCTGATAATTCTTCACCACCTTCTTCCGAATTTTCCTCAATTCCATCATTTAATCCCGATAATTTTTATTTTTTTTGATATTTCACCAACCGATCTTATTTCCTCAATTATGAAATCTCATACCAACTCCACAGGAATAGATGGAATACCTGTTAAATTACTAAAATTATGCCTTCCCGACATCCTACCAGTTCTTCTCTTTATTTATAATTTTTCACTCCAAAATTCCACATTTCCTACCAATTGGAAAAAAGCAATAGTCCACCCTATCAATAAAATCCCTAACCCCACATCCCCTAGAGACTATCGCCCAATTTCCATCCTCTCTAACCTTTCCAAACCATTGGAAAAAATAGTTCAGTCCCAATTGTCTAACTTCCTCGAAACATCCAAACTTCTCGATCCTCTCCAATCTGGTTTTCGACCTGGCTTTTCCACACAATCCGCTCTCCTCAAAATCACCAGCGACATACATACCGCCATGGACGAAAAGAAACTGACAGCACTAATACTTCTAGACTTTTCTAAAGCCTTCGACTCCCTTGATCACCCTATCCTTTTTTTCCAAATTACAGTCTTTATCTTTTTCCAACAGCACTATTCGCTGGTTTCGATCATTTCTCTCAAATAGGACTCAAGCTGTCACTACTCCTAACAATCCCCTGTCTTCCTTTCTTGCCCTTTCGGCAGGTGTGGCCCAGGGCTCAAGCATATCTCCTCTCCTTTTTAATATCTATATCAATGATCTTCCCAATTCCATCCATCACTGCTCCCACCATCTATACGCTGATGACTTTCAGATCTACCTATCCTTCTCTCCTTCCGAGTCAGTAGTAGCATTTGCCAAAATTCAGGAAGACTTGGATAGAATCTGTGCCTGGGCAACCCTCAATAAACTAAGGTTGAATGCTATGAAAACTCAAGCCATTGTTATAGGTTCCAGTTCCCTCCTTAGATCCAACAATAAATTTCCGAAACTAACCCTAAATCATTATCCAATCACCTACAGCTCCTCAATCAAAAACCTGGGTATTACCATTGACCAAACCCTTTCATGGAAACCCCATATTGCCCAAATTTCACGCAGAACAATAAGTACCCTCAAATACTTTCATCGTTCCCGTCATCTTCTTCCACTATCCATCCGTAACCTCCTTATTTCCTCACTTGTTTTCCCCCACTTTGACTATTGCTGCTTAGTATATGGTGGCCTCCCGAAAGTGCTTGAGGACAGGCTAAAACGAATTATGAACATATTTTTAAGATTTGTCCTCAACACTCCGAAGCGGTCTCATGTAACCCATTTATACAGCGAGTTAAAGTGGCTCCTCCCTCCAATTCGTAGACAATATTTCCTAGGATCATTCCTTTACCAAACCATTAACACCAAGCTTCCTCCTTATATCCACAGTCTTCTACAATTTAAATCGTCAATCCACTCCCTCGAAACAAGGTCCCGCCATTCTGACCTTTACATTCCTACCCATAGAACAACAACTTTTGATCATTCCTTTCTTGTCCGCTCTGCAAATCTCTGGAATTCCCTACCTACTCATATCCGCCATGCTTCATCTCTATCATCATTCAAGTCCCAACTGTTCCAATACCTCCTGTATTCCCAAACAGACGCTCAACAGCAATGAGGTTTTATATCAAAATCAGATTTTGAATGTAAAAAGGAAATATTATTTATTGATCATACCTTATTTAATTTATAATTCTTTTTAAATTTAGTTTGTTCAGCAAAAGTATGCATCTGAAGAAGTTTATTTATTTTACTCTTTTGTTTTATTGTATAGATATATTCCTTTTTTTTTCTTTTTTTTTTTTTAATTTTATTACTTCTTACACCATTGTAAATAAGAATTAATCATGATCATTTGGTCTTTTGGCCAGACGTACTGTATACTTTAATTGTACATATTTGTTGTTCTTAAGGGACTATGTCCCAGAATAAAGATTATTTTCTATTTCTATTTCTATTTCTAAATTACCTTAGACGTGGAGAGGGATGATAAGCGTATAGGGAAAAATACTATAGATTATAATTTCTATTGATATATTATTTTATTTAAAATATGTTTTTGTAGCACTGAAACTAAATTTAAAGCCTGTATCTTAATTTGAAAATTGATTTAAAATGTTGAAATTAATTCGATATAAAGAGGGAAATAGGAGCACTGTTATATGAACAATATTCGTTTTTACTTTCACTTACTATATATAGTAAGGGAAAGTATTGCGATCGTGAAAATTTTTTAATTCCAGTTTTCAACGGAAATACACGTTTTAGGATCCCACGAGTCCAAATAACCAAGTCCCGCAAAAAGGTCTGTGTGTGTGTGGTAACTTCCGGGTTCCTAAGTCCTATGAAACTAAAATTTCATATTTGAGACAAATATACGCCCAAGAGGTTACAAAACCCTTTTCTTCAAAATGAACTTACCAGAAGAGCCACATTATACCTTGCATTTTGCACCTTTTTTTGATTTTCTCGAAAACGGTTCCGACGATTTTGATTATACTCGCTATATCGATGTAAAATTTATTGGGCTTTCATATAATTTAGGTTTCATTCTGATTAAAATGGTCTGACAGGGCTTAAATGCCGATATTTTAAATGTTCTTTCTCTAAAGTACCTTTAATTTTGTTGATTCTATAAAAATAACTATATTATCTTGTTACCACTGATGAAAAAAAATGTAAATATATAAATTGAATGAATTCGATACCCAGCTAAAGGAGAAAACAGAAAAAATATTTTTTTTAATGAAATTTTTCGTTTTTGAAGATAAGAACAGTAATATACCTCTATGATATACCGTTGGAAAGCTAAAGATTTTAGAAAAAATATTATCTCATACACAAGCTTTTATAAGTTAATAGAGAGTAATAAAAAGACGATAAAACTAAGAGATTATTTTAAATCATATTATAATAGATATTTTAATAAAACCCATGTTTCTATAGAAATTTAATTTAATTAATTCTATAATAGTTTCACGTATTTTTATCTCTAACTTCATTTAAAAATTCTTTCATTGATTTTAAAAATGGAGGTAAGTGAAAGTCGTGTGGTGTCGGCACCAGATTTTTAAATTAGTAAAGGTTTGGTTTAAAAAATACTTGAAATTTTATGGAAGCTAAGATAAATCTGAGTAGAATTCCTGCATGCACTAGCCCTCACTTCCAAGTGGCCCGCAACCGTTGCAGATTCCCTCTTTTATTAAAGTTTCCAGTGAAGGAAAGTGTTTAAACATTCATTATTCGTCTTCTGTTTCCTCCCACTAGGGGAAAAAGGATTTTCTCGGGAAAAATTTATAACTACCTAAAGATAAATGGGATTCATTTTACCTTATGAGATCTGACAATTGTCTCATTACTACCAATGGTACTTATACTCTTTAATATCGTGAAAATTGCTTGTTTTGTTGCTTCTATTTAGATTAAAGTTCTTGAAATGAAAAAAAGTTGATTTTAATATGTCGAATGGATATTAAGACAAGTTAAAGTTGTTTGAGTCAGTATGTATTAATTATATTAATTTAAAACTTATGATAGTTATGACATAAATGTTTTAAGTTTAATGCTCAGTAAAATTATATTTATTACTTTCACTTACCTATATCGATGTAAAATTAAATGGGCTTTAATATTATTTAGGTTTCATTCTGATTGAAATTGCCTGACATGGCTTATATGCCGATATTTTTATTTATTTTCTCTAAAGTATCCTTAATTTTGTGGATTTAAGTTTAAGTTGAAGGAAATTGATAAACAACTAAACAGAGCAAAAATAATTATTTATGCAATTTTTGTATTTTTTAACATAAAATCAGTAATATAGACGGGCAACATACTGTTGGAAAGCTAAATATTTTAGAAAAAATATTATCTTTTACACGAAATTGTAAAAGTTAACGGAGAGTGATGAAAATCCAATCAAACCAAATGATTTACGTAGATAGTATTACGAGACCTTCTTGTTTAGAATATTTTTAAAGTGCTGCCACTGGGTAGTGGCTCTATATGTATTTCATGACCATTTTCAGATATCAATAAATATGCTTTAAAGAAAATTTCCTTTGTAGATGTATTTAAAAATTCTTAAATTGATTATAACAACGGAGGTCAGTGAAAGTCGTGTGTTGTTCGCACCAAACGTTTGCTACTTACAATTTTATTATTAAATGCAACTAGTAAATGTTCTATAAATATTTAACTATAAAATACATGATACACCTGTAGAGATACTATCTATTGGTAACACTCCAAGAATATTTCAAACTAGAAAGTCTCAGCGCCATCTTCTTTTCAGTCTTTTTGGAGAGTTCTCAGGAATTGAAGAACAAGCAAGCATTAAATCTAGTAGGCTAAAGCGGAAATGGAGTTTGTCATGAAAGGAATCGATGGTAGCTAGTTAAGGCCAAACAGAGATATCAAGAATATTATGGTTATTGTGAGTCACTTCATTCATTACAAAGTAAGGAACATTGGTATTTAAAGAAGGGTTTTAGATTTGATACTATCATTCGATGGTTTAGCAAAGCCTAAAAAGCTTAATTCCTTAAGTCTAGCTTGTCCTCATAAGATCAAAACTGAAAATTCTTTAGTGGAGGAAAATAAAATTCATAGTGACCATTTTCCATTTCCGAAAAATCCCTTTTCGCAACAAAGTCAAGGATAAAAGGTTACTGGAATTCCAATCAATCATTTTGATACATGAAGTTATTTCATGTAGTTGATTTTGATGGCTTTAAAGCTCTTATTACATCATTTTTGAATTTAATGTAAAATTAAGCACTTTTAGAATATCTCACATGCTATTGTTAAACATCAAGATACTTTATAAGAAGCAACTGTTATACATACCCTATTGTTATTATATATATATATATATATATATATATATAATAGTACACTGCATCATTGGCATTTATAGCATCTGTCTGACATTTGAGGTTGTCTGTTTGATTCGAAAAGGAAAAGAAGGTTGAAAAGAATAAAATTTAAAGGAGGAAACAGTTCGTGCATGACGGATCTCAGGAGGGATAGAATTCCAAAGAGAGGCATTTTAGGCCAGGAAGAATATAGGAGGCCGCAGTATGGTGAAGAGGGGACGGGATCTGGTAGAGTGGGGCTGAATTGAAGATTTAAATTGAAGGATCGTGCTGCTCAACTTAATTAGTTGCTTTACCACAGGACTATTTTAAATTTTAAAACATAAACTACGAATAAAATTGTATACAATTAAAATAATATTTAATATTATATGACTGGCTAAGACCAGTGGTGCGGCTGAGAGAGAGGCGCTGGGATTCCTCTTTTTTCCTCTACAAGTGAAGGGAAAAGCCCAGTATGGGGTCCCCTTAGCAGTTAAAGGGAGCAGTTAAAAGCAGGCTTGTGGTAAAGCAACTAATTACGTTTAGCAGCACGATCCTTCAATTTAAATCTTCAATTCTGCCCCGCTCTACCAGATCCCGTCTATCTGATATCTACTCCCCTCCTCACTATACTGCGGCGTCCTTCATGGCCTAAGATGTCTCTCTTTGGAATTCTATCCCTCCTCAAATCCGTCATGCAGGAACTGCTTCCTCCTTTAAATTTCTTCTTTTCAACCTCCTTTTTCTTTTCGAATCAAACAGACAACCTCAAATGTCAGACAGATGCTATAAATGCCAATGTTGTAGTGTTTTAATACTATTTTAGGTAACTCTAACGGATTATTAACAATTTTTGTTTATTTATTTTATCCTAATAATTATTTATATATATATATATGTTATTTGACTTTAGCATTACTTTCTGTATATATTGTATGAATGTGGTCTCATATTACTATTACTATTGTTCATTCTGAATCAAATTGCAATATTTTTCAATAAATAAATATTAAAAAAAAAAATACATGAGGATTTTTTTTGTTGTCTTATGGTCAGTCATGTATATTTTTATTTTTGCTGTAATGTTCTTATTGACCATATTGATTATGATTGTGAATTATTTAGAAAACTATTTTCTAGGATCATATCTTTAACAAACCATCAAATCCCAGCTACCTCGCTATATCCACAGAATACTGCAATTTAAATTGTTAGTCTACTCCCTCCAAACAAGATCGTGACATTCTGACCTCTACATTTCTACCCATAGAACGACTTTTAATCATTCCTATCCTGTCCGCTCTACTACGCTCTGGAATTATCTAACTACTCATATCAGCCATGCTTTTTCCCCACCATCATGCAAGTCCCAGCTGATACATAACCTACTGTCAACCCAAACAGACGCTCAACGAGCCTGATATTTCAAATCAAATATCAATTAAAATGAAATTTTATTTTCTATTGTTCATATTTATTATTTTATTTTATATCGTTCATGTTGTTCATCTTAGGTAATGGATCAATTATTATGAATCATTTTTAATGTTTAGTTTTGTTCAACACATTAATTTATCAGAAGTTATTTATTTATTTTACTTTCTTGTTTTATTGTGTACTTAAATCCTTTCTATTATATAATTGTCGATAAGAATTAATTATAATACGTTGGTCTGCGGCCAGACACATTGTATATCTAAGTTGTACAAATTAATTGTTCTCAAGGGACATCGTCCCAGAATATTTTTTTTCTATTCTATTATATTCTAATTATTATCATTTTTACTAACGTTTTGTTATAATTTCCTTTGCAGCGATGCCTATCTACGCCATCCTGAGTATCGCCTTGGGCTCGGTGGTAGTAGTTCTCTTCGTCGCCTCAGCCTTGATGTACAGGTCAGTGAGATTAGTAAGAGGAGAGTGGTACCCCATTTCGGACCTGCCTTGTAGAAAGCACTAAGCTGCCTATTATGTAGCTAACTTATCCTAACCTCTTTATATCTAGTCTAAACTATTATATCACTAGTCTATTTGTCTAATTATATAATATATTTATATTCCGTAGATATGTCTAATCATTATGTAGTCATGTGTTATGTTAGCTGTTATCGCTTTTTGTAAAGCTCAAAAGAGTACAGGGTATTCGATGTGTATATATCTCCTATTCCTGATAAATTATTATTTTCTCCCTTGTTATGTTGTGATTATGGTTATATTTTGGTGAAGGTATATCTGTTGTAGCACCATCTGAGTTGTATTTTATCATTAGCTTGTTTAACCTGCCAAGTAAGATTTAAACAAGAACATTATTTTATTTGTATTTGAAGCTTTATGCTTGTATTCGATTACCGTATTATTGATTATTTTGAAGAAAATAATAATGTATTTAGTATTGACAGAGATGTAACTAAAAGTATTAAGTTAATTGTAAGATTGATAATAAAGCTCTTTGTCAAATAAAATTTGTTAGAAGTAATGTTTTTGTTTTTTACTCCATGTAATGTCAATCATGCTTGCTTGCTTGCTATTAGAATGCATGCTTAGAACTAGATTTATCATATTTTTTTTAAAAACTTAACTCACCCAAGAAACATGTAAAATTGGATTTTCACTATTCAGCATCACGTAATTTTAGTAATTATAATTGCTGGGCACACTGTTAAAAAAAATAATAATAATATGGTAGCCTTTTGTGTTTGGTACATACTAATAGTACAATATTAACTACGCCATTTAAATTATTGCTTTTAATGCATGTACACGAAACATTTCATCATGGTTTTTAAATAACCTGTTTTATTAGAATATTTTCAGTTATTTCTATTGTTTTGTAGTTAAGAGATTTTTATTTGTTGGTATGCAACAATGATTAATTTTTTTTTATTGAATTAGAAATATTTTTCTCTTTAAGACTTTATCTGAATAAAAAGCAAGTACAAAGTATTATGTTTATATTACTTATTATATTATAATAATTATATATATATATATATATATATATATATATATATATATATATATTTATATTTGTGTCTGTATAGACATTTTACTTTGATGATTGATTAGGATTTTTACTATAAATAGTTTTTAAAAACGTCTCATATTAATTTACTATTTAATGTAATACTTTATGACCTGAGGTAGAGGAAGTAATGAATTATTTTCCAACATTTCGAAGTGTTACTTATTTTTCACGTACTTTTTAATTTCTATTGAAAGATTGATTTGATTTTTTTTTATAAATTCAAGTTAAGATTTCTTCAACTTCTATTGGTATCAATGTAATTGGTATAGAGGATGCATTTGTTAGATTCTATTATAAGTTTTGTAGTATTTAAATTTTTTTTTTTTTAAGTATAAGCACATTATGTTTAACATGTGCATTATTATGACGCGTATGGAAGCACAAAAAATAACCTTTACAGTGCCATTTAATGTGAAAACAATACGACTGGTGGCAAACAAGAGAACTACAACAATAACGCGAGCTTTCGCAGCTTCCTGTTACATGCTTCTTGGTTAAGTCTTTTTTAATGAAATTACTCTGTCAAATTTCAAGAAAGCGCGAGGAAAGATGTAACCCATTAACCCTTCCACGCTCAAGAGAAATATACGTGAATGGGTTAAAAAAGGTAAATAAAGTAAAAAATAAAATAATGTATAATTTTTGAAGATCTGAAACTATTTCATTAAAATACTTTTATTATTATTGTTTTTACTTTCACTTACTATATATAGCAAGGGAAAGTATTGCGATCGTGAAAATTTGCGAATTCCAGTTTTCAACGGAAATACACATTTTAGGGTCCCCTGAGTCCAGATAACTCCCGAAAAAAGTTCTGTGTGTGTGTGATAACTCCCGGGCGGAAACTGAAGTCCTATGAAACAGAAATTTCATATTTATGACAAATATACGCTCGAGACGTTACAAAACCTTTTTCATCAAAATGAGCTTACCAGAAGAGCCACTTTATACTATACATTTAGCACTTTTTTTCGATTTTCTCGAAAACGGTACCGACGATTTTGATTAAACTCGATACATCGATATAAAATTTAATGGGCTTTAATATCATGTAGGTCTCATTCTAATTAAAATGGTCTGACAGGGCTTAAATGCCGATATTTTAATTATTTTTTTTCTCTAAAGTACCTTTAATTTTGTTGATTCTATAAAAATAACTATATTGTCTTGTTACCACTGATGAAAAACAGGTAAATATATAAATTGAATGAATTTGATACCCAACTAAAGGAGAAAACAGAAAACATATTTTTTTTAGTACAATTTTTCGTTTCTGAACATAAGAACAGTAATATACATGTATGATATACCGTTGGAAAGCTAAAGATTTTAGAAAAAATATTATCTTATACTAAAGCTTTTAAAAGTTAATAGAGAGTTATGAAAAGAAGATAAAACTAACTGATTATTTTAGATTTTTTGATAAAACGTGTGTTTCTATATAAATCCAATTTAATTAATTCTTTAATAGTTTCACGTATTTTTATCTCTAACTGTATTTGAACATTCTTTCATTGATTTTAAAAATGGAGGTAAGTGAAAGTCGTGTGTTGCCCGCACCAGATTTTTTTATTTGCGGCTGTGTGGTATTTTTTTACCTCTTGACCAGCGTCCTGAATTTTCAGTTTAAAAGATCTCTCGGCCATCGTCTTCTAAGTCCTCGTTGGGTCTACCCTGGTAACGGGGAGGAATAAACAAGTTGATGGTGATGTGTCGAAGAATGAAACGTGTTGTATTTGTCGTGAACGCAAGATTTTATTGTTGGAATGTTTGTGGCATCGTGTATCGTGTGATTCTAAACATACCACGGTGTGTGAATAATTTTTTATAAAATTTGGGACTTAGTTTTTTGTGTTTTGTTTGTGTGTTCTTGTTTTTCAGAACCCCAAAGTTCTGCTCCGTAGGTCCATATTGATCTTAGTAGAGTCGTGTATATTAGTCGCTTGTTTCGTAAATTTAGTGGTGATCTATAATCCAATAGATGTGAAAGTTGTTTGTAACGTCTTGTTAATTCTTGTCGCTTTAATTTTTTTTTTTATTCCATTATGTTAAAATCTTTTAAAATAATATAGTTGATTACTGCTTTTACGTACGAAATATTTTCAAAGTATTGACTATTATCCAAGAATTTTTAAGTCAATACTTTACATAGAAGTCAGTTTCCAGGCAGTGATTATGATAGATACTAACAGTCAATATTATATCGTATCCGCTACCCAAAAACTCCTTCATATTGCCAGAGCGGAAACTAAAGAATACCTTGAGAAAATATTGTGCCAACGGTATATCGAAGAGACCAATAATCTATTGCCGGCCATGCTTCACATGATGGGGCCATCAATTCTTATCGACTGGAAGGTTTCCAGGGTTTAGAACTCTCGAATAAATCGCACAATCTTATCCATTCATCCTCACACCATTTACCAATTTCATATTTTAAATTTAATGTTCTATAGTAAGAAATAACCGAGAGATTTGATATTAAGGAAGGCAACCATATTGTACATCTGGCGTCAAACAAAGCAGACTTTCAGACATAGATTATTAGACACTGCGTAAAATCTGACACAAAGTTATATTCTTAGTCGAAAGATATAGCTTTTACTTTCACTTATATATATATATATATAGTAAGAGGAAGTATTGCGACCGTAAAAATTTTCGAATTCCAGTTTTCAACGGAAATACACGTTTTAGGGCCCCCTTGAGTCCAAATAACCAAGTCCCGCAAAAAGGTCTGTGTGTGAGTGGTAACTCCCAGGTGGAAACGGTAAGTCCTATGGAACTGAAATTTCATATTTAAGACAACTATACGCCCGAGACGTGACAAAACTTTTTTCATCTAAATGAACTTACCAGAAGACGCACTTTATACCATTCATTTTGCACCTTTTTTCGATTTTCTCGAAAACGTTTCCGACGATTTTGATTAGACTCGCTATATCAATGTAAAATTTAATAGACTTTAATGCCATGTAAGTTTTATTTTTATTAAAATGGTCTGACAGATAAAAGATAAAAATTAGTTTGGACAATAGCATGCCATTGCTTATTATGTTGGAGGCTGTGAACAATTTTTGTACCTGGGATCAATTTGTTTTACATCCAACCAAGCTTCTCTCCTTAGCGCCTTTCATCGTAGAGGATTATCCATCCTTGAATTCCATTCTTTCCTTGTTCCTGATCCATCGGATGTCCTTCCCTCTCAATGTAATCAAGATAGGACGTCCAGGGGCCACGCCTAGGTCTTCTGCCATCCTGAACATATCCTATGGTCTTTAGAGGATCTCTGTGTTCGTCCATCCTAAAAACATTGCCGAACCGCTTTAGCCGTTGTGTTTCTTGGAGCACTGTTAGTGGTTCCAACTTGCAGTTTATGACGAATCCTTTCATTGCGAACTCGGCCTTTTTATGTTTTTCAAATCGTTGTTCGCAGCGATTTCATTTCGGCGGCAGTGATTTTGCTCTCCTGTCGGTCTCATAATATCTAACTCTCCGCTCCATACAAAAGTACGGTTAAATATGAAAATACGATTTGCTCTGTAATCTAGTGCATATCTACATTAAAAAAAAATATTGAAATTTACAACAGTATTTGTTAATATATCAAGTAAATTAGCTGTCAGATAAAATGCCCATTGGCAGCACTCCACTCGGTAATCTAAAGTAGAAGGTCACCAGGCCATCTTCTTTTCAGACGCTTGATTTAATCCCGACGTGGATTGAAACTAGTGAGTTAAAGTGGGAGTGAAGTTTTTCATGAAAAGATTGATACCAGGTACCGGCCAAATCATATTTACATTAATATTGAAATGGTGGGGGTAAAACTTTGGAATTTGAATTATCTAACAGATTTTTAAACCTTTAACTGATATAGAGGCACTTAAAACATTTCTTGCGTTGCTTATTAACTGACATATTTTTACTCATTTTCCGTATGACTTCTGTATATTTGGGTGAGGCAAGTGAGCAATAAACATTTTATTAAAAAACATTCTACGATTCTTTTTCTGGTTGGTTTCATTATAAAAAAGATTCAAATGGAGTAGAGCAATTATTCATCTATATAATGCACAAACACTGAAATCCATCAACGTTGGTTTAATGATATATTTTTTTAAAAATAAAAAATAGTTCCATTACTGTATCAAAGATTTACAAAGATATTACTTTTTTTTAATTAAAAAATATCTGTGGCGGTCGTGAAAAACTAGATAACTCGAGTTATATAAAAAATGATTTAACTTCACATATCGCTCCCTCAGACCTTCTCCTACCTCGTATTAAATTGGTTAAATAAATTTCGTGGTGGAATAAATTTCACGTATAAAGAAAGCTGTAATTAATAACTTTATTTTGGTATTATGTAAAACTTAAAGTGGCTCACCTGTAAAATGAAAGACTTTGACTTAACCACTGATTCACGACCGCTACAGACATAATATAATATATTATAGAGAAATGTATCAACTCTGTAAATACAAAATATAACATGAATAAAACAGTAAACTTAAACTAAATCGTATACATTCTTGCCTGTTTATTATCTAAGGTCTGGGGCGTTCCAGGGGACTTTAGATAATAATAAAATAAAATAATTGATGGGCTGGGTTATTTCAATGAATAGTGGACTATATATGTGAATGGTTTATATTTGTTGCTATTGCTACATATGGTATGGAGGGTTTAGTTATCTTATTCTATTTTACATATCTGTATTTTCTTTTTTTCTTATTTTTTCCCTTCGTCCTCCTCCTTCTCGGCCCATGGGTAGGCGGGCTCCCATCAATTACTCCTCCATGATGAAGTAATTATTAATGTATGAGGCAATGAAATAATATTTCTAGCACTGTTGGGCACATGTGCTCACTTCACTTCAAGTGTCTCTCGCCAATTGTTCACTTCAGACAATAATAGACATTGATCATCTAGTATAATCTCCTTATTCCATCAAAATGCTTAATGTTACTAGACGTCCTAATCTCGTACTACAATTCCTGTTTTGCTCATCCCGCCTCTAAGATTATTCCTTTTGGATTGGGGTGTTAAGCATGCTTTCAAAAACGTAGCTGGGTTCTCCGGAGTATCACGTTCTTTGTGGACAGAGCTTGGTTCGGGGTTCCCGAGATTGGAATGTAAATATTGTACTGGGGCAAGTGTTAAGGGAACAGGGTCCTTAACACTTCATTGCTGCCATCTAGCTGACACTGTCCTCATTACTGACACACAACGCCATCTAGGGGCAGCCAGAGGAAGGAACCTTGGCAAAAATTGAAATGTCTGATTTTAAACACAATGAAATAACATAATTGGTTTAATTAATGATCGTCTATCCACACAATTCAAATCCATGGATATATCTAAACATGCTAAAGAATTAACTCATAAATTAATGGTTTATCATCAGTTGAAAGATATAATGTTCTCTTCAGGAGTCCATAAAACTAGAAATATCGCCTATTTTCTTTTATGTCGAATATGAGGGTTTCTTTTCCACCAATTTACGACATTAGCTTTAGTGCGGTTTCCATCCGGAAAACGAGTATAGAATAAGATATAAGCCCATTGGTCTTGGGTTTAAAAGCAATTCTAAGAGAATCATGAGTACCATTAATAGTATAAGGTAGCATAGAGATTTTTTTTTTTTTTTATCTGTTTGCTGACCCCTACCCGAATCAATATTTCCTCTTGGATGTATTATTTATTTAACCTGAACAGAAAACTTACTTCTTTTGTTACTTATGTTTCGTAATGCAATCTCTGAGGCAGTATTTTGTAATATATTGAACTGGAAATGCATGATTTAATCTTTATTCCAACTATTCAATTGAATCCATAACACCTAATTTATGATCGTGGAATCTCTAATACCAGCTCCATTATTAATCACTAAAAGAACTAGTCGGTTAGTTGTTTTGATTGTAACGCTAGCTAGAATAGTTAATATATCTAAGTACTAAATTCATCGCTCTTAATGGAGAAATTAGTCACTGACCACGAGAATAATGTATAGGCTTGGGAGGTTTATGACTAATGGTTAAGCTAAACTGGTCTCTTGTGGCTATTAATTATTTATCAGATGTAATGAATGACATTATTTCAATTAGGCTTAATTGATTTTGACTACTCTCTCTCTCTCTCTCTCTCTCTCTCTCTCTCTCTCTCTCTCTCTCTCTCTCTCTCTCTCGGCCGGAAGTCTCGCTGGATGTTAATTGGCAGCCCAAAACTAGTAGTGAAGGCTGAGAGGGACGTTGTGCTGCCTTCGCTGGTGATTCATGATCAGGTAGTCCCGCGTTGTTACAAGATGAAGCTCCAAGGTGTGATAATCAGCAACTCCTTAACGCGATCATGCTGGGCTTGTGGTGTATAATCCTTATATATATATATATATATATATATATATATATATATATATATATATATATATATATATATTTCGGAACTGAGGACTGCTGAATCCAGAGAGCGCTCAACGCAGCTATCCGATTTATCACGTAAGGTTCTAGATTCCGGAGTTCCGGAAAATCTTAGACATGAATTTGTTGAGGTACGGAGCGAGAGACTACAGGGTGTATTCCAGTTACCTGCTTACAGAACTGAAGCCTTGAGGAATGCTTTCAACGTCGCGGCAGCGAGAGATCTCAACCAGCTACCGGTGGAAGTCAGGTTTTCTTCCTGTTTTCGCAAGGCTTGCCTTAGACAATTGTTGGATGCAGACCCGTCGAGTGCGCCTTGAAACTAAGAGCAAACCTGAAGATGTTTCCTTTCCTTTTCTAATATCCCTTATTTATTTTACTTTATCTCTTTATTTTTCCTTAATTTTTTCCTTCAGTGTTTATTTTCAGTTAATTGAATAATTTGTAATAGTTTTATTTTAAGTTTACTTATAAAAAAAGAAAAAATGCTTTATATTTTTTAGAATAATAATCATAATTTTCACAAATATAAGTGTAAAAAATTATTATTTTGTCTGTGAGAAAGGGCCTCATGCCCTAAGACAAATATTTATACATATATATCATAGCTTTATTTCATCGTTTATAGAACAATAATCCTCTCCCTTTTGGTCTGGTATTAAAATTTTAACATTTTCTCTTCTTGATACACGATGATATTTACAGTATTTAATTTTATAACTTACACTTACATATACAGTAAAACATTTCCTGTCTGCTGCAAACTAAATTTTCACCTATGACTTCAATGATAGATTTGTTGTCACATTATTCCACATTTGCCTATTTCTAGCCACGGTAGCCCAACAGTCCCCCACTACTTGCACTGTTTGTTTGTTTGTTTTGGTTTTAAGGCGTAAAACAACGCCTAGACACTATATGCATATTCAACCTTTATAAGAAAGAACTATTAGGTAATGAGTGATTGAGAGAAAGAAAGAAAAAATAATAATAATAATAAATAAATGAAAAAAAATAAAGAAATAAAAACTATTTTTATGTAAACAATTTCAAATTCCCTCTCTGTCACCCAGCACCGCTGAAATATTCGGGCTTAGTCCAATTTTATTTAGGTGTGATGAGTAATAAGGGCACTCTTGAAAAATATGCCGAATGGTAAGGGTTCCATCACAGTGCTGGCATCGGGGCACCGGCTGCCTAGCAAAAAGATAAGAGTGCGTCAGCCGCGAGTTAATAAGATAAGAGTCCTTAGCCGGGTTAACGCGACCTCCTCCCTCCGGCTGCTACGGCTAGATGTAGACCAACTACAACAATGTAGACTACTACTTGCACTGTTTCGTCCCTCCACCATTTCAATATTTCAAAAAGTTACCCTAAAAAATTTACCGAAGGAGTCACATATATTGAAATTATATATATATATATATATATATATATATATATATATATATATATATATATATATATATATATATATATATATATATATAAACAAAGCCATGTAAAAAATAAATAATAACAAATAGATGCTATAATCTTAAACATTTCCTGAATGTTTAAAATACATATTTTTAAAATTAATTTACGCCTATTTATTTAAAATAAAAGTGTTAAAGTAATAGGAGTGATGAGATGTAGAGTATGAGAATTTTTTAATAGTTTAATAAAATATTTGATGACACAATTTATGATTTTTTGTACTTTGAATTAATTTATACTATTATTATAAAAGTTATAAATATTTAGATGTGTAAATAATCTCTCCGCAGTTCAGAAGTTTTTTTTTTTACTTTTTCTTTCTCCATCCTCTCCATAACTTAAGGACCCGTATAATTTAATTACGCTAGTGTTTCACCTGTCATATTAGGGTAACTTCGTTGAAAATAAGTCCAGTTAAAGTCTCACTGTTCTTTTCTGCTTGGGTAATCTGACCAACTGCTCTAAATATAAAACTAAAAATATGAATGTCCCTGCACTGTTGCTTCTGTCAGAAGAAGGCCACTAATTAATAGATTTCTGGAATCTAAGCTTCTTTGGTAACAATTTTTCCGCTACTTATAGAGAAAACGATTTTTTTATTTCTATTTATCGGAAGTGTTTGTATTTCTTCATTAGATAAACATTTCCTCATTGCTCTGCCTATCAAACACAATAATAATGGTCAGCGAATTAAAGGTTAACGTCCGGTTACGGAATTCTTTGGATCTACATTCATTATGTGTAGAATGCCGTTTTTTTTTAATTTTCTCAATTATAAGATATACAGTTTTTGTCTAGTTTAACAATAACTTTTTTTTTTATATTACTATGTATGTTTTCAATAATATGCTTCTAAAGTGATTCCTCTAATTATTGTACATACTATATATATATATATATATATATATATATATATATATATATATATATATATATATAAGAATATTAAGAAGAAGTATTAGAAAATTAAGAAGGAGTATTAGTTTAATGACCCAAAACCCGAATTATTTAAAACAAAATTATAATATAAAAAAAGGGTCGATGAATTAATTTCTTGTATATATATATATATATATATATATATATATATATATATATATATTATATATATATATATATTATATATATATGTGTGTGTGTCATTTTACATGCTTGGTTTATTTTTTTAAAGAATTTTCAATGTGCTTCTGAAGGATATTTTCTGTTCTGCATCTAAGTAAAAAAATCTGGATGTTTTTGACAGCATCAATGAAATGACCTGGATACTTTGTGTTAACCTAATTTTTTTATAAAGTCCTTTTTTTTTTTTTACTTCTATACCGCTGATTTTTCTCTAATTTACTCTTGATTATAGTATAATAACTCTCCTCACCACTCATTTGAGAAAAACGGGAGATGCATTTTAATTCCATTCACTTAAAATTATAGATTATGAAAAAAAAAAAAATGTCTAACGAAATATGAAAGGAATGATGGAAAAATATAAAAATCTCGCCATAACAAAAAATCTTATGTCTAAATCTTAATTCATGTTATTCAAATTTAATAACAACAAATGAATAACAATAATAAATTTAAACAAAAAGTAGAAAATATCTGCTTCTATGGAAAATCCCTCCCCCTCTCTTCGAACTTTTCCTTTAATCTTTGTTTCAGATTTCTTTCAAGGCTTACAGTCTACACACATTCTATTTGTATAAAATATAATATACTAAATCGTAATTAGGGTGGCTGAGTGGCTAGCGCGCTAGTTTCCCACACCAGAGTTGTGAGTTCGAGTCCCAGTCCCAGCAGGACTTTTATAAGAATATAATGAAATGGGAACTCACTCACAGCCTCTCCCCCGGGTAGTGAGACACGTCAGCCCACTGGTGGCAACTCGCAAAAATAGGCGTAAGGAGTGATGACTCTACCCTAAACATTTCATCGAGGAACGTGAGTATATTCTCCCAGGATTCTATACCACACGGCCAAGGCCCTACACTGCCTGTCACGTCAGAAAAAAAAATCGTAAGTAGGCACTGAAATGTATGAATACCTTCTATTTACGTTTTTAGAGATATAAATGAAGTGTTGTAGAATCATTGAGTTCTTTTACTCGCCAAAGAGAGTATGTAATTATACTATAGACTATACAGCCTTCGTAATCAACTCTCTTACCCAAAAACCAATCTGGACAGTGATCAAAGCCTTGGGAAAATTAAATTGAAGGTGGGTGTAAGTATATTCAGTATGAGAATCGACTGAGGGTGGTTCTTTGATAGGCATCGCTCCGCTGGTTCGCTGAGCAATCCTTTAATATGGATTAGGGTCCTGCATCCCTAGTCAGGGCTCGTCTCGTCCTGTAAACCACTCCTCTGTAACATCCTGTCCTATAACCAGCTCCCGCAATAGTTAGTCCCATATATATTCACGTTATATTTGTTATCTATTCAAAAAATAACGTTTTACCAGATCTTTATTTTTATTTAAACATATTTATTGATATTTACAACTTTATAAGTATATACAACAAGTAAAAGTGATGGATATAGTAATCTGACATGAAATACATGAATAGATGCCACCCATCGGCAGCACTCTAAAAATATTTTAAACTATAAGGTCTCGGGACCATCTTCTTTTCAGACGCCTCGGAGGATTATCAGGGATCGAAGAGGATGATATGATAGAAACTAGTGGATTAGAGTGGAAATGGAGTTTTTCATGGAATGATTGATATCTGGTTCGGGCTAATTCAGTAACATATGGGATATGAAGGTCTTTATGGATGATAAATATTTATGACAAAGTAAGGAGCGTTAAGGATTTTACGAAGGATTTCGTATTGTAAGGATTGGATACGAGAAGAATTAGATAGTTTGGTAGAGCCCCATAGCTCTACTCCGTAAGTCCATATCGGTCTTATGATGGTCATATAAATAAGTCTTTTGTAATTAAGTGAAAGGTTGGAGCGTTTGTCCAGTAAGTGTTGAAGTAGTTGAAAACGTCGGGCAGTTTCTTGTCTTTTCAGTCTTGTATGGGGATTCCAAGTCAGACGTTTGTCAACGTGGAGTCCGAGGTATCGAATCTGTTCAACAGGGGCTAGAGGAGTGTCATTAAAGGATACTGTAGGGCAGGAAGTCATTGGTTTACGGCGAAGAGTAAAGGTTATTTAGTGGGATTTGTTAGAATTAATTTTATTCCTCATTTCTGAACCCATACTTCAAGTTCTCGGATGTGGGATTGAAGAGTGTGGGAGGCTACCAGATCTTAATATTTATCTATATTATATAGTCTATATATTAGCTATTATATATATTTATAGGTTATTTAAATCAACAGAACATATCTTCCGTTCCAAGAAAGAAGTAAATTATTCATGAATGACTCAGTAATTTAAAAACGGAACCGTGGTTACTTTGCACTCCTCGAATCCAAAAATTAAGGCGACTAACAGTTCCCCAATGACAGCACTTTAACTGCTTTAAAAAAAAAACCATCATGATTTCAAATTCATCTACACTGATAAACTTGAAACCTGCCCTCCAGTTTACATAGACAATCACCAGATACCACAATCAAACACAGTAACGTACTTAAGATTTATTTTTGACAAAATAGAGCACACACATATTGATAAAACGTAAAAATCTAATTTTTTTTACCAAGACTCTTGTATTCGATACTTTATAGACATTCTAAATTACTGATCAGACAGAAACGTAACGAATACACTTATTTATTAAAACCCATATGGATTTACACTTGTCAAATATACGGACCTGCTAAAAAGACACATACGAAAAATGCAAACCTTTCAATCGTAATTTTTAAGAATGGTGACGAACTCACCATCATATGTTTCAGACGGTACCCTTCATACTGACTCAGGTATTCCAACTACAACAAACCACATTCGATCGACTTTCAAACGATTTCACGACAAACTAAATGGCCACATAAATAAACTTGTGCAAAACACGGCTACAACTGACATAATATCCAAATCTCGTCGTAAGCTGAAAAGGAGTTGGATTAGAGACCTCCTGACCTGAAAATATAGTTCTGCTTAATGTCAGAAATATGCACCACTAGGTGATGTCTCCCTCATGCCTGCCTACGCCATGTTTCCCTATATTTTAGGAGATTTGCTAATTGTAATTTTTTTACAGGTGTTAAATAAAATGTTAAGTGACAAAAAAAATCACTTATATGTCTAAAGGTTGATATGCTAGACAGTTTATGGACACTCAACAGCCTCCTTGGGTCTATAAGACTGCTCTCGTGTTTTACAGCAAAAATCACACGTTCTCCTCTCCAGAGATCTCCAAGATAATGCTGGAGTACTTGTTATAAATTGTGCCGCTTTGTTGATGAATTCTAAAAATATTAGACTTGCTTTGGTTTGCTCTGTCTCGAAATCTGCCATCATTACAATAAAGATTTTTTCCAAAAACTTATTGCTACTTAAACTCGGACTTCATGTTGCGTACCACTCGCTGTTGTTCACGTGTATTCTAAAATTAACGCATAGAATAGCCAACGAGATCTCCGAAACTAATCAAATATAGATTATGAACAAAACCATTTAAAAAAAAAAGAGGCAATATCAAATTCGGAAATTCTCATTTCTGTAAAGAAATGAAGGGGAATCCAGAAATCATTATTTATTGCCAATAAACAAACAGTGCTCTTCCAAAGGAAAAACAAAATTAAATCATTAACGAATAACTAATCACAAATAAAAGTAACTACAGATAACATTTTACAATCTTTTTGACCCTAAATTTTTGATAATATGCATTATTTTTTTAAGATAAGAACAAGATATACCAAGATGAGAGAGTTATTAAATGAAAATACATTATTGCACAGTTATTAAAATATACAGCTTTATAAGACAAAGTCTAACTTAAACATTTTAATATCCTAACAGATATTAGGTATAATTACATCTTTACTATTCTTATACAACAATTCATATCTCTCTGAAAATGGCCTTTAAAGGATCATATAAGAAGGGGAGCAAATGACACAGGTGATTGAGAAATCCGAATAAATAAATATACTAGATTTCATGAAAAGGAATTCTTTAATTTATAAGTTAATATCCGAAACACTGCTCTCGAAGATAATAAGAAAAAATAATACAATAGTTAATCACATATGTTCGCATAAAAAAAAAAAACCACATTAACACCTGAAGCGAAAAGACGTACTGGCCTGATTAAGAATTTGACATGCACGTCGCACGGATTAAACTGTTATAAGAAATAAACTTTCCCCACCCTAGGGTATTACGAATACAACAGCCATAAAGGACATGTACTCAGGAAATGACCTCGAAGCATTTTTTATACATTGCATAGATGAAGAAACATAAGAGTAGAATTAATTATGACTAATATCACTTGCACACGTATATTTTTATGGAAAAAAGGAAATTAAAAATGTAAAGTCTCCTCTCCATTACTACTTACAGATTAAATAAATGGAATTTTTTAAACGTTCTCAAATTCATTTTATTAGTAGGAGAGAATTACATTCGTAGAAGATAAAAGAAAAAATAAGTTTTACGTTGTTTATACCCGTTGAAACCCATAATAAATCATTATACTAAGATAATATACCGCATTAAGCTTATTTCTCGAAAACGGTACGCTTAACTTGTGGGGTACCGCAGGGTGCAGTTCTTTCACCCACCTTATTCATTATCTACACCGCGGAAATAATTGGTAGGAACTAGGCAAATACATCTGTCCTGGCGTATGCCGATGATGTGGCGATATATAGTAACAGCACGAACCCTTCAAAAGCGCTTAAGCAAGTAGAGAAAACTTGTGAGATCATAAAGAACCATCTGAATACCTTAAACATCCAGATAAACCCATCTAAAACTGACTGCATTATATTTTCTTTTAAAAAAAAAAATAAGAAGAAACTGCCGACTAAATTTCAAATTGAAAATTCACAATTGAAAATATCTAGAAATATCATCTATTTAGGTATGAAACTTGACAGACATCTAAAATTTAATAATCATATCCTTACTAAATTATCAAAAGTAAGACAGAAAACCTACAAATTTAACCACCCCTTTCAAACTCCGAATCTAAGTTTCAGATTGAAACTTCTAATTTACAAAATTGTGATCAGACCTTCTCTATTATACGGAGCACCGTTACTAACCCATTGTTCAGAAAATTCAAGAAATAAGCTATAGCAATTCCAAAATGGCGTTTTGAAGAAAATTGCAAGAAAAACTACCTTTGAAAAAGAAAAGGCAGAAAGACTTCATCTGCTATTTAATATCCCTAAAATAACAGAATTCCTTGCGAAAAGAAGACATAATTTTTATAATTCTTCAGAAGTGCTTTCAAATCCAGTTTTTAGTAGGCTTAAGGTTCCACCACCTCTTCAGAGGTGGCAACATATTGTCTAAGGTAGATTAAGATTAGCTTATGACAAGAAGTGTCAAGAATGAAGTGATCCCCACCACCAAGAGGAATAGCAAATCAGTGATAGGCATTTTCAAACATTATCTATTAACAGAAACTGCCTTAAAATGTGTCTAGATACAGTAAAAAGAAATTATTCAAAAGTTATTTTGGCAAAACATGTTACTAAATTGGGGTTCTGAAAAAAAAAAAAAAAAAAAAAAAAAAAAAAACTTATTAATGGCTTTTTAACTAAGCCTAATGTTTATGAAGATGCTGTATTGAGTAAATTATTCGACCTAAAAACTTCTGCGAAATCGAACCTGTGTCATGGTTGGAATTATTGTAATATAATCCAGTTTTCCCTCTATCGGCAGGTGTCTCACTATACAAGTGCTGTTATACGATATCGCACAGAGATCGGTACTGAAATAAAGGAAAAATAGGTAATGGAAAAAAGGTGTCAGTAAATATTAAAATACATACTCAATTTGGCTAACTTAAAAAAATGTAAAATTAGTAGTTTGTACTTGTTAGACATCTAAAGCAAGATGACTTTTTTTTTTTTTTTTTTTTTTTTTTTTTTTTTTTTTTTTTTTTTTTAATCAAAAACTTTTAACTTTAATGTTTATCTAACTTCCATCTCTAAGCAGAGACGATACAATATTTCTTTTTTTTTTTTTAATTTTCGTGTTCTCAACACTTGACTTTTATTTGCCTCCGTTGTTAAAATCAGTTCAAGCATTTTTCTTGTAATTATTTATGAAATAAAGCTACCATTTAATTTTTCATCAGTATAGGAAGGTAAAGCCGTTTATGAGAAAAGCGTAAAAAGATGCTGAATGCGAACGATGTGCCATTTCCGATCAGTTAATTTGGGCGAGAAAGTTGCTTTAACATCGCCAGTCTTCTTTTTTTAGGGAAACACCTATTTTAAATATAAAATTTTATTTTTGTACGACTTTCTGTTTTAACAGACTTTCCACGTACATACATTTACAGCCCTTTTTTTGAGATTTACAGATCATTTGGACTCAAGTGACCCTGCTATGCTTTTGGGAGATTATTTTTCAATGGCAGTGGTAGTTCAAAAAAAAAAAAAAGGTATTATTTATTTCAAATGTTTCATTTATTAACGTATTTTATGTATTTATATACTTTATTGTACAAAAGCCCTTGGATGCTCTTTACAAATCCACTATTGGATCATGAACATGGATGTGGAAGTAAATAAAATAATTAAGAGTACTGAAATTGAATTACACATATTTAAAACTGACATAACGTATTATTGAAAATACTAAGGAATGGTAATAACTTTCGCCTCACTATATAACATAAATATGTACCTAACATTAGAACACTTCTTAGCTGATAGAATGCGTCTTAGGTGTCACATTTGATTTCACCTCCTGCCCATAATTCTTCCAGACTCCTCCCTGCTTGTGGTTCTGCCCTCGACTGGCTTCGTGGCTTGCATTCGATTCACTCCGTGACTGGAATACCACGGACTTGTCTGCGTCTCGACTACGACTGACGTCTCTGTTTTTCAAGTTTTCACCCTCATCTACTTCTTGTTCTTGAAAATACTATTTTTAAATTTTTTTTTTTTGGAAAATTACCCGCTTTCTGATTTCCTATTGGCTATCAATAGCAATACAACGAGAAGCGGGGCTGATAAGATAAGTCCTCACGTAGTGGGGTGTTCGGAACTCTCTTTGAAAATAAAAGTGATATTCAAGGATATTCCTTATACCCTAAACCCTAAGAAGTCCCTAAGGCCTAACATCTAGTTGACCTTACCTTCTTCAGGTACAGGAGGTATCCGATAATATCAGGCAAATATTTCCGTATCCTCGTATTTTCCTCCAGATGATTATTAATATTATTTTTTATTTAAATTATTAAGTAATGTATCGTATGTACCCTCATTATTCTCGTGTTTTCGAAAATTCGAAGACGTGTATTTTCGTTCAAAACCCAAATTAAAAAAATGTTCACAACCTTAATACTTCCTCTTCTATAAGCTTCATATATAAACAACAGAAATTGAAAAGAAATGTTGTGATGGAATCTTTTACTTTCACTTACTTATGTATCATATATATAGTAAGGGGAAGTATTGCGGTCGTGAAAATTTTCGAATTTCAATTTTCAATAGAAATTTTCGTTTTAAGGTCCCCAGATACTCCACATTGGAGCGTGGAATGTGTTGCACGGGTGCTTTTCTCGACGTTGAACAAGCGTTCGACCAAGTCTGGCACCCAGGACTCCTTTATAAACTCCGTCAATTCCTTCCCGCAACATACTACTTGATAATCCGTTCCTACCTCACTAATAGAACCTTCAAAGTAAATCATAACCATTCCTACTCTTCCATATTTTCTCAGTCTGCAGGTGTACCTCAGGATAGTATCTTAGGTCCCATTCTTTATACGGTATATACAGCTGATATTCCACTCCATCCATCCACTGTCCTCATAACTTATGCGGATGACACACAACTGGAGGATTAAAATAAATCCTAACAAATCCCACCAAATTACCTTTACCCTTCGTCGCAAACCGATGACTTCCTGCCCCACTGTATCTTTTAATAATACCCCACTCATAACTGTTGAACAAATCCGTTACCTAGGACTCCTTCTTGACAAACGTCTTATATGGAATCCCCATACGCGACTTAAACGACAAGAAACTGTCCGTAGATACCGATTATTACAACACGTACAAGACAAACGTTCAGAACTTCCAATTTATTACAAAAAGCTCATTTATGTTACCATCATCAGACCCATCTGGACATTTCGAATCGAGCTTTGGGGCTCTACTAAACGATCTAATTTCTCTCGCATTCAATCCTTGCAATCCAAAATCCTTCGCAAAATCCTAAATGCTCCTTATTTCGTTACGAATAAAATCATCCATAACGACCTAAATATCCCATTTGTCGCAGAACTAGCCCGAAACAGATATGCCTCTTTTCATTCCAAACTCCCAACCCACACGAATCCTCTTGTACGCAACTTATCGTTCCCATCTATTCCTGACAACCCTCCGAGGAGATTGAAAAGACGACGGCCTCGAGACCTACTTTAATTAAATTGACACTGGGTAGTTTCTTCACAAGACATTATCACGCCCATAAGTGTAAATTAGCCCATTTACTTGTTGTATATATTGTATGTACAGTTGTAAATATCAATAAAATATTTAAAAAAACAAGAAAAAAAAACGTACCCAGAGCCTAAATAAGTGTGTATGTGTGGGTTTGTATCTGCGTGCGTGCAGTAAGTATAGCATTGAACAAAAAGCTTTACAAAACTAAAATTCTGTATATAAGACAACTATCCGACCGAGATGTCACAGCAACTTTTTCACCGAAATCGGCTGACCAGAATTGCTACTTTATACTGTACGATTTGCACCTTTTTACGACTTCCTCGAAAAAGGCTATAAAGCTCTTGATTAAACTCGCCTCATCGATGTAATATTTTATAGGCTTTAGTATCGTATAGGATTAATTTTGATTGAAATAATCGGACAGGGCTTAAATTTTCAGTTTTCTTGCTCTTAAGCACCTTTAATTTTTTAGAAATAAAAAGATTAACCATGTCAATTTGTTCTCATTTATAAAAAACGGGTAAACATGTGATTTGAATGAATAAGGTTTCCAACAAAAGTAAAAAATCTGTTACGGGCAACACACGACTTTCACTTACCTCTGTTTTTAGATTCGATTAACGAATTTTCAAATACAGTAACCGATAAAAATGAGTGAAACCATTAAAGGAATTAGTTAAAGGGAATTTATATAGAAACATGTGTTTTATTAAAAAATCTATTATATTATTATCTAAAATAACCACTTAGTTTTATCGGCTTTTTGTCAGTCTATTAATTTTTAAAAGCTTGTGTATATGTGTAATATATCTTCTTTCAAGTACAATAATTTTTATTGAGTAAAATTACAATCTGTCCCAATTTGGACATCAATAGAAGTGGTGAAAGATATCGTACATACTACATTCATACAATATTTACACGGCATAAAATTACAATAAAATATATACACAATAATGAATCAATACAATAAAGTCAAGAAATCGCTTATTAGGATTAGGGTGATAAATGAGGTTCAGGTGGAATTTGGAAAATTTAGGTCTGAAATGGATGGAACATTAAGGTCGTAATATATATTCTAAAATCCTTAGCTTTCCAACGATATATTATACATGTATATCACTGTTCTTAAGTTAAAAAACAAAAAAATTGCATTAAAAACATATTTTTTTCCTTTAGTTGGGTATCGAATTCATTCAATTTACATTTTAACCTGTTTATCATCAGTTGTAACAAGATAATATAGTTATTTTTATAGAATCAACAAAATTAAAGTTATTTTACAAGAGGAAAATTTAAAATATCGGCATTTAAGCCCTGTCAGACTATTTTAATCAGAATAAAACCTACATGTTTCTAAAGCCCATTTAGCATGACATCGACATAGCGAGTTTAATCATAATCGTCCGAACCGTTTATGAAAAATTCAATATGAATGGTATAAAGTGGCATTTCTGGTTAGCTGATCTCGATTAAAAAAATTTTGTAACATCTTGGGCGTATAGTTATCTCAAATATGAAATTTCAGCTTCATATGACTTCGTTTCCGCCCGGGAGTTACCACACACGGACACACACACGCGCACGCACACACACACACACACACACACACACACACACACACACACACACACACACACACACACACACACACACACACACAGACAGACACACACACAGACCTTTTTGCGGGACTTGGTTATTTGGACTCAGGGACTCTAAAACGTGTATTTTCGTTGAAAACTGGAATTCGAAAATTTTCACGATCGCAATTACTTTCCCATACTTTATATAGTAAATGAAAGGAAAAAGAGCAAAAATATTTTTTTAAAGTTAGTTATGTGTTTTTGAACATATGAACAGTAATAAAGCTAAAGATAATTAGTGATAAAAATCCGATACCACTAACTAATTCTTGTAGATAATAATGTAATAGATTATTTAATAAACACATGTTTCTCTCGAAACTCGATTATAACAACGGAGGTAAGTGAAAATCGTGTGTTATGCGCACCACATTTTTTTTTTACCTAAGCATTAATGTATTGAATCGTATTTTAGAAATAAAAATATAGAAACTTAAGGGATCACTTGAAGCTGGGTGGCTAGCATAACAGCCTCCTATGCCAAAGGTCACGGGTTTAAACCCGCAGATGGTCCTGGGATGTTTTAATGGGAGTAGAAAATCCTTAGTTATGCTATCCTTCGGAGGGGATATCAAAAGGTGGTCCCGAGCCTCTGCGATGTCAGGTACTTGCTAAAAATCTCTATCCTAATAAAACCTGAATAAGCAAAATTTAGCACTCCCACTGTAGCATCGTCCGATTAGCCATAGTAGCATAAAGTGACATTAAATAAATAAACAAACACATAAAAGAACTTAGCTTTATTGGATCTTTGCAGCCCCTCATAGTTTAAAATTATTAACTGTTTACAATTAATAATATACATTATTACCCTCATTTTTTGGTTCACTTCTTCCAGTGGCGCGACAGGCCGTTTAGGCCTTGGGCCTCGCGGTATAATCTCCTGGGAGATTAAACTCACGATTCTCGATTCATTTTGTAGTATAGGGTCATCACTCCCTACGCCTGATTTTGAGTGGCCACCAGTTGGCTGACGGGTCTCACATACCGGGGGAGAATCTGTGAGTGAGTCCCCATTTAATTACATCCTTATAAAAGTCTCGCTGGAAGTGAGATTCGAACTCACAACCTATAGCATGAGAGACTAGCGCACTAGCCACTCAGCCATGGGTTCCCTTTTTGGTTCACTAGTTTCTATGATTAATTTTATTAATAACCCAAGAAAAGAAAATACTCAAATCCTCGCAAAATTTGAGGTCTTACGTTTTAAGATATGCAGAAAAGATATGTTGAAGTAGAAAAATGGATAAAAAAAAGTATTCATCATTGTTTCGCACTGATCAATAAACAAGTTTCGAACTTGGCAGTGATGATTGGCATTATTTTCTTTGAAATAATTTGATAGTGATGCTTGTTCGCCAAGCTTTACCTTTTTCTTTAATCGATTTTATACATATGTGTTAATTATTTACCTATAAATTGTTATACTGTGATGTAATTATTCGAAATCATTTGCAATTTTTTTTTATATTAAAAAAAAAAAAATTCTATACCATTGTCCAAATCACACGCTAAAGAGCTCTGTTTTGGATCTCACTTCATCTACAACTCCATTACAGCTATAATGCTCGTCAATCCGTGGCCTGGACAACAGCAAGCGGGTGGGAGAGAGAGAGATAAGTGGATTTTTTTCCCATTTCCTCGGCGAGAGAGGGTGAAGGGTGTGGTTGGGAAAATTAAATAACTCGACCGACTAACTGGGTTTGTTAGGGCGCTCGCGGCAACAAAACTGTAACCGGCGTCTTTTGATCTCCTCCGAGAGATAGTTGTCCTGGGAAACAAATAAACTGGAAAACGATAAATGAAATCGAGAAGAATGAGAGAAAAGTAGGAGGGATTGATAGATTGATTTGTATTGTCTCGAGGCTTTTAGCTCCTTAGGAAGAAAAGAGAGCGAAATTGAAAGCGAGTGGGGGATACCTAAGGCACTTATGTTAGGTGAGAAAGGCCGTATTTAACAGCCTGGAAAGTTAATCATTCTGGGCCTTGGAAGTGTTTCCAGCGGAGAACTCACCTCTTCGGTTCAATTTGAGGAAGAGTCAGCTCTGAGAGAATTAGTTGGCGTCCTCTAAATAGAAAAATATTTATTTAGCAATTAGGCTCTTTATACTACATACTTTATTATAAATTATAAGAGTACATTTGTATTAATATCTTCGTTTTTACCGCCAATATGTGTTTGTAAACCTAAATCATTTCTAGGAATAGAAAAAATCTACGCTACTATTCTTATTTTACAATTAAAATCTTATAACAGAATATGAAAAAGAATATTAGTAGTAGTAAGGATGCGTACTAATAGGGTGTATAAAAGAAAAAAATTGTTTTACCAATCTATTCTGCTGATATCCTAACCCATCCCTACTCCTTCCTTTCTACCTATGCTAATGACAGTTGTGTATTATCATCACTCAATAACGATCCTACTATTGCCTCTCATATTGTTCAATCCCACATCAGGATGTCAGAAGTGGAGAATTAAAGTCAATTAAAACAAATTCAACCAAATTACCTTTACCCTTCGTCGTAAACCTATGACATTCTGCCCTAAAGGATCCTTCAATACAACTCCGCTTGTCTCTGTCGAACAGATCTGATACCGAGAAAAATCTTGAACAATTTATTTTTCCTTAGCGCGACAGGCCGTTTTAGGCCGTAGTGCTGTGTACTATGCTGGGAGAATACAAACGCGTTACTCGATGAAATTTGTGTAGTGCAGGGTCATCACTTACTACGCCTATTTTAGTGAGTGGCCACCATTTGGCTGACCGGTCTCTCATTCTCGGGGGACAGGCTGTGAGTGAATCCCCTTTAATTAAATGCTTGAAAACGTTCCTTCGAGACTGGAAAGAACTCACAACCTTTAGCGTGGAATGCTAGCGATTCAGTCACGGGCTTCCCTCAAGAATCCTCAGATTATAGTTATAAGTAAGACAATAAACTGTCAGACTTTTTCGACTACTTCAACACTTCCTGGACAAAAGCTTATACCTTCCACTTAACTACAGAAGGCTCATCTACATGACTATCATTAGGCTGACATGGACTTATGAAGTAGAGCTTTAAGGCTCTATTAAACCATCAAATTCTTCTTGTATCCAATTCTTATAATCCGAAAACCTTTGAAAAATCCCCACGCTCCTCATTTTCTCATGAATAAACCAGCAATACCTTAATGTTCTCCAATTTTGCTGACTTCTCAAGAACCAGATACCACTCCTTTTATGACAATATTCATTCCCACTCTTACCCACTAGTTTCGATTCTGGCTTCCTCTACAACCTCTGGCAATCGTACGAGGTGTCTGGAGAGTATATGGCTCCTGGACCTTCTAGTATAGCATGGTTTTTGGAGGGCTGCCAATAAGTAGCATATACAGGAATCACTGTACTGATACAGGAAGTAACTATAAAAAAATAGGTTTAAAAAAAAAATTGCTTTTAGATCAGACGGGAATGTGAAAAAGACAGCAAACAGGGTGCAGTGAAACTTAATTACAAAAAGTGGAAAACTAGTTCTAGATCGTCATCTAGGGATGAAATCATACTGTGTAGACGGAGAATTGCTTGGCCATTGCCAGTTTACACATGGATACCAACTGTCAAACATTTCTTAATATGACTATTCAAGGAAAAAGGTAGGATTGCCACTAACATTGGAAAAAATACTCGGCAACAAGGAAAAACATGAATCCATAGTGTTGAACTACTTGAAGATTGTTGGTTATAATTTATTATGATGACGCTAATGATCCTGTAGGATGGAAGCGGGCCCACAATAAAAAATCAATAAATATATTAAGAAAAAAAATTTCTAAGGATTGTAAATATTTTGATCACCAATTTTTCCCTGAATGCTCTTTAACTTCTGAAGTCGTCTGTGAACAGCTGGAATGATTGAACGCAAAATTTTCAGATCGTTTTTTTTTTTTTTTTTTTTGCTTCATATGATCAGCCGAAACGTTTGAGTTTTTTCTTAACTATGTTACACTCGTCCTCACTCTCCCGTTGAGTTGAAGAAAAGTTTAAAGACATTATGTATTCCAACTTCTGCTTCAAGCAACCATGTAGTCCAGTACTTGTAGTCTTCGTCGATACTGCTTCTTTTCATCCATGAAAAAAAAATTTTAAAAAATAAAATCATAATTTTGCGGAAGTTAAAATTTCGGCCCGGGAGTTCTTTGACAGCTATCCCAAAGGATATTACAACACAAATATTTGTTCGAAAAAGGGTAATTACACCCCATTATTTCTATGTCTGTAAAAATAAAATCAGTTTATAGAGTTTGTATGAGTCCCAGGAGGGTCTCTCGATCGACAACCGATAAAGGGGAATAAATAATTATGCTAACTCACCAGGAATCGAACTCCCAACTTAAAAAATTAGTGCATTACCCACTAACCCACTTACTATTTAAAAATAAATATTAATGGATTCTCGGATATGCCAGTAAGCTGTACCATATACAAGTCCTCAGTGCCGTTCGGACATTTTTGTAAAATCCTCAACATAGGACTCAACAAGCTCGAGAGAATTATGAAAACACAAAGAGGATTGGACCGCGATGTGACTGAATGCTTTGGATGAAGTCAATACCTACATTAGTATTTTACATTCCAATATGTGGATAAAAATTGAAAAACGAATTGATATTCAGAAATTTTACAGTATTATTCAATAAAAACGACCAAACTAAACACGGTTTTGCTATGTATCATTCATCTTTAGATACATTTCGTAATGTAACTACCATGCAAATGTTGCAAATTGATGGAAATTTCTGGTCCGATTTCACAAATCGCTGATGTTGGCATTATTAGATGTGTTAAAATACACGATTAGCATTTGATAACCATTATTCTTTTTATGTCTCTAAACAATACTCTATGAAATATTGTAAATTTTATTCATCAGCAGTCTCCACTCTACTATTGAAGACTCAAGACTTAAAAATACTAATTATTATGAGTTATTAATCATTCTTGCTGGAAATTAATATGATCATTTCCGTTCAAAATAATCTCAACCATTGATCGATTTGTTTGCTAGATCAAATGAATTTAACAATGAATAGATTCCCTCAAGTTTAGACAGCGAGTTAGGGAATAGAAATTGATGCAGTTTTCCAAGGAAATTTAGAAAATTAGCCCAGTAGAGTTTCTCATTTCAGATATCATAAACCTATTTTTTCATATTTAAAGTACAATAATGATTAAATTAATGTATTTATTATGTATAAAGTTAGATATAAATAAGTGTATATATTGCTGTTGTTATATTATCAATATATACTTTTTTAAATTCTAACAACACCTGAACATCCCATTTGTTGCAGACATAGCCCGTGATAGATACTCCTCTTTTCATTCTAACCTTCCTATCCATATAAATCCACTTGTCCGTAATTTATCTTCCTTAGATATCCCTGATAACCCTCCAAGGCGACTGAAAAGAAGGTGGCCTCGGGACCTACTAAGTTAAAATAGTGAAGTGCTACCACTGGGTAGTTCTTTCTCAAGACATTTTCATGATTTTTTTTTTTTTTCATTCCTCATATTTACTTATTGTGTTAATTAATACAGTTGTAAATCACTATAAATAAATTTAAAAAAATAAATAAAAAAAATTCTAACAATAACTATTTATATTTAGGTTATTCGTCATATATCACACTATCAAAGAAATTATACGTAAATCACACAATTTTTTTTTCTTCTTTAAATCCGAATTTGAAATACCTGTAATACAACTTCGGACCTAGTTCAGTTATTCAGCTGGGTAGTACTCGTCAGTAAATATAATAAAAATAATTAATTCAATTGATCAGATATAATTTAATTTAATTTTGAAGCTATTAAGTTCAGAAAATGAAACTGCATTTCATCTTTTTATTAGTCTCTTCGGATTAAACTTGATAATAAACGCGTGGGGTTGTAAATGAATTTCTCCCCTCTAATTCTGACAATGGTATTTTTGAACGAAAGAGAATAATCAAGCATTTATGGAGAAGGGAGGGGAAAATGGAAAACAAGATTGGTGATGGGGCCCTGTTTCCGCCACCAATTAGTGAGTTCATTTGCCCCTGACATGCTAAAATCCAGGCTATAACCGCTCAGCCTCATTACTTCTCATTCTTTCTCCTCTTTTTCTCGATTTTCCATCACTTTTCTTCTCTTTACCCTATTTTTCTTAGCTACATTTTTTTTTTCTTAATGATTTATAACCCTATTTTTGCGAAGCGATTCTAACCAAATTTTAGAGGTAAATTTATCAATTGATCTTAAAACTACTCCGTTTTATATAGTGTGCCTTTTTTAAATATAAACATATTTATTAATATTTACCACTGATGGTCAATATGTTTGAAACCACCTTTGGTTTACATCAATAAATCAAGAATAACTTCTATGAAACCCTAAATAAAATATTCTTCTTGTGTCCAGTGGCGCGCGCGACAAGCCGTCTAGGCCTTGGGCCTCGCGGTGTAATTTTCTGGGGGATTACACGCACGTTTCACGATGCATTTTGTAGTGTAGGGTCATCACTCCCTACGCCTAATTTTGTAAGTAGTCACCGTTTGGCTGACGGGTCTCACATGCCTGGGGGAGAGGCTGTGAGGGAATCCCATTTTATTTACATCCTTATAAAAGCCCCTCCGGGACTGGGATTTGATCTCACAATCTTTAGCAGAAGGGACTAGCGGGCGGGCTAGCCACTCATCCACAGGTTCTCCATAAAGATGAAATATCTTATTATTATTATTCCTAAATGATGTAAAATACATGTATTATTTTTCCCGTATTCTTTGACTTCAAACGTAAACTATAGAGATTTTTTAGATTTTAGCAAATAAATTTGATGTTTGACTACAGTGCGCTCGCCGATCGTATCAAAAATTAATTATTTTTTATTATTTTTCTTCTGATTATTTAAAATATTTTTTCCGTAATCTGGGACCTCAAAGGTTAATTATAGACAAGTTTTGGAATTTGTCCACCTAAATCGGTCATATTGTCCACTGTTTGCCGGTTCGAGACCACCTATGGTTTAATTAAACTATGTCTGTTTGAATTATTTTGTTTTGAGGCACTTTGGAGTTTGGATTTTTTTTTATAGCTGTATTATGTATGTTGCACGACGCAATCCATCGGAAAATGCATTCTTTTTAACCGTTATTTAATGATAAAGGCAATAATTATCTGTGCGGTAAACTTCTTATATATTTGCTAGTTGATAAATCAATAAATCAAATTGAGAGTGAAATTTATCTCCTTAGTTCTCCTCAGAGGATCACAAGATTGTAAATAAATCTCCAGATCCAGAAATCACATTGTTTCCTTTTTTTAATTTTATTAAAGTTAGATGTCTCAGTAATAATGAGATTTATGCAAAATATTTTTTGTTATTTATGATAACCAGAAACCTACTTAAACCTAATTATCAAATTTGTTTTAACATACAAATAATAATAAGATACATATATTTTATTTATGTTTCCACAGAAGTTATTCTTGATTTGTTGATGTAAACCAAAGTGGTCTCAAACATTTGACAGGCTCTTTATTTCTTAATACAGTAGTAAATATTAATAAATATGATTTTATTATAAAATGTAGGCACACGATATACAAACGTTGTAGTTTTAAGACATTTAACTTTAAAATTTGGGTTAAATCGCTTCAAAAAATATACAGTGATGGAAAAAAGTATTTGCACAACACGTTTTTATGAATAAATTAGTTCAAGGAAACAAAAAACTTCGCTTTTCTTTGCAATTATTAAAAGTACATTTATTAAAAACTGAGAAAAACCTTTTGTAAAAATATGACAACACTTCATAATGGAATAAAAAAATTAAAACAATAAAAGTGCTCGAAAAAAAAGTATTTAAAAACAAGTTAAAACGCAATTTTAATATTTTGTAAATAGACCATTTGCGTCAATAATTGCTTGTAGACGTCTGGGCATTGAATGTACCAGGTTTTTATTAAATCTAGGTTTAGATGCTCCAATTCTTGAACAAGAGGTTGTTTAAGGTGATGTACACTAGTGATGTGGTGTTTTCTTACATTTTGGTCAAGGGTGTGCCATAAATTTTCAATTATATTTATAATCTGGTGACTGAGGAGGAGTGTGGAGCTGTCTTGGAACATTAAATATTAACCACTCCTTGGTTCTCCTCGCAATATGTTTTGCGATTCGTTTCACTGATGTATGGCTTCTTTCTCGGAACTATCATGGAGCCCTTCCGAATTCAGGGCATATCTATTTTTTCTGCTAACAACTTGATCTCCAGACGTTGATTGGACCATGGCAGCTAGCTCCCGAGGACTTATCGCGGGATTTTTAAGAGCTTCTTTTCTTATTTTCCTCTTTATTACGGGAATTAACTTCTTTTGGTCGCCCTTTACGCTCACTGTTGTCGGTTAAGCTACGTTCCTCATACCTTTTTATGGCGTATCTTTCTAGAGAAAAATTCAACCCAAAGAAATCGGCAATTCGGCGATATGTTTTTTGCTAATTCTTCAGTAAAACAATTTTTTTGCGAGTCGCGGCACAGTCTATTGACTGAAAGAAACTGATTGAAAGACTAGAGAATACTGGTAATAAACGATAAGAGATAAATTAGTAAACAAACCTTTGGACACAAGAGAATTAATGCAAAAGTAAACAGAGTTTGTGAGTCATAGAACCAAGTGTGCTATTATGAAGTGTTGTCATTTTTTAACAAAAGGTTTTTCTCAGTTTTTTAATAAATGTACTTTTAATTTTTGATAATGAAAGCGAAGTTTTTTTGTTTTGTTTTTTAAACTCATTTATTCATAAAAAACATGATGTGCAAATACTTTTTTCCATCACTGTAGGTGGTTATAAATCTTAATAAAAAAAAAAAATAAATAAAAAAATTGAAGCTGAGGAAAATATAGCGTGGCAAAGAGAAGAAAAATAGAGAAAGATATTAGGAAGAATGATAAGTAATGACTGAGGATGAGCGGTTATAGCCTGGATTTTACCATGTCAAGCCAAATTAAATCACTCAAGTAGTTAAGGAAAGTATTGCGATCCTGTAAATTTCCGAATTTAAGTGTTTACCATATATAAACGTTTTAGGATCTTCAGTGTACGAATGACCAAGACCTGAAAAAAGGTCTGTTTGTATGTTGTTAGTCTAGCTCTAAAATAATAAGTTCTAAACTAAGCTAATTTTTCACTTTATATAAGAAGCACTTTATATCATGCATTTTCCTCGTTTTAAGGATTTTCTAAACATGAAGTCGTGATTTCAGGGGGGCTAATCATAATAATAACAATATATTTTTTTAATTTTTTTAACTAATAAAATTAATGGTACTTTAGAGGGGAAAATAATAAAATATTATTATTATTTTATATATAAAATATTATTATTACGATTTAAGCCCTGTCAGGCTATATTTATCAAAATGAAATCTATATGATATTTAAGTTCATTACATTTTAAACAGATGTGGTGAGTTTAATTAAAATCGTTACTGCCGTTTTTGAGAAAATCGTAAACTGGTGCAAAATGAGGTAGCTTATCTGTAACATTAAAATAATAAAAAGTAAAGTATAAAGCAGCTTTTCTAGTTTATGAAATAGTTGCAGTAGCATCTCGGGTTTAAAGTTGTTTTAAATATGAAATTTCAATTTCTTAAGACTTTTCGTTTTTCTGCTATACCTAACCTCTACACAACACACACACACACACACACACACACACACACACACACACACACAAACACACACACACACAAACTTTGGTCGACTACATGCGGTCGATCAGCATTAAATCGATCAAATGATTTGAAGCCGCCATATTTTTTAGCATCAATTTATGCCAAATCCTAAAATATGCCTTATATTTTATAAGTTTTCATTTCTTTGTTCCATTTTAATGAGAAAAAAAAAAAACCTTATTCACGGGATATGTACCGAAAATATACATATTTGATTTATTTTTTCCTTTGATCAATAATCCTTAATAAATCCTGTTTACACCGTTCATTCCTGAGTAAGGCAGTAATAAACGCACAAACCTCTATAGCGGATAGTAGGTCATTTTATTCAATTCGATTCCTACTACATAAAAAAAATAAATAAAATGTCAAATACAAGGAATGTCCTAAATCAGTAAGTTGGAAGAATATTGAAAAGTGTAAATTAAAAATTAATGTAAGTTTAAAAAATATTTAAAAATGTTATTACATTACATATACTATCATTAGAGTATTTTTCTCACTTTTACTAATAAGGAATATTAGTTGCTCATTAAATAAAAAATATTTTTTTAATTTACCTTAATTAGATCTAGGGTTATAGAATTGTGGTCAGTAAATCATGATTTTTCCTTCTGCGTGACGGTTAAATATTCTTGAAACCGTTTTGGGTGTATATTTATGTGTTCATCGACTTATACAAACAAAAACTATTGTCTAATTTAAATTATTGGTATTTATGAACGTTCTGGGAAGGAAGCTGATTCGAAATGGTCCACCACAAGTTGTTCCTCCAATTAAGGACACCCATATTATATATTACTCTGGAGGATCCCACGAGCCAATTATAGATCCACGGCTGATTGAGCAGAATAAATATTTATCTTCCATTATTACGGTCATTTGAACTATATATTGTAGTATATGTTTGATAGTGTACTGTGATCTGAAGTTTAATTTGTAAACTATTTCACATTTGTTAACTATTTCTCAAACGATTAAAAACATAAAAATCTGGTGCGGGCAACACACGACATTCACTTACCTCCATTTTTAAAATCAATGAAAGAATTTTCAAATACAGTTAGAGATAAAAATACGTGAAACTATTAAAGAATTAATTAAATTGAATTTCTATAGAAACGTGTGTTTTATTAAAAAATCGATTATATTATTATCTAAAACAATAATTTAGTTTCATCGGCTTTGTATCACTCTCTATAAACTTTTAAAATCTTGTGTATGAGATAATATTTTTTCTAAGATCTTTAGCTTTCCAATGGTATATCATACATGTATATTAATGCTCTTATGTTCAAAAACGAAAAATTACATTAAAAAAATATTTTTTCTGTTTTCTCCTTTAGTTGGGTATCGAATTCATTGAATTTATATATTTACCTGTTTTTCATCAGTGGTAACAAGATAATATAGTTATTTTTATAGAATCAACAAAATTAAAGGTACTTTAGAGAAAGAAAATTTAAAATATCGGCATTTAGGCTCTGTCAGTCCGTTTTAATCAGAATGAAACCTAAATTATATTAAAGCCCATTAAATTTCACATCGATATAGCGAGTTTATTCAAAATCGTCGGAACCGTTTATAATAAAATGGAAAATAGGTGCATAATGCAGGGTATAAAGTGCCTCTTCTGGTAAGCTCATTTTGATAATAAAGGTTTTATAACGTCTCGGGTGTATATTTGTTTTAAGTATGAAATTTCAGTTTTATAGGGCTTACCGATTCCGCCCGGGAGTTACCACACACACACACACACCTTTTTGCGGAACTTGGTTATTTGGATTCAGTGGACCCTAAAACGTTTATTTCCGTTGAAAACTGGAATTCGCAATACTTTCCCTTACTATATATTGTAAGTGAAAGTAAAAATATGTTGGATTTCATTAAAATTATCTCGAAAATCTGTTGTTGATGACTATCATATACTGTATTTACCAATACGTATAATAATATTTTAGTAATAATATCAATGTTATAAGCATCGAGCTACTTTATTAAAATATATAAAAAGTAGGAGAAGATAAAATCCTCAATATGTCCTAACAAAAACAAAAATAGGTAATTTTTTTTTTCAAATGATTTAACAGTTTATTAATAAATTGAATTTGTTCAACTGAAACTCTGATTTATTGAAAATTCTAGAAGTTTAAAGATTAAAAATATAGAATATTCTCACAATTATAAAAATAGAAAAATATTTTATTCTAGGTCAAGTCTATTAAGAATAACAAACATGCACACTTGTAATATACATTATGTTCGGCACACAAACAAAAGAATTACAATATATTATTATGTACAATGGTAAGGAAAAAGATAAAAAAGTATAAACAAAAAATTAATAAATCTTTAGGAGATAGTTGTAATAAGCAGAACGAAAAATAACTTAGTTTATATATAAAGTTTAAATTTGGACAGCTAAGAAATATTTTTCGTCATTTAAGTTCTCTTATTTCGATTCGAAATACTACCACTTCATTATAAGTTATAAAAGTGGTTTTATATGAATTATAACATATATAAAATAAATCATGTTATATTGTCTTCTTATAAAACTTACATAGCAACGTCACGGGGTGTCTGTTTCTCGACTATTTCAATCACAACTTTTTGTGTGATTTCACATTGTGAAAACTTGACCCAAACATGTTCGTTCGTTAACAAGCTGAGTCTGTTTTGTTATATATCTTGTATTTCTTAAATAATTGGTCTCTAGCATTTTTCCACATGAGAAATTTGTTCCTCGGTGCTAATTAGAAATGAATGCATTAAGAAAAAAATGTCAATGTTAAAAATAAAAAAAAGTCAATGTCAAAAATTAAACAAAATCTTTAATTTGATGAGTAATAACCCCAAATTCGGTTTGAAAAAATTTCTGTTCTGATTGGCTGAATTACTAGTTTTTTTTTAGATTATTGTATACTTAAATATCAGAAATAAATTTCTCAAACATTATGAAAATGATATTGGACACTTTAAAATTGTTTGTAGTAAAATAGATATATGTTGATATTTATTAAGCATCACTAGATTTTTTTCTTACCGTAGCATCCATGACAGTACATAGTCAAATGGATTTATCGGAAATCGCTTAACCGGATGATACTCAGGCCTCAGATACTGTATATAAGCTGACGATACTCGCGGACAAATCCCAGGTAAGCCGATAAATTTTATCGATCCGAGTCAGCGTTATAAATTTTCAATAACCAGGACTAAAAAAAAATGTCTATTCACCTTTCAACTAGGAATCCAGTATGCTGTAAGGATAATTGAAAAGCCCCAAAATTGAATAATATTTTTAAAAAACTGCAAATTATTACACTATGGTTTATTATTTCCAAAAAACTATTAAAAGGAATAATTTTTTATAAAGCTATAGATAGGCTATTAAGTAATATAAAAATCAATGCATAATTCAAATGAAAATGACTTAGCACCACTGCTAATTTCGAAACGCTATACCTTTGCTAGTTCTTGACAATTTTCAAAGATTCTTTTTTCATTTCATAGGAAATTTAATTTTCTATGAAATGGCATTAAAAGCTCTTTTGGTATTTATTTATTAATTAGAAGAAGCGGATTGTTTTTTATTCTTTATTCGGATTCTACGCATATTGGAACGTAAGCTTTCAAACTTTGAAGGGGGATAATTTTTTGTTTTGGTCGATTACAAAAATTCATTATTGTAAATAGTAAACCAAAAGCATTTATACTAGAATGCGTTACTATTTCCTATTGGTTTCTTTTCTTTTGATATTTATTAAAATAATTTTTTTTTTTTTTTTTAGAAACAATTCTTTATTGAACAATATTACAATCTGTCCAATTTAGGACATTTTTAATAGGGATAAAGTACAACATTCATACTGCATTCACACGATATATACAAAACAATAAATTTATATAATAATAATACAATATAAATAAATACAAAACAAAATCAATAAAAATATATACAAAAGTCACTCATACCTACAATTCACAAGCATACAGCACGTGAGTGGAGAATCTAGCCAATGCTAGAACTCCAATATACATTTTACAAGAGGTCTCGAGGCCACTGCCGTTTCAACCTTCTAGGAGGATGGTAAGGGTGTGTGGAGCTGGATAAGGATTGAGCTAGGGGATTAGGGTGATGGATAAGGTTCTGATAGAATTTAGAGAATTTTAATGGTATAAGGTCTAAAATAAATGGAATATTTAGGTCGCCTTGTAAGGTATGGTTGGATACATAATAAGGAGCATTAACTATTGTTCGGAGGACTTTTGATTGGAAGGATTGAATGCGTTTGATGTTAGAAAATTTAGCTGTCCCCCACAGTTCAAGTCCGTAGGTCCAGATAGGTTTTAGTACTGTCTTGTATATTAGCAGTTTGTTCTCGATAGATAATTTAGAATTTCTGTTCAGTAGTCTGTATAATTTTCCAAATCGTCGATTAAGTTCTTGTCGTTTAAGTCTAGTATGCGGGTTCCAAGTTAGTCTTTTGTCCAGAAGGAAGCCAAAATACCGGACTGTGTCGGAGAAAGGAAGCGGAACGGAGTTAAAGAGAACTGGAGGGCAGGATTGTCTTCGAAGGGTAAAGGTGACATGTCTGCATTTGGATTGATTTACTTTGATTCTCCAGTTGTTACAGCAGTCTTCAATTTGAGAAAGGTGTGTTTGGAGGCCTGTAGATGCAATTTCGGGATCTAAGTGAGAGGATAGGATAGCTGTGTCATCAGCGTACGTTGCTAGGAAGGTATTAGGGCAAAGAGGAATATCAGCCGTGTATATATTGTAGAGGATAGGACCAAGGACACTACCCTGAGGAACACCGGATTCCACTGGATAATAATTGGAATATTCTGCACCACAACGAACTCGGAAGGAGCGGTTTGATAGATAGGATCGGAGGACTAGGTATAAGGATAGGGGTAAATGGTTTTTGAGCTTAAAGAGCAATCCCGGGTGCCACACCCGGCCAAATGCTTGCGTTATGTCCAGAAATGCACCCGAGCAGTACTCCTTGTTCTCAAGGGCAGAGGAAATATGGTCAACGACTCGGAGCCCTTGCTGAACGGTTGAATGTTGGGAACGGAATCCAAACTGATGGGAAGGAATAGTGTGGGATTCTAATAACGGTAATATTCGTTTGAGGAGGATTTTTTCAAAGATTTTTGAAAGGATTGGGAGTAGGCTGATAGGTCTATATGATGTCGTAGTGTTAGGAGGTTTACCTGGTTTTAGGAAGAGAATTATTGTGGAATGTTTCCATAAGAGAGGAAAATGAGTAGTGCGTAGAATGGAGTTGTAAATATATGTAAGAAATATAACGGCTTTAGATGGAAGCTGTCTGAGAATCTGAGGAGTGAGGAGATCGTATCCAGGAGATTTACGGAGTGCAAGTTTTCGGAGAAGATATTTGACCTCAGAGGGATTAACTGCTTTAGGAGGTAATGAAAGCGGGATTGGAGACTGAAGGAACTGTTCCACTACTGAAGTGTGGTTTGGATTGGATTCTGGATGAGGTGTGAAGACTTGGGAAACGTATTTGGCAAGTTCCTCGGCTTTGTCTTCATCAGACGCAGCCCAGGAACCATTACTACGACGGAGGGGATGGGAAATATGGTGGGATTTTAGAATTTTCTTGGTGACATTCCACAGGGAATTGTCACAAGCCGAAAGAGAAGAAAGGAAGGAACTAAAGGATTGGGAACGGAAGGTCGCCAACTCCCTCTTTAATTGTCTACAATAAAAGTTATAGGAGCGGCGATCTGTGGGGTGACGGGTGCGTTGCCATAAGGATCTGGATCGGCGTTTGGTGCGGATGAGGTCTATGAGGTGTTGTGGTAAATGATTTTGATTATGACTTATCTGGGAGTGCTTGGGAGAGGAGGCAGTCCAAACAGCTTGTTGAATAGCGATGGTGAAGGAGTTTACGGCATCGTCAAGGTCATCTGGAGTTTTGAGTTTCACTCTGAGGTCAATATCACTGGTCAGGATTTGGCGAAAAAGGTCCCAGTTTACTGGTCCTCTGATAAATGACGGTGGGGTGGGTTTAGGAATAGGAATTAGGGAAACTTTAAGGAGCAATGGACTATGGTCAGAGGACAGTTCATCAAGGCGAGTCACCGACATGTTTAGGGAGCCTAATCCGCTGTGAATGAAGAAGTCAAGGATGTCAGGATTACGGTTAGGATCAGTTGGCCAGTAGGTAGGGGAGTCAGGAGGCAGGAGGTTGAAACGTCTAGAGCTGAGTGCAGACTGTAAATTCCGCCCACGACAATTCGTGGATCTGCAACCCCATTGTTGGTTCTTGGCATTCATGTCTGCACCCAAAATGAAGTGGTTTCCTAAGGCATTGAGGAAGGATTCGAATAGAATGTTGGAGATGGAATATTTAGGAGGGCAGTACGCTGATGCGAGGGTGATCGGATAAGAAAAAGTCTTGATTACTATGGCGGTGCATTGTAGGAAATCATAGGAGGGAACTGGGAGTATATGGTGGGAGAGGGACTGTTGCACAATGACAGCAGTACCGGCATGGGCTTTTCCGTCTGGGTGGTCTGTACGGTATGTTACGTATTGCGGTATTTTAAAGAACTGTTTAGTGGTTAGTCTAGTTTCAGTAATAAGTGCTACATCAACGTTTTTGTCTTGCAAATAAAGCTGTAAGTTCGTCAGTGTGATTTCTAACACCATTCGCATTCCAAAGGAGAATGGACAAGGAGTTAGGTGTAGTCATTTAAGGATTTTTTAAGAAAGGGATTAAATTTGATACGAGATTAGTAAGTAGTGATATTAGCGGCATAACAAGAGATTTGATTTCAGTGATGAAGGATGTCATCAAACTTGTAAGGTCTGTGACATTTGATGGAGAAGGAATATGAGAAATTTGATGCGGATGAGGTTTTTGAGAGTTGGGTAAATTTTGAGGAATAGGTGGTTGTGGAAGGGGTTCAGGATTTTGAAGTATGCGTTGTTCCGGCAGGGCCTCTTTGTTCTGGTTCCCACCTCCAAGTAGATGGGCAAATGTTACATTGGAATCAATTGTTTTTGAAGGTTGTCTTCTGCTTCTGATCGGTTCAGCTGTTTCATCCAGATTCTGAGGTTTTTGGTATCTGCTTTTGAGGTTCTTGTAGATTTGACATCCCTTGTAGTTAGCCGCGTGGTCCTCGAGGCACAGAGCACATACAGCGGGTGTTGATCTTAATCGTGTACATTCTTCTGATTTATGTTGCTCACCGCATTTCACACAGCGTGGTGTGTGGTGACAGTAAGTTCGCGTATGACCATATGCCTGACAATTATGGCACTGAACTATTTCTTTCTTAGTGTAAGGTTTCTCAACTCTTACACTAGTATAGTACAACCTATTGAGGTCGTAAATTTTTTCAACTCCTGCTGATTGTTCCAAGTCCACGAAAAATAGAGGCAGTGGAATTTTATCTTTTAGGACATTGGTCACTTGCGCACTTTATAGCCTATCTCCGTCAGTTCTTCTTCGATAGCTGTAACTGGTGTCGAAGGGTGTAGGTTTCTAATTACAACCCTTAAAGCTCTCTCCTGGCGCAACTGATAGGTATGAAAATCAGCTTTGGTCTCAGTCAGATATTTCACTATTTTTCTGTAGCTTTCGGCGGTAGTCGGGGATATTTTAGTATCACTGGTTCTACTTATACAAGAATAACTATTAGGATCAGTTACTTTGTTTAAATGCGCACACATCAGTTGAAAATTTTTAATATTTTTAACAAATATTGGTGGAGGTAGTGGTTCCCTGGGTATAGGAGAAGATTCCATGGTTTCTTTTTCATTTTGGAGGATCTGAAATGGATTCGGTGTAAAAAACGGCGATTCATCAGTTAATCCTTGTGATGATGTGCTAGGCTGTGGTTCAGATCCTAAAGAGGTAGCTGAAGCGGTCGCTGGTGGAATCAATTTTTTTATTATTTTCACGGCGAGGTCTCTGTTTTGTAGGAGACGAATTTGAACCTGCAGATCTAGATCTTTTACTTGTAGCTTTTGAGGACATAACTTGATGGAAATATCTCATTGATTAAAAAAAAAAAAAAAAAAAAAAGGAAAAAAAGGAAAAATAAAAAATAAATAATGAGATGTGAATGAGAAGGAAAGATATAAGATAAGCTAAAGAAAAGCAAGCCCGAGCTTGCCGAGCTAGCGGCAATCAGCTGATCAGTGACCCTCCTTTCACTTTTCGCGATTCTACAAAGTAAATTATAACTTTGCTTACCGATATTTCTCCAATATTCACTGTTGTGGTTTTCTTGAAGACTAGTGATGTTTTCCAGACTGAACTCAAGCGAATTCCTACTGAAAAGAGCAAAAATCTGAGAGACGAAGTAACGTATGACTGTTATCATCGAGCGCATCAGCTGTTCTAAAAATAATTTAAATACAATTTTTCGATTCCAGAACATCTTACATTTTTTTCTCTTTAATCAATAATAATCGAGTTATCAGAGAGTTACATCTCTTATAAGTTGGGGCTTGACCATATGAGATTTTTTTTTCTCTTCTTCTCTTTGTTCATCGTCACGTTGTATTTATCTCCAAGGTCTTTTCGATTTTGCTTCCTTGTTTAAACAGAAGGAAAAAAAAAAAAAAAAACGAAAAAAAAATTGAAATCTCGCTTGTATGCAAACTAAGTTTTCTTTTCTTTTGGTTTTCATTCAAATAATTGAAATAAAACTTCTCGATTCCAGAACACCTTACATTTTTTCTCTATCATCAAAAATATTTTTTTTCTCTATCTTCTAAAATAACGTAGTTACATTAGTATTACACAAAAAAACGCCTATAAATCAATTATTATTGAAGATAGAGAAAAATGTGTAAAAAGTTTTTGAATCAGTAAAGCGCGATAAACAAATGGCAAAAAAAAAAAAAAAAAAACGAAAACAATTGAAATCTCGCTTGTATGCAACTAAGTTTTTTTTAATATAGAGAAAACAATTACTAGTGATTTTTAACCAAAATACTGCGATTAATTAAAAAAAAAGAAGAAAAAATCGGAATTTTATTATTATTAATAAATACCATAACTCAGTTATTTTTTAATATAGAGAAGAATTTGTAAAGAGTTTTAGAATCAGTAAAGCGCGATAAACAGAAGGAAAAAAAAAACGAAAACAAATTGAAATCTCGCTTGTATGCAACTAAGTTTTCTTTTCTTTTGGTTTTCATTCAAATAATTTAAATAAAATTTCTTGATTCCATAACACCTTACATTTTTTCTCTATCATCAAATATATTTTTTTTCTTTTATCTTCGAAAATAACGCAGTTACATTAGCATTACACAAAAATACGCCTATAAATCGATTATTATTTAAGATAGAGAAAAATGTGTAAAACGTTTTAGAATCAGTAAAGCGCGATAAACAGAAGGAAACAAAAAAAAAAAAAACGAAAAAATTGAAATCTCGCTTGTATGCAACTAAGTTCTTTTAATATAGAGAAATATTACTAGTAATTTTTAACCAAAATACGGCGAATATTTAAAAAAATAAAAGAAGAGAAAATTGTAATTTTATTATTATTATTAAATATCATAACTCAGTTTTTTTTTTAAGATAGAGAAGAATTTGTAAAGAGTTTTACAATCAGTGAAGTGTGGTAGATAAAAAAAACCTAGTATTGTTACTTTAGCCATAAATACGCCCATAACTCAGTTTTTTTTTATGACAGAGGAAAATTTGAGTTTTAGAATCAGTAAAAGCGCGATAAACAGAAGGAAAAAAAAAAACGAAAAAAATTTAAATCTCGCTTGTATGCAACTAAGTTTATTTTTAATATAGAGAAAACATTTACTAGTGGTTTTTAACAAAAATACGGCGAATAATTAAAAAAAAAAAAAGGAGAAAAAATTGGAATTCTATTATCATTATAAAATACCATAACTCAGGTATTTTTAAGATTGAGAAGAATATGTAAAGAGTTTTAGAATCAGTAAAGCGCGATAAGCAGAAGGGAAAAAAAGTTTAAATTATATATGTAAGGCAATAGATGTAATTTCCCCAAAACTTGCTGAGATATACTGTTATATAAACAGTTATACCCTAATATACCTATTTATAAATAATAAATCATTCTGTAATAATTTGCAGCGTTTTCACTTTGTTTATCACATAAATACACCTCAAAGAGCTTAAAATATTTAATTAAATGTTTATTAAGTTTTTCAATACTACCGGATCTTTAACTGTCCCTTTCATGATATTGCGCGCATTTCAGATTGAATCGGGTAATCAGTCGGGATTCATTGTCTCTGTAGTAATTAATGCTTGGCAACTTCCAAAAAGACAAAGACTAAAGAAATAAAAGAGCGAGGGAAGAAAATAGAGAAGGCAGACAATTATTATCTCGTTTTTTATTTCGCGACCCGACTCCATTCATCAGAATCCATGAATGACCCTCTGATAAAAACTTTAATCATCTTACCTCAGATAATGAGATCTCCATTCCTAATGTAATGTTAATAAATTAAATTTGTTTCCTCAAATGAGTTTTTTTTTTTTCATTTTTTCTTTTTATTACCTTCTCTTTTCAAGAGACCCTTTGATTAAATGAATTATATAAGATCAGAAAAAAAAATTGAATGTCTTAGTTTAGTAAAGTTCAGCACTCATTGACTTCATCCAACTATCTAAAACATTTTAATTTAATTTCCAACTTAATTTTAATAGCTCTGTTTCTATAAGTTTATGTATAATAGGATGATTATTTATTGCGTTATATAAAAGTTTAGAGTAAGCCGTGGATCATTCACACGCAATATGGATGACGTTGATATGCTTGGAAGACTTAAATTCAAAGTAGGAACGCTAAATGGCCGAAACTCGTTTTTGGCAAAGTTTACTCAGAAATATCTCAAAGTGAAAAATTACGAAACTAAAACAGGTCACACATCTATACGACGTTTATAAGTGGCATAATGGTGACTGATACTGATCTGAATCTCGAGTTATAAAATTCTCTTCCCTGTTAAAATAATGTTTTCTTTAAAAAATATTAACTCCTGCAATTTTACATATTTGAGAACGAAACAAAAATTAGAGTGTTGATGAGATTACTGTGTACAGTTTTATTCCTAACAGAAATATTACTAAAATATTACCTAAGTAGCCATGAAAATCGTTAAAAAAATTCACGAAAATTTAAATTAACTGGAACTAATAGGGAGGCTATAAAGCAGTCTCGGGCCTATTTTTTTTTTTTTTTTTTTTTTTTTTTTATTTTTTTTTTTTGTGTAGTCTTCTTGTTGCACTAATTGTTGTAGAAATTTCGATCGTGTAAGCATTTTTCTTGTTTTTAATGTAAGTTTTCAAAGGACTATCTCAGAGCTCAGTAATATTTATAGTAAAATATCTAAAATCTGACTGTGTGAAAAATTATGGAAATCGTACAAATTATAATGCCACTATATAATAAGTGCAGTAAGATCAAATTTAATGGCTGAGACTCAACTGGTTTAAGTTTTATTAATTTGGTTTGGGATAAAGTAGGTTGATAAGATGGTTGCAACACTTCCAAGGCAGTAATCCGTAATGTATTAGATTTGGAATACGTACTGGGTCTTAACTTCTAAATTTTATACTACATTATATATTGTATAGAGGTAAAATCTGTATAAATGTCATCACTTTTTTATTCGGTTCCTTTTACGATGTCTCGCTTTTAATTTTAGTGAACTTGGCGATAAATTTTATTTGAAAATTTATATTGAAAAGAAGAACAATGCTTACACGAGCGAAATTTCTACAATTAGAGCAACAATAAGACTAAATAAGGAAAAAAACGTAAGACTCCTTTCTCACCTCCCTTGTTATAACCTGCTATAAATTTCAGTTGATTTAAATGTTCATGATTTTTTTTAAACAATTTTCTTGTTTAAAAAAATGCATTAATAGGTAATATCCTGTCAGGGCCAAAACTGTACACAGTGCTCTTATAAAAGCTCCTGTTTTTGTTTTTTTCTTAAATAAGCGAAATTACAGGAGTTAATAATTTTTAAAGAAAACGTTATTTTAGCAGCGAAGAGTATTTTATTACTCAGAGCCAGATCAGTCGCAAAGCCGACTTAAAGCAGATGCAACATTAAAAGTGTTTTTTATTCATGAAAAGGTAGAGAATAACTGGTTAAAAAACCATTAAAATAGAAAATGCTGAGCGACAAAATTGATGAAAATTGGACCTTTTCAAAATGTATTTTAAATGTATATTAATATTTAATTGCCTTGGAGATAGGGCAGGAATTCCTTTCTTTTTTATATATGTATACATATTTTATGATTAATTGTTCAATGTTTTATTTTTTTTTTGTAATATTATTTTATTATTCATTTTATTTTTTAATTATTATGAAAATTAAATTTGTACGTGGGTTACTATTATTTAATTAGCCATTAGTTTACATTTCAATTATTATCATTATTATTTTCAATAGTGGTATGCAATGTGATTATGAAATTTTCGACCTATAATTGGGCTATATTGGAGTTCTAGCACTGGCTAGATTCTCCACTCAACGTGGTGTATGCTTGAGACTTGTATATAGGTATGAGTGACTTTTTTATATATCTTTATTGATTTTATTTTGTATATATGTATATTATATTATTATTATATAAATTTATTGTTTTGTATATATCGTGTGAGTGTTGTACTTTAACACTATTATTAATGTCCAAATTGGGACAGATTGTAATAATACTCAATAAAAACTTGTTGAAAAAAAATAAAAAAATAATTTGGCTATGCCCTGCTGGTGGGCGCTTTAATATTTAACGAACTTTCTAGCACATTAAATGTCAGTTCTTAGTATGTTACATTAGGTATAATTAAAATTATTATATGAGATATGTTTAGAATGGTAAGCAACTATATTGCGATTTTGACAATAATCTATTAAAGTTCAATTACTCCATTCCCTTTCATAGAACTGCTCCCTTCAAGAGATCCTTCGTCATTCGTGTATCTTTATTCTGCAATTCCTAACTTAGCTCATTTAATACAACTCAATCATCAACTGCCTTCAAACATCAACAATTCATCTATCTCCTAGAGTATCAATCTACGTGCCTATGTCAAGTTGAACTATTTAGCCTCATTATAATTTCTTACTGTTCTAGTACGCTTTAATTTTCATATATTGTTTGTGTTAGCAATATCTTATTGATATTTTTTTTATTGTACATTTGTGTATGTATCTGTATTCTATATATATGTGTAGGTGTATGTATAGAATTTTTTTCATATAGGTATTACCTTCAAGTCTTTAAAATAATATTATATGATATTTTATTCCTTAATTATCATTTATATTTAAAAATAATAAAATCCCATCAAATTAATCTTCAATCTACGTCATAAACCTCTGACCTCCATCCCCAACGTATTCTTTAACAATATCTTACTCACTCCTGCTTAACGGATTCGGTACTTAGGACTAGAACTTCGGCTAACGCCCAACATGGAATCC